>OX454415.1:10702925-11089527 GCA_949715475.1 Microchrysa polita | reverse complement strand
TGCCTATAGCAGACAGTACAAAGCTTCAGCCCGAAAAATAGGTACATACTAAGAAAAAACACTTATAGTGCTCTACTATCTAGGGACGCGGGAGCGTCCCGCCCGCCAAAAAAGAGGAATCAATTTAAACAAATGCAAAGTGAGAAGCGACCAAGACTATGTTTACACGACGGAACAAGTACGGGTTTTCGGACCTCTGTAGCTCGGACTCTGGTTGGCCCTGAGTGTTCAAATTTGGTAGGCGTTGTCACTCGCGCCGTCTTACGAAGTGTAGCAAATTTAATGAAGATACGATGAAAAATACCGGAGTTATAAGAGTTTGAAATCGCATTTTTTCGAAAATCTTGTTCTCGTTGTTCTCGTTGCTCTCATTGCTCTTGTTATACCCTATACCCATAAGATGGTATAGGGTATATTGTTTTTGTTACTACGATTTATGTAACACCTCAAAGGAGCAACCTGAGGTATGGCAAAGTATATATATAAATGATCAGGGTCGGTGCCTGATTCGAATAAGCCTTGTCCGTCTGTCTGTCTGTCTGTCCGTCCGTGTGTCTGTCAGTTCGCATGATAACTCCCGAAATAATGGAGCTAGCGTTTTGAAATTTCGGTCAGACGATTGCTTTGATAAAAGCTTGGATGGTATTGAAAATGGGCCAAATCGGACCAAGGGTTCCCCTACCTTCCATACAAATGACCCCTCCGTGATAGTGTAATTCGGCCATATTTTTCGACAGAATGTCGCTAGGGACCTGAAATTTTCATCAATGCCTAATTGTGACTTATGCTTGAAGTTAGTGGAAAGTGGAGAAAGTCTGCCTTCCGCTACCCCTACATTCCCTACAAAGCAATATTCCGTCATATCTTTTGATAGAATGTCCCGAAAAACTTGAAATTTATCGCAAATGATAGCTGCTGGATGCCGTTATAAGATATTAAAGATGTGCGAGATTCAGCCCATCTACCCCTCCCCCCTTAAAAAAATTAAATTGAATATTTTCGGTTTTACGCGCATTCTAGGTCTGTACATGGGTATAGGGTATACACTCATCGTGCTATTCGCACAATTAGAACTCGGTCTCGTTGTTCTTGTTGTTCATTGACAGGGCTACAGCCTTGTGGAGATCATCTCGGGATCCGCTCTCTTTTCGCAGGGTGTGCCTAGGCTATCATTTGCTCCGATCCGTGCAGTAGAAAAAAAGATACAGCAAAAAATGTGAAACTGGATGGAGTTTCTGGCTTGTCTTTTCATTTGTTTCAAAGGAAATATTTTGCAAAAGTCGGGAATGGGTACGAAAAATGCTTGCAATAGAATCGTAAAATATTGTGATTTGGTAGAATTATTTAGAACAATCCCTTGTATATGTGCTCGAAAGTTTTCAAGGGTAGAACATCTGGAAGAGTAGGGGCAAGAGGTAAAAGTTCCTGTTTTGGTTCGTTTTATATACAAGCACGTATACATTCGATATTAATATTGCATGAGCATATAGTGCGGTGCATACAGTGCGATCTTTCTTGTAAGTACCACTCGGTTTGAACCTGCAGTGGTGGTGGAACCTGGATGTAAGGACATTCTTGCGTCTGCAGTAACGGTGTCTTAACCCTTTGGTAGGCCCAATTTGAAACTTAGGAAGTATGGATGTAATTTATATCACAATAGGGTAACAGATAGGGTTGAAGTTATTGTTAAGTCGCAGTTAGTGTTATTATTATGGTTAAATTTAAGGACATGGCCTGCGTTAAGGTTGAGTTTAAGGCTTAGACCAAGGTTAAGGTAAGGTTAAAGTTGGGGTTATCATTAAGTTTAATTTGATGTATAAAGATATTAAGGCTACCAAGGTTACTAAGGGCTTCCAAGGTCACCAAAGTTATCAAGTGTCCTATGGTCACTATGGTTACCAAGGCGACTAAGGTTACCAAGGGATCTAAGGTTACTAAGAGGGTCATTATTATTATTATTCTCAAACAAATTCGTGATTAAAGGGCAGTGAATATCGTCTTAACTTCAATAAATTGAACGCATTTAATATAATTTATTGATATGTTGTCTATTTTGTAAATTAAAAACTGCAAAAAAATAATATGATATCTCACAAAAACAACTCTGTTGTAAAAGGTTTCCGACAAAGAAAAAGTCGTCAGGCGCAAAAAGGATTGATATAAATACAATCCCGCTAATGTACATAATACATACTCGCATTTTGCCTCAAGAATATGGATATTCAAAAGTGATTGAATTAGTTAATATAGCTTCCACCCAGTGGCGGCTCGCCCATATGTGCACACGTGCACGTGCACTCCCTGATAAAACAACCATATCAACAAATAATATGTTAAATATCTTCGCTAAATAAAACACTTCAGAAAACAGAACAAACCGCCTGACGCAACATAGTCTAAGCGTACGTATATTTCAATTCATAAACGATATACGCCACGCATTGAATCTATATCGCGACCAGCGACCAACATCTAGCACCCACGGTGGTGGTGCACAGTCATATGAACTGGTGCACTCGCTCCAAAAACAGATATGTGACGGGTCCCCGGGGCGAAGGGATAGTGCAAAATTTACACTAGCATTTGTGCACAAATAGGTTGTTCACGGCACATCACTTAGTGCTTAGTGTTGAACCGAATTGATAAGCATTTCGGGTGAGTATTTTCAATGATACTCGTAGAATATCAAAATGAGTAGAGATTTTACGTTCAACTTTATAAATTGTATGACAAGAACATTTCTAAGGACAAAAAATTCAAGCTAAATGTTCTGGGGGTTGCCTTGTCTGAACTTTACGATGGAAAAGCAATTTGTGGAAAAATCAATGCCAATTAAATGATAAAAAAATAAATTTTGGTGTGCTGCTGATTCGTAAAATTTTATGGTTTTTCTTGACTGTTATGTGAAAATCGAAGTGCATAATTATTTAGTTATAAAATCTATACATTGACATTAAAATAAAATAATTTTAATTCAAAGTAGAGTCTTAGGAAAACGTCAAAATACATTTTGAGGGGTTGATGTCGTATGTATTTAGTTTTCTTTTGTGTGAACCCCCAGTATTAATGTATACGAGCCGCCACTGCTTCCACCAAACCTACGCGGTGCGGTACCCGTCAGAATCTACGAAATAATTTTCGCCGTGCTAGACAACGCTGATTTTGCCAATTCGGGTGTGTGTGTGTTGTGTGTAACGCGTACCGCTCCCGCGCTTGTTTGGCGGAAACTTATTTCTTGCAATAGCAGGATAAAACCAATCTTATGAAAATTACGAAAGACCTTTATTGTATAAAAAAGGGAAAAGTCGCCTAAACGAAGGAAAGCGAAATAAGTTTCTAAAACACATTTTATTTACAAGGCTGGTAGATTTAAAATGAAATCTGATCAAGAAAATAACATAGCAGCAATAACACCTTCAACAAGCTCCCCGCCAATAAGCGTTGAAAGAAATTAGTTTCCGCCAAACCTGCGTGGTAGCGGTACGCGTTATACACAACACACACACCACCCGAATTGGCAAAATCAGCGTGGTCTACCACCAGTGGCGTATTTACAGGGGGCACAGGGGGCACGTGCCCCCCCTCCTGTGAGCACATCAAACTTTTTTCACACCATACTAAAAAATTGCAGTACCAAATGTTCCCTTTTTATTTTGAGCGTTTCTATTACTAAACTTTGTAAATCTTTTTCGAAACATTATCATCATCTCAATTCCCCAGATCTCCTCGTTGATGAACCCTTTCCGTTTTTCGAACGGGTTGAGTTTATTTTCATAGACGCGTGGTTAGATACAAGAACAAGAACTCTCGGAGAATAAATACAAGCAACAATGATTATGTCGAGGCAACGAGGTGGTCATGAAACGTTGCCCGATCTCGACATGAATCTGTTCGGAAACAAGGACTGCTATTGTCATGTGTGAAGTGACCCCATCTTATGTTGATATAAGTTGAGAAGATGTTGTTGCGGTATCGATGTCTTGGAATCCGCTGAATTGATAAATATGTATTTGAAACAATCGGTCTGATTTTTCGATCGGTCTTGTCTTGGCTAGCGCCTTTCATTCTTTTCCACATTTAATTAGGCCAATCCAAAAATAGATTTCCTATTTACCCAGTTTGTATAAAATACTCCAAGGCAAATCTACAGGCATTTTTCGATTTAGGATTTCGGATGGCCTTTGAGCAAAAAGAAACTCAAGCAAACGTAAGGATGGCTTGGCATTATATATGAACTGAATTATTAGCTGTAAATCTACTGTTACTGTTTTTTTTTAATCAAGGAAAAGCAACTTATATGAAATGATTCCATTGTGTCCCCAAGAGCCCACGCAAGCTTTCCTATGGGTATTTAACAAGTATACTTTTGCAGCTATTGAGGGACACCCTGTTAGCTTGGTCCTACAAACTTCAAAAATATTTATGGCAGACACTATTACCATTCTATGCATTTCCACCATATTTCATGTTCATTGTTCCATTAAGTTAAAAGATATGCATTGAAGAAATGCATTGTGAAAGGCCCTTATTACATACTTAAATAAATAACAGGCGCGACAATCCAACATTGGACTAAGGCCGCAGGATGTGTTAGTGACATCCTATTTCCAATATCTTATCTGCTTTTTGATGAGGTAATGAGATCAGCATCACGCTCAGCAGTGTTATTTATCCCCATAAATGGGTACTCGTTTAACATCTGAGTGAGATCATAGTCTGTCACAAGCTCGTGAGTTCGAAAAACACAATGGAACACGGTGAGATTCGAACTCACGAGCCTGTGCACCGAAGGTGCGCGCACTAACCGCTCGACCAGCCAGACTACATTACATATATTATTACTTACTTGGCTATATTTCCGGTTTGGATACAGTTATTCGAATGAAAATTCGTAGACATATTCTATGTGTAATTTTCCAAAAACCCTTAGCAGAATTTTCATATTTGGAAACCTAAGAGGGGCTACACACGAACAAATCGAAATTTTACAAATTTACTGTTATTTACTTTTCCTTAGCAAAAGTCAACAGTTTTAATATTTAATGTATAAAAGACCATACTGGTCAATCTTTGTGCAAAGTTTCGTATCGATCCCTATAACGGAGGTCGAAAAGGAAGTTTAACTTTAAACGCCAATAACTTTTTTACCGTTACCTACTCGAAATTGGAAAACTTTGACTGATATGAGATGTACTCGTTTAGATCTTTGATTTAAATACACATACGTCAATCTCCGATAGAAACTAAAAAAGTTGACTTTTTTCAAACGTTCGGGACACCCTGTTATCTTCTTCCTACCGACTTCTAAGGTATTTGTGCCAAAGACTGTAACCATTCTACACATTCCTACCAAATTTCATGACAATCGGTTGAGCCGTTCGCGAGTTATTTAGTGAACAGACGGACGGACGGACAAAATCGATTTCATAAGGGTTTTTTGAAAAAAAAATTTCTAAAAAACCATAAAAAATGTAAAGAAGGGGCCAAGCGCAAACGGGGTGGATTTTCAATTTTTTTTTTTTCCCGGCTGTCTCTGTTGATTATTCCTACCTTAATTAGATGGTTGTCAATTAACATTTGGTGAACTGAAGCGATGGTTTTTTCAAAAGTTTCGGTTTTTTCGAGTGTCGCGAGCCTTGTTGTTGCCCGTAATTTGACGGTGACAAACAAATTTGATCTCAACACCTCAACAAAAAAGCAGTTAAGATCTTGGAAAAAAAAATTGTTTTTGAGTTTATGCCCAAAATAAATATGTAGGTATATATCAAAATGTGCGGCCGAATAATACGTATACATATAATAGTGACTTCCGCTTAGCATATTCATTACCACTCACCTCCATAATTCTGGTTCTCCATGACAAAATTGAAAGCACAAGCTCGGAGTCCATTTAAATAATTTTATTCAACAAACTCGCCCAACTTTATGGTCATATGACCATGAACAGTCCTTTTGATAAATTCCATTTCCTCCAAAGTGCACATTAAATGAATAATTCAACCTGAAAATCCAACAAAATCCACCATTTCCAATATGCTCGTATGTAGGTACATAAAACTTGCCAATATATTGCTCACCTCGCCGAATAGTTCACTTTAATTGCAACATTGTTCCCGGAATGAATGTCATCAATATTTTCACCTGTACCATTGCATTCGTCCACGTATGCGAGTATTCGTATCTACTCATCGAAATCGTTCCGCACTCCATTTGCAGAACTATGAATTGAATGAATTTCATATACGCGCGTATAAAATGTCTGTTGTCGTTCTAGTATCTTTCAGCAAGTTCCAATTTAAGATAAACAACAATCAAAATGCGAATATTGTTAGCGTGTCAAAAGCGAGACCTAATTTAAAAGTCTGGACGGTGGAATGCGAAACAGTCTGCTGATACATAAAAGGACTTCGATTACGAACATAGAATAACACACGTAGAGTGCGTATAAAGTGTATCTTTTGCTATACGCGACGTGGCAGAAGAAGACCGAGTCGGCGGTGAATCGATCAACTGAATGATCACTGATCGATATCCAATCTGTCGAGGAGCAATTCGATTTAGTGCACAGTCTCGTGTTATTTATGTTCTCATTTCATATAGTGACACGAAAGATTGTCGGTGACAGTACCGGTGATTCAGCTGCCTTCACAGAAGCGTAGATTTTATCAGATGCAATAAGAAATAGGATATGTCGGTTGAGAGCTATTGCTCGCTGTATAGAAATCGAAAAAGTTCCATGTTGTTTCACAGACAAGATGATTTACTTGCCTGCAATTGTAGATACGGTTCAACTGAAAACACATCTCCATCTCACAGTGTAGTTTACCAAGATGCGACTGCAATCAATCCTTCCGCTTATCTTCAACAGATTCTCGCATTTAGCCTTCTGTGCATCGTTACTGTACGCGTTATACTATTGATCTGGACATGAAACCTGAAAAGATTGTAATTGCAGATTTAATTCCTCCGAGTTATCACACTTGAGACTCGTCTGATTCTCATGTTTTTAAATGACCACCTTTTCCCTAGCACACGTCCTATCCTCGTCCAGCAACAATTCTGTCGTTCAGTATCTGTGAGTCGTGTCCAAGTACATTATACAACATTCTAAATATTTTCTAGGATATCGAGAAAGTGCGTTTGCGTTCGCTATATCGGCAGCCGGTGTGGCTCATAGTGTGGCAAGGGCATGTAGTCAAGGCCGTTTAATCTCGTGTGGTTGTGATCCGTCCGTAAATCGGAAAACGCTTACCAAGTCGTTGCGACAGAGTCTCGATAAGGAGAAGAAAATATTCTTGGAGTATCTGGAAACGAATAACGTATTAACGCCGGAGGAAGAGAAGAAATACGAACGTTCCAAGATCACAAGTCGATGGAAATGGGGTGGCTGTTCGCATAATATGGATTTTGGAATGGAATTTTCGACACTGTTTCTGGACTCACGCGAAAAAGCTGGTGATATACAGTCGAAAATCAATTTACACAATAATCAAGCCGGTAGACTGGTAATGGAATAGATTGTTGATTTTTTTAATCCTTTTTTCTTTGCTATAATTTTTGTTAAGTAAAGTTTGTTTGAAAAAAAAAATGAGTTTAAAATGACTTTTTCGTAGGCAGTCTACAACAATATGGAAATTCGTTGCAAATGTCACGGCATGTCGGGCAGTTGTCAACTGAAGACATGCTGGAAATCAGCACCCGACTTTCGGGTCGTGGGGAAAGTCTTGAAGCATCAATTTCGTCGTGCCATTCTCGTTGATCAGTCGAATTTGGCCAATGGCGATCCACTGGTCGTACTGAAACGAAGCAAAAAGAAGAAGAAGGCCAATTCACCGAACGGACGACCAACACGTAAGACTTCTGCTGACAAGAGCAGTATTAGACTAATTCGTAAATTAGAGACTGCGTTATTTTACTACCAAAGATCGCCCAATTTTTGCGAAAAGGATCCGTCGGCTGATATTCAAGGTAAGTCAAGGTAAAAATGTCTTAAGTAGGGCCGATTATTTACATCTTATTTAGTGCCCGTCAGCTGGTTAGTCATCATACGAAATTTCGTAATGATTCTACTATGTATGTATACGAGTATAACGGGTGGGCCAATTACAAAGTTCGTTTTTAAATCATAGGTTAGTTTGACACTGACAGCTTTTTTTCGCTCGAAATCTGGATAGAAAGTCAGTATCATACCTCCGCGGAACGAAATGAGTCGCTTTACGCTTGAACGACGTTGGGAAATATTGAAAACCTTTTTTTCAAAGTGAGTGCTGTCTAGCCCAAACAGTGCGTTTATTAAAAAGAAGTTTTGGCCGAAATGAAGCACCCACCGAGCGTCACGTACGCAAGTTTGTGCAAAAAGTTCGTGAGACTGGCATGATAGTGGAAGTGGACAACACTCATGGTCCCCGTCGTCGTACGGTGCGCACAGATGAATATGTGGCTTCTGTAGCCCAGAATGTGAGACTCTATCCACAAACATCAACACGCCATCGATCTCAACAGTTGAACATTTCACGCACTAGCCTGAGAAGAATTCTGCACAAAGATCTCGGATTATTCCCTTACAAGGTCCAAATAACTCAGCAATTAAAGCTTGAATTGGACAACGATTTTGGGCAAAAAAATATCTTTTCTGATGAGGCACATTTTCATCTCGGCGGCTACGTTAATAAACAAAATTGCCGCATCTGGGGCTCGGAAAACCCGCACGTTGATGTCGAGAAGCCAATGCATCCACAGAAAGTGACAGTTTGGTGCAGATTGTGGAGTGGTGGCATCATTGGGCCATTTTTTTTTTTCCAAAATGAGGCTGGTAACAACGTTTCGGTCAACAGTGCGCGTTACCGAGCCATGTTAACCGACTTTTTTTTTACAGAAATTAAAGACATAGATTTGAACGACCTCTGGTTCATGCAGGATGGCGCGCCATGCCACACAGCTCATGCCACAAACGATCTTTTACGCACCAAATCGTGTTATCAGCCGTCTTGGCGATGTCAATTGGCCGCCTCGGAGCTGCGATTTGACCCCTTTGGACTTTTTTTGTGGGGAAACGTGAAGGACCGATGTTATGCCAACAATCCAGAAACGATTCACACACAGAGAAAAAGGATTGGTCAAAACAATAAAAAAAAATAGTTACTTTACCATTTTCTTAAATTCGGTATATTCAACCAAAGACTTGATTGAATAAACCACTTCACAATTGTTAATACAAACAATCAAAAATTGTTAATCGAAATTCGTACCATAACTATTTCAGTGGTTCATTGTAATCAAAAGAAATTGTTAAATTTCATCCAGAAGTCTGAACTGACTAATTAACAGGTTGTTTCAAACATGAAATAGTTTGAGAGTTACTGAAATAATTGTCATCCAACCAAAAGTGTAGTCAAAGGTTTCATATCTTTTTTCCTTTGTTTAATAAATGAACGGCATCATTCTGTTGTTTGCTGCTACTAGGCATGTTCGATTATTGAAAATAATCGATTATAATCGATTATTAGAAATAATCGATTATACGATTAATCGATGATACGATTAATCGAAAAAAATTATCGATTAATCGATAATACGATTAATCGAAACTACAAATAATCGAAAATACGATTAATCGAAAATACGATTAATCGAAACTACAAATAATCGAAAATACGATTAATCGAAAATACGATTAATCGAAAATACGATTAATCGAAACTACAAATAATCGAAAATACGATTAATCGAAAATACGATTAATCGAAAATACGATTAATCGAAAATACGATTAATCGATAATACAATTAATCGAAACTACAAATAATCGAAAATACGATTAATCGAAAATACGATTAATCGAACATACGATTAATCGAAACTACAAATAATCGAAAATTCGATTAATCGAAACTACAAAAAATCGAAAATACGATTAATCGGAAAACCCGCTATTCGCTGCTTAGCGGAAGATTTCGTTTCATTTGTCCCCCCCGTTTCATTTGTCACCCACGTTCTCCCGCTGCAGCTCCACAAAGTGGTTTCACTGCTTGCTGAGTGACGTCTGGCAGTAAACGGAAATGACAATTTTCATGTCGCCAAACGAAATTGGTGGCAAATGAAAGGTCTCGACGCCCTATTAACAATTCTTGAGCCATTTGTCCCTAGCCACCCTCGTTCTCCCGCTGCTGATCCGCAAAGTGGTTGTTTCGCTGCTTTCGGGAAATGTCCGGCTGTAGACGAAAATGAAAATCTTAGTCTCACCGAACGAAATTGGTGGCAAATGAAAATTGTCGACTCCCTATTAACGATTCTGGAGTCATTTTTCCCTAGTAACCCCGTTCTCCCCCTCCAATCCACAAAGTGGCTGTGTCGCTGCTTGGCGGGAAACGTCTGGCATAGACGCAAATGACAATTTTCATGTCGCCGAACGAACTTGGCGGCAAATGAATGGTCTCGACTCTCTATTGACGATCCCGAAATCATTTTTCGCTAGTCACCCTCGTTCTCCCGCTGTAGCTCCACAAAGTGGTTGTTTCGCTGTTTGCGGGAAATGTCTGGCAGTAGACGGAAATGACAATTTTCGTGTCAACGAACAAAATTGGCAATGAAAGGTCTCGACTCCCTATTGACGACTCCCCAGTCATTTTTCGCTAGTCAACTCCGTTCTCCCGCTGCAGCTCCACAAAGTGGTTGTTTTGCTGCTTGGCGGCTGACGTCGGGCAGTAGACGGAAATGACAATTTTCATGTCGCCGAACGAAATTGGTGGCAAATGAAAGGTCTCGACTCCCTATTGACGATTCCGAAGCAATTTCTCCCGATTCACCCCCGTTCTCCCGCTGCAGCTCCCCAAAGTGGTTGTTTCGCTGCATGGCGGGTGACGTCTGGCAGTAGACGAAAATGACAATTTCCATGTCGCCGTAGGAAATTGGTAGCGAAAGAAAAGTCTCGACTCCCTATTAACGATTCCGCAGTCATTTCTCCCTAGTCACTCCCGTTCTCCCGCTGCAGCTCCACAAAGTGGTTGTTTCGCTGCTTGGCGGGTGACGTCTGGCAGTAGACGGAAATGACAATTTTCATGTCGCCGAACGAAATTGGTGGCAAATGAAAGGTTTCGACTCCCTATTAACGATTCTGCAGTCATTTCTCCCTAGTCACTCCCGTTCTCCCGCTGCAGCTCCATAAAGTGGTTGTTTCGCTGCTTGGAGGGTGACGTCTGGCAGTAGACGGAAATGACAATTTTCATGTCGTCCAACGAAATTGGTGGCAAATTAAGGGCCTCGACTCTCTATTGACGATCCCGAAGTCAATTTTCGCTAGTCACCCCCGTTCTCCCGCTGCAGCTCCACAAAGTGGTTGTTTCGCTGCTTTCGGGAAATGTCTGGCAGTAGACGGAAATGACAATTTTCATGTCGTCGAACGAAATTGGTGGCAAATTAATGGTCTCGACTCTCTATTGACGATCCCGAAGTCAATTTTCGCTAGTCACCCCCGTTCTCCGCTGCAGCTCCATGAAGTGGTTGTTTCGCTGCTTGGAGGGTGACGTCTGGCAGTAGACGGAAATGACAATTTTCATATCGCCGAACGAAATTGGTGGCAAATGAAAGGTCTCGACTCCCTATTAACGATTCCGCAGTCATTTCTCCCTAGTCACTCCCGTTCTCCCGCTGCAGCTCCACAAAGTGGTTGTTTCGCTGCTTTCGGGAAATGTCTGGCAGTTGACGGAAATGACAATTTGCATGTCGCCGAACGAAATTGGTGGCAAATTAATGGTCTCGACTCTCTATTGACGATCCCGAAGTCAATTTTCGCTAGTCACCCCCGTTCTCCGCTGCAGCTCCATAAAGTGGTTGTTTCGCTGCTTGGAGGGTGACGTCTGGCAGTAGACGGAAATGACAATTTTCATGTCGCCGATCGAAATTGGTGGCAAATGAAAGGTCTCGACTCCCTATTGGCGATTCCGAAGTAATTTCTCCCTAGTCATCCCCGTTCTCCCGCTGCAGCTCCATAAAGTGGTTGTTGCCCTGCTTGTCGGGTGACGTCTGGCAGGAGACGGAAATGACAATTTTCATGTCGCCGTAGGAAATTGGTGGCAAATGAAAGGTCTCGACTCCCTATTAACGATTCCGCAGTCATTTCTCCCTAGTCACTCCCATTCTCCCGCTGCAGCTCCACAAAGTGGCTGTTTCGCTGCTTGGCGGGTGGCGTCTGGCAGTAGACGGAAATGACAATTTTCATGTCGCCGAACGAACTAGGCGGCAAATGAATGGTCTCGACTCTCTATTGACGATTCCGCAGTCATTTCTCCCTAGTCACTCCCATTCTCCCGCTGCAGCTCCACAAAGTGGCTGTTTCGCTGCTTGCGGGAAATGTCTGGCAGTAGACGGAAATGATAATTTTCATGTCATCGAACGAAATTGGTGGCATATAAAAGATCCGGACTCCCTATTGACGATTCCGAAGTAATTTCTACCTAGTCACCCCCGTTCTCCCGCTGCAGCTCCACAAATTGGTTGTTTCGCTGCTTGGCGGGTGGCGTCTGGCAGTTGACGGAAATGACAATTTTCATGTCGCCGAACGAACTTGGCGGCAAATGAATGGTCTCGACTCTCTATTGACGATCCCGAAGTCATTTTTCGCTAGTCACCCCCGTTCTCCCGCTGCAGCTCCACACAGTGGTTGTTTCGCTGTTTGCGGGAAATGTCTGGCAGTAGACGGAAATGACAATTTTCGTGTCACCGAACAAAATTTGTGGCAATCGAAAGGTCTCGACTCCCTATTGACGACTCCCCAGTCATTTTTCGCTAGTCAACCCCGTTCTCCCGCTGCAGCTCCACAAAGTGGTTGTTTCGCTGCTTGGCGGGTGACGTCTGGCAGTAGACGGAAATGACAATTTCCATGTCGCCGTAGGAAATTGGTGGCAAATGAAAGGTCTCGACTCCCTATTAACGGTTCCGCAGTCATTTCTCCCTAGTCACTCCCATTCTCCCGCTGCAGCTCCACAAATTGGTTGTTTCGCTGCTTTCGGTAAATGTCTGGCAATAGACGAAAATGAAAATCTTCGTCTCACCGAACGAAATTGGTGACAAATGAAAGTTCTCGACTCCCTATTGACAACTACGCAGTAATTTTTTCATAGCCAACCCCGCTCTCCCGCTGTTGCTCCACAAAGTGGTTGTTTCGCTGCTTGCGGGAAATGTCTGGCAGTAGACAGAAATGCTAATTTTCATGTCATTTCAGCGAAACAACCAATTTGTGGAGCTGCAGCGGGAGAACGGGGGTGACTAGGGAGAAATTACTTCGGAATCGTCAATAGGGAGTCCGGATCTTTTATATGCCACCAATTTCGTTCGATGACATGAAAATTATCATTTCCGTCTACTGCCAGACGTCATCCTCCAAGCAGCGAAACAACCACTTTATGGAGCTGCAGCGGGAGAACGGGGGTGACTAGCGAAAATTGACTTCGGGATCGTCAATAGAGAGTCGAGACCCTTAATTTGCCACCAATATCGTTGGACGACATGAAAATTGTCTTTTCCGTCTACTGCCAGACGTCACCCTCCAAGCAGCGAAACAACCACTTTATGGAGCTGCAGCGGGAGAACGGGGATGACTAGGGAGAAATTACTTTGTAATCGTCAATAGGGAGTCGAGGCCTTTCATTTGCCACCAATTTCGTTCGGCGACATGATAATTGTCATTTCCGTCTACTGCCCGACGTCAACCGCCAAGCAGCAAAACAACCACTTTGTGGAGCTGCAGCGGGAGAACGGGGGTGACCAGCGAAAAATGACTTCGGGATCGTCAATAGAGAGTCGAGACCATTCATTTGCCGCCTAGTTCGTTCGGCGACATGAAAATTGTCATTTCCGTCTACTGCCAGACGCCACCCGCCAAGCAGCGAAACAGCCACTTTGTGGAGCTGCAGCGGGAGAATGGGAGTGACTAGGGAGAAATGACTGCGGAATCGTTAATAGGGAGTCGAGACCTTTCATTTGCCACCAATTTCCTACGGCGACATGAAAATTGTCATTTCCGTCTCCTGCCAGACGTCACCCGACAAGCAGCGAAACAACCACTTTATGGAGCTGCAGCGGGAGAACGGGGATGACTAGGGAGAATTTACTCTGTAATCGTCAATAGGGAGTCGAGGCCTTTCATTTGCCACCAATTTCGTTCGGCGACATGAAAATTGTCATTTCCGTCTACTGCCCGACGTCAGCCGCCAAGCATCAAAACAACCACTTTGTGGAGCTGCAGCGGGAGAACGGGGTTGACTAGCGAAAATTGACTTCGGGATCGTCAATAGAGAGTCGAGACCATTAATTTGCCACCAATTTCATTCGGCGACATGAAAATTGTCATTTCCGTCTACTGCCAGACGTCACCCGCCAAGCAGCGAAACAACCACTTTGTGGAGCTGCAGCGGGAGAACGGGGGTGACTAGGGAGAAATTACTTCGGAATCGCCAATAGGGAGTCGATACTTTTCATTTGCCACCAATTTCGTTCGGCGACATGGAAATTGTCATTTCCTTCATACTGCCAGCCGCTTTGTGGAGCTGCAGCGGGAGAACGGGGGTGACTAGCGAAAAATGACTTCGGGATCGTCGATAGAGACTCGAGACCATTCATTTGCCACCAATTTCGTTCGGTGATATGCAAATTGGAATTTTCGTCTACTGCCAGACGTCACCCGCCAAGCAGCGAAACAACCACTTTCTGGAGCTGCAGCGGGAGAACGGGGGTGACATGAGTTTTAATTTCGGTCTGCTGCCAGGCAGACATCTTCCGCCAAGCGGCGAAAATCGTGTTTTTCTAATAATCGTATTTTCGATTAATCGTATTTTCGATTAATCGTATTTTCGATTAATCGTATTTTCGATTATTTTTCGATTAATCGTATTTTCGATTATTTTTCGATTAATCGTATTTTCGATTAATCGTATTTTCGATTATTTTTCGATTATTCGTATTTTCGATTATTTTTCGATTAATCGTATTTTCGATTATTTTTCGATTAATCGTATTTTCGATTAATCGTATTTTCGATTATTTCTCGATTATTTTAATAATCGATTAATCGTATAATCGAAACAAAAATAATCGATTAATCGATTATTGAAAATAATCGATTACAGTTCGATTAATCGATTAATCGAACATGCCTAGCTGCTACACATGTTCGTCGTCTGCTCGTCGTGTCGGTTGTCGGTGAGTTTTTTGTTGTTCCCTGCTACACATACATGTTGGTCGTCTCTCGTCTGCTCGGTTGCCGGTGAGTTTTCTTTGTTGTTCTTATCGGTTGCTGGTGAGTTTTCTATCTTGAATTTAAATGGACGCCGATAGTGATAATAATAAAATTATTGTAATTCCGCATTCGCCGCTTGCGGAATCGACGGTAATTATCGAGGAAAATGACGCGGAACTTACTAATTTGTTGAAGGAGTGGGATTTCGAGTTCTTGGTGACAGTTTTCCAATGTAAGTATTTTGTGAAGAAATTGTGAAATGTAGTGTAATCGTGTCAGGTACATATTTAGTCCAAGTGATGTTCTAGAAGTTTTTCAATTTTTGCGAATTCAACGTAAATTGGTGTCTGAAAGTGAACGCTATGGAGTCATTTGTGGCTGCAAAAATGTTATTTGTCCAAGTAATTTCAGATTACAGAACATGGTGCAGAATTTTATTGTTTCCTTTTTTTGTTGTGTTGATTGCATATTCGGAGTTTCGTTCTTTTTTGCAACGGAATTTAAATGTGAACTTTAGATTTGTAATCAGCACCCAAAAAAAAGAATCAAGAAAATTCTCCACCACGTTTTGCAATTTGAAATAACATGAACTAATAACACTTCGCAAAAAAGTGAGTGTTGTTGGAAAGTGAACGCTACAGAGTCGTTTGCAGCTCCAAGAGTCTGGATGTATGTTATTGTTTTTTGTTAAAGTTTTGGGGCGCTTATTTGCCAAGTGGGAAATTTTTAACTTGCAATCAGCACCCAAAAAAAAAATAAGAAACAAAGAATATCCACCACATTTTGCCATCTGAAATAAAATGCAATATGACTATTGGAGACGCAAACGACTTCGTGGTTTTTTTCCATACGCGGCCGAATTTTGAATACCCTTTGCTCTCTTCCGGACTAATAGTATCTCGGGCATCCTTGCGTCTTGTATTCAAGTTTCATTCTAATGTAACTTTTCTAACCTTCTTTTTGAGAACTTATGCGGTACATTTATACCATTCTATACTTATTTTTCTTTTAGTGCATGGCATATCTTTCGAACAATTACAATTTTTAACCGAAGCCGATCTGAGCGATTTATTTATCAGCTACAGGATCGGTACAAAAATCAACTTCAGGAAAAAATTAATTGCGTGGCGAATTGAAAAGGTAATTTTATAGCAGATTATTATTATTACAGCGAATGGAATTTGTTCATGGACACCCTATGAACTGCCGCATAAACGTACCACAGGGTGATTACCCAGTTGATGATTAAAAATTATGTAAGGAACCATACGCAATTTGTTTTTAAAGAGTCCTATATGTACCCCACCTTGTAAAAAATTGAGATTGAAAAAAATATGTTTTTGAGTTCAAAAAAATAAAACAAAAAAATACTTTGCAGCTCCTTACAAACTAAACGACTTATCCGATTTCAATGCGGTTATTTTTATTTCTTATGCAATTCTGTTAGTTGTGAAAATCATCTTAGATTTTCTAGTTGGTATAGTTCTAGAGATATTGGGGTTAACGTAGCGTATGAAAATGAATTTTAGGAAAAAGTTCAAACGCCTGTGGTAGCAAAAAGAAGAATAAGGGGCATGTTGCGTACAGTTTTTTTTTGCTGGGGAGTCGCCTTGTAGTACGTTTATACGGCAGTCCCTTAGACACCCTGTATAGCGCCCGGCTTGCACCCAAAAGCCGCCATTGCAGATAGCGATGGGAATAAAAATACATAAGAATAGTTTACCTTAATATAATTATACACCATACACTACTTACAAATTAAAAAATTATCTAGGGTTACAGCGCACCGCAAGCATGTGATTCAACTATATTTGCATACGTTAAGCATTGGCTCGAGGAACAACCGAAGACGTCTTCAGCGGGCTCTGGCGTTTCTCTGCTTCCATATAGGAGCGAAAGCGTAATTTCGGAGGATTTTGTAAGTCTAGCTTTAAGTTTCGCTTGCGAGCATAGAAACTGCATCGCACCGAAGGATCAAAAAAATTACAATTATCGTATCCAATTCATTTATTCATTTTACTATTTTTTTTCCAAAATCCGGATTCTTAAAACCCGGACTTGATGAAGTTGATCTGCATAACCAAATTAAGAATGTACCGTCCTGTAAATCATCATTCCTCAAAAATGAAAATGTTATTTAATTTTGAATGTTTGAATTTAAGATGAATAAAATAAAAAACTCTGAAAAACAATAAAATCCTATTTTATTATATTTGCTGTCTTTTCAATAAATTAGTGTGGATATTTTTTCAGAATATTGTCGGAAATAGTAATCGAATATTTATTCATTACAATTTGCAAATACGTCAAGTGATTTTTCTTATGTGCGGTTCTGGCAAAAATGGTATAACTATAAGAAAAGTAGCGCTACCAGGATCATTGTCAAATCAACTGTATAAAATTGTTAAGCAACTAAAAAAAGTCAATTTACTGTTTTGTTGGATAGGTTACTATTTTCGGTTATTTAACATTTAGTCTGGTTGATTTACATTTATTTCTGTTAGAGTTACTATTAATTTCTGTAATTTAACCAAAAAGAATGCCAGTTAACTGTTTCCTGGTTAGAATACCATTTTCAGTTAGTTAACACTAAGCGTGGTTGATTAACCAAAAATCCTATTAGAGTTACTATGAATTCATTTGGTTTAACAGACAAAATAGTTAACAAGAAATTAACTATTTTTTGTAGTTTGATATTACAAATTTCCTTGATAGGCTCATTTTCATATGTGAAAATTGGTTGATTTTACCAAGTTGTTTCTTTGAGTGCAAGCACTGCCAATATCATCCAAGCAATGCGTGAGCTACAGCACTTATGTGAAGTTAGCCCGCAAACATTCTCAAATTACGCTCGTAACCGTTTGTTCGCCGGCGGCTACGTTTGTTCGTGAATGTTCACCAATTATTTTCGTTTGTTCGTCCTTAATTAGTTAATAATAGCAACTTTAAAATTCTAAGTGTGAACTTAGCCCGCCATCTATAAATATGGTTGGATTGGTATAAATTTGGTATCAATCGAAAACTAGACATTTGTTCGTTGTTTTGTGCGTCTGTTCGTCCTGGAAACGCGAGGATTCAGGAGTAATTAAGGAAAAACAGAAGGCGAGACACAAACCATACATATAATAAACAATGAGTACCATCTAGTGGAGAGTAGTGTAACCAGAATTAGCTTTATTTTACGCAATGATTTGTGTCTCGTGTTCTGTTTTTCCTTAATTGCTCCTGAATCCTTGCGTTTCCAGGACGAACAAACGCACAAAACAACAAACGAATGTCTGGCTTTCGATTGATACCAAATTTATATTTATCTGACCATATTTACAGATGGCGGGCTAAGTTCACACTCCTTATTTTAAAGTTGCTATTATTAAACAATTAGAGAGGAACAAACGTAGCCGCCGGCGAACAAACGGTTACGAGCGTAATTTGAGAATGTGTGCGGGCTAACTTCACATAAGTAGCTACAGCCTGAAACCATAGGCTTTCGTGTAAAACAGCTTGAAACCCTTGTTCAGCTCGTCCCCACGTAAAGTAACGAGATATCCGCTATACTAGCGCTAAAAATAACAAAAGTCATGAAAGTAACGGTTTTTATTTTCAGTTACAAGAGAGGAAAATATTTGTTGTGCGTATACATTACTAACGCAACGTATACATTAAACAAAGCAAGCACCAGCAGTATAGCAGCAAAAAATATAAGAAGATTGTGATTGAGTAGTTTATGCATAAGAATGGCTGATCGATGTTGTACGAGTAACATCGCGTGGGGACGAGCTGAACAAGGGTTTCAAGCCGTTTTAGACAAAAAATGTACTCGAAATCCTATGCGAGTTCGTCCACGATCAGGTGACGAAATCGATAAGGGTTTCAGACGGTTTCAGCACTTTAAAAGCTTATCGATTTCGTCACCTACGTGGGGACGAGCTGAATAAGGTTTTCGATATACGCAGCGGGGGCAGCCACTTGTATGAAGTTGTGTTCCATCATTAATGAGAGCTTACTTACTTTCTAATAAAGCTATAAGGCATGGAAAAAATTTAATTTAGTTCATTTTATTGCATTTTTAAAAACGAACTTGTAATTGGCCCACTCTGTACAAACTAAAAACAATAATGGTGACGTCAAATGTACGAGTAATCGGCCATTAATGAATTAAATATGTACATACTTATGTACAGTAGCGGAATGCGAATAAAGTCATTTCAGCGACAAGCTGGAAATGTACGAAATTCGAAGCGATTGGGTGATGAGATGTTGCTTCCTTTAGACACTTTGTTTCAAAATTTAAAATTAAAGTAAAAAGCTGAGTCCCCGATTTGGTTAATCGAAAGTTCGAAAAATCGGCGTTCGGTTAGTAGACACTCTACTGTAATTTGAATAACATATTTACCTCGAATAGTACATATAAGTAAATTGAAAGATTTTTTTTTTATTTTATTCCAGGCACATTTGGTCGCCAATGTAATCGAACAAGTACGGGAACGGATGGCTGTTCGTCTCTGTGTTGCGGTCGAGGCTATAATCTTGTAAAAGATATCCGTTTTGAACGATGTCATTGTAAATTCTACTGGTGTTGTTATGTTCAATGTGAAGAATGCCGTGTGGAAGAGTGGATCAGTGTTTGCAATTGAAGCGTGAAATACATATTTTAATTAGTCCATTATATCGGGCTTTGATACAACAAAAATCAAATCAAATTAATTTTAATAAATGTGCATATACATAGGTACGTTTGTAAATTTAAAGAAAGCAATATAATGACCAAAAATATAAATGAAAGAAAAAATAAAAAAAATAATAATTTTTAAGTGAACAAAATAACATTACAGCAATGACGAGACATTCCACAATCTCTACAACATATCTAGCATAAATTTTATAATGTATACAGGAATAGAGCGAAGAGCGATAAGGAAGAAGAAAAAAACGTTATAGAACAATAGTTTAAATTATTTTTATTTATGTAATTCTTTATTTCAATCGAAATTGTAAATATATTATGTATAAATAAAATCGTAATTGGATATATAATGCATTTATTTATTGGAAAACTTCTTGCTGTAATTATACCAGGGCCGCGGTTTTGAAGGACGGGACTCTTCTTTACTCTGCTTGTTCGCTGACCCGGGAACTAGTTTCTACGAAATGGATATACCGGAAACCGGAGATAGAGGAGATAGTAGTTCCAAGGGAAACAGAGTCGTAAACTTCATTGATTTATAGAACGTTTGTACCAAAGGTACCCTTAATTTCCAGTTTAAATTTTTTTTGCAGGATAATATGCTCTCTTCCCCGAACTATTATTATTGTTGGCTGCAGAATGTCTACACTACACTTGACATGCCAAACAACAACAGTTAGGCGATAAGTAAAAAAAAGCGGACCTCGTTTCTAAGTGACTACTTTAAGACTGTGACAGTAGTATGCAGCGTACGGTGTTCCATGTTCTATGTATTCTAACGAACACGGGCCATTGATGTCAGGGGGCTCCAAAGCTGACACTAAACTAAATGTGAAAAAAAAACAGTTGAATAGTTGTTCGTTCAAAGACTTTTAACTTAGCTTAGCACAAAAACTCAATGAATCCAAGAGCCAAGGTCAGAGGCAGACCGCAAAATACGTGGATGTGTCAAATGCCGCAGTTTCAACTTCATCAGTGAAAGATCTCCTCTTTAAAAAAATCGATCGGTTTTAGACAATCATGACCTCTGAAGCAACAATTAGCTCAAAACTTGGCGTAACAATTTTTATTGACAAACTACGCTAGCAGCGGGTACACTTAGCCTATTCAATTAGTCTAGGTCACTGTTTTCCTAATCTGTGGTCCGTGAGAGGCTCGGAGGTAGTCCGCAGAAGAATTTAGTGACTACTTACAAAAGTGTAATATCTATTTCGTCGCGATTAGATCAAAATTAAACCATTTTTGCAGAACATGTTTTTTAAAATCTGTAGCTGGTTCGCATTGCAACGAGTCTCGATCTTTTACTCATATTTAACCAAACATTTTTAGTTATCAAACGTTTTAACTACAAACAAACATGTTTCGGAAGCAGCCACCGCACACCACGACACTCCTGTCCAGTGGCGGATTTACACATCATTTGCCGCCCCTACCAAGCTCTTCGAGAGGGGTGTCAAGCTCTGGGCCAAAAAATATCACTGTCTTTCAGTTTGAGCGGGGCGCAGGATCAAAAATACAGAAACATTACAAAAATTAACGAGTATTTTACAAATTTGATTACACAGATATTTCTTTTAAAATATGTCTATAAATCTGAGTCACTAACGACCTCGGGATCCTTGAAAAATGAAATTTTTCGACAAAATACTTCAATCGAATAAAAAAATTCTAAACAAGCAATTAAAAGGCCAAAACTTGTTTGATCCGTCAGTAACAACATTTTTTCGGATTAATTTCCGTCAAATTTTAAACAGCTGATCAGAATATACATCCGGTTATCCAGGTCGCCCCAAACAACCTTGGCAGTGAAAATTGTTGGGTAGAAAACATAAGTAAACTTCGGACAGAAAGGTGGTTTTAAATAAGCAAAAATTAGTTTGTGATGTGGTGTGAAACAAACGCATGCACCAGTAAAACTTGGTAAAAAATCGAGTACTTCGGATGAAATTGCAATTTATACGAAATTTACTATTTTCTCAACAAAGGATCGGGGTATTTTTGTAAATAAATATTTCTCCAAGATACTCTTGTCCCATAATCTGAAAGGTTGCGAACGAATTATGTTGCAAACGTAGCAAATGACAATCGGTTTCGGCACAGCCAATACCATTTTGCTGAACCGAATTTCGGGACAAAACCACTTCACCAAGGAGATATTTTGCCTGCACAAAATGGCTGCCCTAAACAAATATACAAATTATATATTTGTAAAATATTTATTTTAATCTTGCATGATAATATGTTCACAGTGGCTGAAAACCGATTGATTTCGCCGTTCGTTTTGCAGAAATCACCGAAAATTGTTCACAGTGCACTATTCGTGATTTCATAATGACAACTAACATTATTATTTTGCCTATAAATCGTTCTAAGTTAAAAAAAAAATGCGCTGGTAACTTCAAACTGACCCTTCAAATAAGATTTTCGGAAAATTAAGAAAAGTGGCAGCACACCAAACTGAACATTTTTTTTCGGGTGTCAGTTAAAATATCAGAGTGAGCCGAAATGTGCTGAATATAGGTGAATCAAGTTTGGGACCTGGGTTTTTACACATTTTCATTGGAAAAAATCTATTTTTGAATGTTGGCCCAAATCACATGTTTTCGTGCACTCTGAACATATTATTAGCCACCTACACTGTAAAAACAAGGTTGAATTTCACATCGAAAACTCGTTGAATTTTACACCTTTTTTCTAGCAAAATTACCGTAAACGGTTATTTTTCAACCAAATTTCTAGTAAACCCACAAAATAGTGTAATATTACACAGATTTTTTAATATTACTCTATTTTGGTGTAATTTTACACCACATTTGGTGTGAAGATGTGTCATTACTTTATTTTCGTGTAACTTTACATTTTCAGTGTATATTTACCAATAATTTTAAGGAAATTTTCATGTATTATTACGATTTTGGTGTAAAAATTACACCTGCATTTGTGTAAAACTGAGTGTGACAATACTTTTGCACATTATTGCATTTTCCTGTATCTGTCAAGTGGCTTGCTCTGTGTTCAGTTAGTCTGTTCCGTCTGAAGTGCCTTCATGTGAGCATCATATTATTGTTGTTGTTGTAGCGCTTGTTTGCTCTTGAACCGAAAGGGGAGTGGCAGCTCTTGGCCCTTGGAGTAACGGGGAGCTCCAGGACGATTTACATCGAAGAACCGGCTGCCGTAAAGATTATTAATTAATTAAATTACATAAACCCGGATATAAATTTACATGTTCGTCGGTGTAAATTTACATTTTTTTCCAGTGCAAATTTGCTTATTTCTGATTTAAATTTACATAAATCTAGGAGTAAGTTTACTTATTTATGTGTGCAAATTTACTTATTACCGTTTGTAGATTTACACCAACTTTGTAGTAAATATTGGCTGGTCTAGCGGTTAGTGCGCGCACCTTCGGTGCACAGGCTCATGAGTTCGAATCTCACCGTGTTCCATGGTGTTTTTCGAACTCACGAGCTTGTGACGGACTATGATCTCACTCAGATGTTAAACGAGTACCCATTTATGGGGATAAATAACACTGCTGAGCGTGATGCTGATCTCATTACCTCAACAAAAAGCAGATAAGATCTTGGAAATAGGATGTCACTAACACATCCTGCGGCCTTAGTCCAATGCTGGATTGTCGCGCCTGTTATTTATTTTTTGTAGTAAATATTTACACCGTAAAGCGTAAAATAAATCTCGTTCATATCATGGTGTAAATTTACTATTATAATAGAAGGAAAAAAAGTTTCTTCCTATTATTGGAGTAAAAATTTTTTCGAGTGTATTTTACAAGCTTTTGTAAATTTTTAGACTTGAGTTCAACATTCCTTTCTTTCATTTTGACGCATTTTTGCTGAAGATTTTGAATTTTTTTATTGGGTCGAGTACAGGACAGAACAGCCAACCTTCCATACAAATTTTACAAGCATATTGAGAAGAACAGCTCCAACTGCAATGACAAAACTTCAAATCAGGACTTGAAACTACAATTTCAAATACTTTTCTATCAACGTCACTTCTAAAATACAGTTTTAAATTACGTGTTCATTGTTTGTTCCAGTCACAAGATAATGCAGGGAACAAATGCTAAAGGCGATGCCCTATTGTGAAACGCCCTTACCAAATATTTGATTCGCTATTTTTCCGGTTTGGATAAAGTTATTCGAATGAAAATTTGCTGACATATTGTCTTCATGTCATTTCCTAAGAACCCTCATCAAAATTTTCATATTTTCAGACCTGAGAGGGGCTACACACGAACGAATTGTAATTTCAAAAATTAACTTTTTCTTTCCAAATGTAAACAGACTTAGTATTTAACGTGTATCAGCTCATCAGGGACGTAACCAGGATTTTGTTTCGGGAGGGGTCCGGCACTCGGTTTCAGAAATTTTGACATTATTAGAAATCATTTTGTCTAAACTGGTGGAAACTAGTTTCGGCGTTGCTCCGTTGCAGCACATGCCTTCTGTCCGGTTGTTCCTGTGTCGAATCCATCGCTTTATCCCTTGACGAGCGTGGAAGAGAACGATGGCAAGCATGCGTAGGTACTTCATAGCCCCGCTATCATCAGAAGCAGACAGTGCCACGTCTACCACCATAGGCCTCTCTGGTATCAGTACGAAGCAGCAACCCTAAGGTTGCATACTCCAGCGAGATGCGGCACACAGAGTGCATTTCGAGTAGGTTCCCAACTAGTATTACATGGCGCGCTGCAATTCTCATCAGATGCCGCGTCATGTAATACCAGGAGAGGCATTACCGGACTCAACCAGGCAAAGGTGTACGTTCCTCCTATATATGACGGTGGATAACTGAAATGCTACATCCACCGTCCAACAACAATGTTTTTGTTGCTTTGTTTGAACCCTAAGGTTGCTTAACAAATTCGTGATATACGACATTTTTCACTTTATAAGGTGTAACGAAACTCTATTGCGCATATGCATAAATTAACCTTACCTAAAAATTAAAGCATTACAAACAGCAGTCAAGAACTATGGAAAGTATGCTTGGGCTCGCGTAGCGACTTCATTCTTAAGCACAGTATAGACCTCGGGCGGAATGAAAATGAAATTTTTGTCCGCTGCGACTTTTTCAATGAAAATGCATGCTTACTGTCGTGGAACATGTCGGAAATGATGGGGAATTCCATAAGCTACAATCCGAATACGGTTCCAAAATTTTTCTCGGCCATTTTATGTATTATTTTTCGATTCCCCGGTCATTTCACCGTGGAAAATATCTAATGACGGGGGAATCGAAAAATAATATGTACATAAAATGGCCGAGAAAAATGTTGGAACCATATTCGGATTGTAGCTTATGGAATTCCCCATCATTACCGACATGTTCCACGACAGTAAGCATGCATTTTCATTGAGTAAATCGCAGCGGACAAAAATTTCATTTTCATTCCGCCCCAGGTCTATTCAGGCCTTTACAGGGAAAATATTTTATTTCAAATTTGGAAGAGTTACGAAAGTTGCCAAAGTTTCCATAATGAAAGACTATCGCCAGGGCCGGATTTAGCCTGTATGGCGCTCCTGGGCGCCACTGGTTTTTGCGTTTTCCGTTATATGTATAATGCAATTTACCCGCTTTTTTGTTTTTGGTGAAAAACATATGTTTAAAAAAATCGAAAATGCAAGCACCTAATTTATTTAGCTTTCATTGGGTCTGTCCAGATTGTTTCAATTTTCGTATGCTTCATCCATTTGACAATTCAAACTTGGCATGTCTGCGATATTGAAAAGAGGAATTCAATCTTGACAGTGGATTACCAATGTTGAATATGTCAAAATCGAGGAGGAATGGATGGAAAATTGCAACCAACTTAAGTCGGGTTTCCTATCGTCTTTACCTCTACATTTCTATGAATTTCCAGCGTTATTGAGAAAAGCGTGTTTTAATTCTTGAGATATTGGATAAGTGAAAATTTAATTTAAAATAAAAAATGAACACTAGTATTGACGAATCTACTTTTGCTCATACAATGTTTGTATGTATGTGTACTTGACTTTCCGAAGTATCGACATGACCAGACATTTTCTTCCAATCGGGGGGTATTAAGAGGCAAGTAGTCGTTAAATCGAGAGCTCGCGGCCAAGTATTTGTGTATTATACAGTGAGTGGTTCTAGCTTGATTCAAATTTTGAAGGGCGAGTCACATCACAATTTGAGGTGAAGGCGCAATTGGGCACCCTGGATTGAGGCGAGTACACTTAGATAGAGTAAATTGAATGGAAGAAATTTCATTTTATTATGTCAGTTGCTCCTTAAGTTTTCTAAGTTTTCAAAATGCATTTTCTTCAGAATTTAAAACCAAAAAAATCCAAATCCAGTCCTGACTATCCCAATCACCTGATTTTTACGTTTTTCAAATTGTTTATATAGATAGGCACAATCTCTGACGGCATACATACTGCTTACATACCTTCAATCTAATTTCAACAGCATTCTAAGAATGAATATATTGGATGCACTTTGGGAAGTTAAGTTTCACAGCCTATTTAAATAATTTCGGGAGGGGTCCGGACCCCCTGGACCCCTCCCCTGGCTACGTCCCTGCAGCTCATATCAACTTTGTGTAAAGTTTCATATCGGTACCCCCATAACTGTTTAGAAAAACCGAGGTGATATCGTAAGCTTAACTTTAAACGCCCATAACTTCTTTACCGTTACTTTAAACTGGGAAAAAGTAACAGATATAATTCAAATCAAAGGACTCGATGAGTGCGAGTCCTTTGATTTGACTATCCATACGCCCATCTCCGATAAGAAATAAAAAAGTGACCTCGGATCGGAACACCCTGTTATCGTTCCTCTACCAACTTCTAAGATATTCGTGCCACTCCTACCAAATTCTAAGTGAACTGGCGGACGGACAGGCGGACGGACCAAATCGATGTCATAAGGGTTGTTCGAAAAAATTTCTAAAACCCCTACAAAAGAGATTTGCGAATTTTAGCCTGCAAGCAAATTATAAGAGGCCTTTTTGCTTTTCGTCTTTAATAATAAATCGTTTCGTTGTTTGAAGCTCTGAGGACTGAGGTAACGGTGACAAATAGTTCTTCACTTATGTGTCTCACTGAGGTACAAACACACTTCACGAGAAGAATAAGTGGTATATGGCATGGCGTTGAAATTTGTTATTAGCTCCAAATTTGTCGCCCCAGGCTCCAGCCTACTGGTAAATCCGCCACTGCTCCTGTCCCGAGGGGCCCTCTACGCTTCTTGTATAGTTAAAACATGCCATTGGCGCTATGCCAAAAACACGTTGCGAATAATGGACGGACCATAGTAATACGAGTAGCAAGTGGCTATTCGTCTAAAAAATGATCGGTCCTCTCAACTGTTTGTTATTGCTATATAAAGGGCATGACATCGATCCAATGAATAAGAAAAAGAAGGAAACGAAATATCTGAAAATAAAGGGGACAATTTGATTTTTTTTATAGCTAGCAGTGGCGTTGCAAATTTATTGTTTGGGGCTGTTATGGTTTAATACTTTTTGCTTTTTCATTGGTTGGAGTATTCAACCGCAATGCACTGGAATACACACTATTTAAAATTTTGTATTTAAACGAATTTACGCCACGCAACGCTTTCCAATCCCATTTAAATGTACTTTTCGCAATAGTGTAAATTTTGATGCTGTTGGTATACAGCTATGCAACAGGAACGTTGCTGATTAATTAATTTTAAGCATCTAATAATTTGGAAATTTCGGATTCATTGCCCCCATTTTTCCGACGCCCCTACTACGAACTTACAGCATTAAGCTGCGCATGTGCATGATTTTGTTTACAATTAATTTTCCATATAAAATTCAAATGAGAAATGTCATCTTGTAGCTTCGATCAAGTTACCATAGAAAATATTTTGGTCCCGAAAAAAAGTTGCATATCTAGTGTATTTTGCGGTTATTTGCATTTCCTTTTCAGATTTTCTTATTCATTGCATCGATCGTTGCATTCTAGGTCATGCCGTCCCCGGCAGTACATGGCACGGCACTTAGCGACGGCATCTGAAAAGAGGTGTCGTGCCATGAACTGCCGGTCGAAACCGAAAATGACAAACTTTTTGAAAACCCCTTTGCGGGGATAATTTTATTCCAACAAAAACCTTTTCGATTATCAAAAGTTGTTCGAACTGTTCAATTAATGAACCCAAGAATTACAAAATTCGGGTAAAATAGGATTCAGACTATCGATAAGATTGCCTATTTCCTAGCTTTTGTTAACAGTTGTACCATTGTTCTGCAATTTGAATAATGCAAGTACATTTTACTATATGTATTTTGAATTATGACATACAGTTTAATCTAGTAGGCGATTTGATTTCTGAAGGTTCTGTTATTTATATCCCTTCAAAGAGATTTTTTCTGTCATTTCACAGAGTATGAAGTTAATGAAACATTATCTTTGAGCTCAATTATAATTTTTTTCGCGAAGCGTATTAGAATAAATTTGAAAAATCACAGAAGGTTAGAAACTCGGTCCTTCCGTATATTGTTCGGTTTTGGGTGTCCTATTTCCAATAACCTTATTTTAGTGCCCAGCCAAAAAGTATTTTTTTATAATTTAATCCTATTACTATGGCATTTGATTAGACGTGGAATATTGAAAAGTTTATGGAATTGATATGAGGGGCGCTTATATCACAAATATGTTTAGAAGAGGTAACTCAATTTTTTTTTTTTTAGGAAACGCTTGCTTGCCACTTTTGTTAAGCAAGGAAGTCAGTTTAGTGAGAATTCGTTCAGAAATGATCCTAAACGATGCCTGACAATATTGAAGTATTTTCGCAAAATTGAGGTTTACCTAAAAGATAATTTTATGAAATGCGTGTTATTACAAAGACAAAAAAGCTAGAGTATGAAGGAAAGGGAAGGAAAAGAAAAGAGTATCGATCCTAACGGGAACATATTGAAAAAGTTTCTCGCACATTCCGGAACCGTTTCAATTCACCCACTCTAATCGTGGTCCGTAGCCATTAACTTTCCCCATAAGAGGTTCACCGACATTTTCGAGTTGGGAACCACTGGCCTAGGGTGACAGTAACGCTTACTAGTATTAAAAGTAGACAAATGCACTAGATCCTGATTCACAAACAAAAGCACGTGTTTCACTGTAGGATATTATACCATTATCGGTAACTTCCGAAATTCGAATCTAAATAAGAATCTTTTGGTTTTTAATACGTTTTCATTGTTATACATTGTCAGCAAAGTCGCGTAAACAAAACAATGTTATTAGCAGCCGTCCATATCGGAAACAAATACACCTATACATCCTACACGTAACTCAGTATAGGTAGACTATACGTACACCCAGAAAAAAACGTGTAGTGAAACCAATGAAGTTTTTACTTTACTTCTAATAAGCAAACAATATCTTTAAACGTATGAAGTTTGAATATAATTAATTAAAAATGCAATTGGCTCAAATACACTTGCATAGAATTTATGATGTCACTAGTAATAGGATTAAAAAATGCCCACATACAACTATTGAAAAAAATGACTTAGAATGAAGTAAATAAATCTAATACGAAATTCATGGGAACTATGATTATTTTGCATAGCCTCTATGTATAAACATTTATTAAGTAAAATGCAAGCCGCATCATTGAATCTATGAAATATTTATTTTCTATCATTGTCCCAAAAAGGCTATATCATCGGCTCCAAATCATAGCCAAAATTTCATTCGTCCTATGTAATTTTTCTTTAATAAAAGTATTTTTTTTTCTGGGTGTAGGTATGTACATACTTATGTATATCAATTACACAGCTGTAAATGCAACACCTTCGTCAACTACTTGAAAATTAACTCGGTCTAGTTGATTACGCCATAATGTGCAACTAAATACTCAGACACCTATATACAGTCAGGTGAGAGTTTAAAATGAACAAGAAATACAGATCTGTATTTTGCATGTTGTAAATGTAAGTAGGCCAGCGTCTTCCTTCGCGGAAACCTTACATTGCGAAGCCTTCGCTTGTCAAAATCAATAAATGCCACAATGCATGTGCATTTTGATATATCTGGATCTCTGAAGTAGTCGTAAATGCTTCACTTGAGCCTTTCGATTTATGTCAATACAATGACTATTTACGTTTATGAATAAATTGCTTGGACGAGCGGTCAACTTAAATACCAATATCATACCTACTGTTTGCCTGGTCATAACATTTTAGAATGCACGAAGTAGTCATTCAACTGGTATTTTGGTGTGGCTTCAATCAGAGCCGGTATACTCACACCCAACTATGAGGGCACGTTCAAAGTGCCAAGTAGGGCTAAATCTTCCTTCTATCATCGTTTAAGGGGATGTCATTATGATACCTACATTATATAAGTTTAAACTCGCATATGAAATTATGCCCGAAAATCGACAGAGTCTTATTGCCATTAAACAAACCGTTTTCAAAAAGGTTCACGTTCAAGCAAATTCAGTATAGATCAAATAAAATTAACGATTTGTCAAATAAAATAAACACTTGAAGGCTTATTCTGCTTTTCGTTCTCATAGGGAGAACTTTTGTGTTTCCGATATTTTCCGCCATGTTTCCGCTGTATGGCGGACGGTAAGATAAGTGACGCTACACTAATAATAATTTGTTGCATTGAAAAAGTACGGGTAGATTTTTAGAAAAAAAAAGTTGCATATTATTCATTATGAAAATTTTGTTTTTCGTTTCATCAAATTAACTAAATTGTCATCAGTTTTATTACTATTCGCTTACATTTTTTTATCAATTTGAAGAAATCGCACTTCGTAAAAGTTTTTCTTCGTATAGAAGAAATTATTCAAACTGACGATTTGTTTGCGCTAAATTATTGGAAATTCTCCAATTGGGTATTGGGTATTCTCCAATCCAGCTTCATTGACCGTATTTTGATTAAATTTTCTTCATATTAAATGTATTTTCGTCGAATTTACGAATTTTTTGGTTCAGTGTAGTGTCGATAATAAGAACAAGAAAATTCGGTACATTACGCTTTCAGGTCCCCAAGGGAAATTTTTCTTGTTCTTCTTATCGACACTGCGACACTTATTTTACCGTCCGCCATATAGCGGACACATAGCGGAAAATATCGGAAACATCAAAAATTTCCCTTGGGGACCTGAAAGCGTAATATACCGAAAATTCTTCTTGCGAGAGCTGATGGCGTAATGTCCCAATACTTCTCTATATAGTGTTTATTGGATGACATCACACACACATTATAGTCTCTCTCAAAAATATAACACACACATGCAATAGTCTCTCTCTAAATTAGCAGTATTCTCTTACAGCAGAGAATCGGTTGTGTTAATAGTGTGACATTTGTATTGTCATCCATCGGATGACAATACGAATGTCACACTATGTTACACTCTCTCTAAATTAGCAATATTCTCTTATAGCCGAGAATCGGTTGTCTTAATAGTGTGACATTCGTATTGTCATCCATTGGATGACTTTGTGATTTTTGAAAGAATTGAAACTTAGGAAATGCCCCGGAATACCAAGTTTCTTCAACAAAATTGTTTAGAATCTAGCATGAAACCAACACTTCCTCACTCGTTGTTAAATCCTGAACCAATTGAGATTATCTCTGCGCAGAAACTGGCTGAATTTTATTGAAGAATGTGTGGATATACTCAACGTCAACTGATTGACATAAAAGGTTCCTTGCAGAAGGTTCGATAAAGAATTGTTACGCATTACTGGCATTACTATAGAAACAACCTACCATTTTTAGTATTCACGAGCAACGTTGACTGTTTCTGAGGTTGGCCGAGTGGTTAGCGAGTAGGACGGGCGTAGGATAGTCACGGGTTCGATGCTAGCTGCGGGAATATTTATTTTTTATTTTTTTTTGCAAACTTATTACTTGGGTAGCGAATTTATCATTGTTCGTTGCGACATTGTTAAATTAATTATTTAATTATTACCTAATAAATATGTTAATATAGATTGCAAGATCGGCAATTTAAATTAAAAACGAGACCGAGGCTAATTTGGGGCGCGGCCGAAATTTGGATACCCTTCGCTCTCCCCCGGGCTAAAAGTTTTTTCGGGCGTACCTACGACTTGTAATTAACCCTCCCCCCACATTCTTTTCCTGCGGGAGCCTGGCCCTTTAGTTCGATCCCATTTGTTTTGACCTTTTTTGTTGCTTTGATTAAGACACATTAATTCAAGGTTTTGTGGAATTGGTGTAAAAAAAAAATATTTCTTAGAAGCAGCCTATGACCCGTTGGTCCGATTTGATCCATTCTCACGTATGTTGTGTGTCATCAATAGAAATACATTTGTGTGGAATGTGGTTGAAATCGGTGCACAAATATAAAAGTTTTTCTTAGAAGAACCTAATTTGGGGGGTTGGGTTTGTATGGCAGCCCCATGACCCCATGGTCCGATTTCGTCCATTCTCATATATTTTGTGTGCCATTAATAGAAATACATTTGTGTGGAATTTGGTTGAAATCGGTGCACAAATAAAAAAAATTTTCTCGCAAGAACATAATTTGGGGGGTAGGTTTGTATGCCAGCCCCATGACCCCATGGTCCGATTTTACCGATTCAAACATACAAACTGCCTGCAGCAAAAAGAAGCATTTGTACAAAATGTCAGCGTCATAGCTTTTAAATTGGCCGAGTAAAACGCGTAGCAACAGACGGACATCGCCCAATCGACTCCTACTCCAATCAATAGAGACTAAATAATAGGGGTTAGCGTGCAAAAATTGGGGATGTCTCAAATTTTCTATATGTTTTAAAGACAGGTGGGGTAAGTTAAAATCCAAGTTTGCGTCACTTTCCCCCCTGTGCTCCCGCCGCTATCTTGAAAAAAAACATCTTAAATCGGCCCTTTCATAAGTTTTTGGCCTGTAACTTCTTTACAGTCCATTTGAGCACAAAATCTGCCGAGACAATTTTGTAGAGGACAAAATTTCCTAAGAACAGATGTTGTACTCTACAATCAAAATTACGAGAGTTATAGCGCCAAGAAAATGGAGAAAATATCAAAAATCATGCCAATTTCAAATTCACAAAAACGCATTGTATACCAATAACTCATAGCCTCCTCTGCATTTTAGTATAGAGTTCTCCAAGTATGTTTTGATATTATTGTTGGTAATGATTTTTGGAATTTTTAGCATATTTTTTTTGCGCTATAACTACGCCAATTTTGATTGTAGAGTAAGACTTGTCAGATGAAATTTATAGAAAATTTTGTGGTCTACAAGATTGTCTCGCCACATTTCGTGCTCAAATGGACTGGGAAGGAGTTATAGACCGCAAACTGATAAAAGAGCCGATTTTAGATGTTTTTTTTTCAAGATAGCGGCGGGAGCGCAGGGGGGAAAGTGACGCAAACTTGGATTTTAATTTACCCCACCTGTGTTTATAACATATCAAAAATTTGAGACATCCCCAATTTTTGCACGGTAAAATCTCCCCGTTGATTGTAGTATCCCCATGTTATGCTGATCATATATGGATGTATACTTATTATATGGTCTTAGATGCTTCCTTCAATGCGTTACAAACTTCATGACAAAGTTAATATACCCTTCGTTGACTCTACGAGCGAAGGGTATAAAAAAACATGAACTTTTCGTAAATATTGTATGTTTATGAAAATGTTCAACGATATTGTACCACTTTGTTGGGATAAATTGACTGTACTGTACTGTACAAATTTAATAATATTTTGATGTGACTACGCTATCTATTGTATATAATTTATAGACGAGATTTATTTTAAAAATGCTTTCTTTTGCCTGTTATACGCGCCCCTATCAGTAACACGAGTACTCTTTCCAATCGTCATAAATATGGCCTTTAAAGCGGAACCAAATTCAGGTGTTGCACATATCGGTATTCGATTTGCTCTACTTTGGCCTTCGCTTTAATCAATTCAACTGTACGACTACCACAGTTGAGCATTTCCATATGCTTTAAATCGGATATTTTACTATGGATGTAGTCCACCACCCTCCTATATATGTGTTTTCTTCACATACGATACGATATCGCCCAAAAGAGACTCATATCCACCCAAAAGCACCCTGATTGGCGCACTTAAAAGGTTTCGTCCTCGTCACGTTAACATGTAACTAACAAGATTTCACCTTATTGAATTAATGTACAATTTTCATAGACTGAACGAACTTTTCTCAGAGTCATCGTCGGGCAGTTGGTGTACGTAGTTGAAAGAAATTTGTCGGTTTTTCGCGCTATTACATTTCGGTGGTGCTGTGTGTTGTTAAAGACTCCTTGCGGTTGGCAAATGTTGGATTTCCCTCAATTAGTCTGGTGATTCCTGGGTAATTTTTAAAAAACTTTCGGGAAAAAAGTGAACGATTCCTTCCGTGAAAGTAACAAAAAGTGCGTGGAATCTACATTTCGAAAATGCCTCATTTAAATTTTGATGCCCTACCGGATCCTTCGTCGAAATTCACGCTGGAAGATGTGATTGCATCAGGATGTACGGCGAAGGTGCGCTCTTTTGTTTTTGCAATTTCTCTTATGAAGTGTTGAGTCCTATATAAGCACTTTAGGTGAAATTTTCAAATTGGTGTTTTTTGTTCATGGTGGTTATATAGGTGTATCGCGCGAAAGATACGGAAAGTGGAAAATATGTTGCGATCAAGATTCAACCGTGGGACTCAGAGCATCAAATACAAATTGATCAGGAATATCGAGTTTTACGTGATTATGCCAGCTATCCGAATATAGTGGATTTCTATGGAGTGTACAGGAACAAGAAGGCAGGACATGATGAAATTTGGTTTATTCTGGAGGTAAGTATACAGCTTAATTAAAAGTTGTAATAAAAATCTGGCACATTTGACAAAAATTAGTTCAAATATTTGTTCATACTGGTGCGCATCAATCTAAAGGTCCATCTAGATTGATCGCCAAATGGCAGCGCGTCCAAAAACTGGCATCACGAACAGCCATTTGGCTGCTACTTAGCATCTACACTAGCAGCCAAATGGAGATAGAAAATGTGTTTGAGATAGAATTCAAAAATTTCATTTTGGTGATTCTTTTAAATTTAATTATCAAAATCGGACTCTGCGCGTTTGAATTATTATTACACGACCATTCAAGAATTATTCAATATCACACAAAGAACGAACAAAAGTTGCAAGATTGTCACTTTTAATTTGACAAGCGGCTGTCAAAGCGGTTGGTTGAGTTGCAATATTGAATATCAAAACTGGACGCACACCCAAATGGCGATCAGTTTGAATGCAATGACAACAGCTATTTGGTTGCACGTGACACCATTTGGCGACTAATCTAGATGGACCTTAAGATTTAAAGAGCAGCGTATCAATATCTTCTATAGAAAAATAAAAGAATACATTGAGGTTACAAAAATTGAATTGCCGGATCCTGCGTAACATTCCCGTATTTTACAAGTCTGTCCCGCATTGAAAATCCTCCCGAAGTTGTCCCGGAAAACATCCAAGTGTCCTTCAAGTCCTGTATTTTCTGACCCCATTTGCGGCTGCAATTATTTGCAATTGTTAATGGGTTGCTTCTTTGGACGGCTGTAACTTTTAAACGCAGACAGCTAAGACCCTATTTTTTTTTTTGCGAAAATTGCACCACAATATCCTCTACATCAGTCCTCTGGTTCAATTTTTTTTTTGTTGGAAAATTGACCTCGTTTGCGCTTGGTTCATCTTTGCGATTTTTCTCCTTGAACCGCATCAAAAATTTACCCTGCTTGCGTTTGGTTCCGTTGATTCCTTTCTATCCACTTTTTTGATTTCGATTACTCGTACATATTTATCCATAATTTAAGTTTGAAGCATACTTGTAGCATGGTCGTTTACACTGGCTATAGAATGCTTTAAACTTATTTTTTGGATAAAATGTATGAGTAACCGTTCCTTAGCCAGTTTTTCTGTCTTTGTGCCTCTTTGAATGGCTGTAACTTTTGAACGCAGGCGCAGCTGGGACACTGAGCAAAATCGTCACCACAATATCCTCAACATCGGCTTCCTGATCTCTCTCTGTTTTTTTTTTAATCGCAGCTGTATCCTTGCATAAAGGCTATGCTACACATCAACCAGAAGATTCACCCTCTATAATAAAATAGTACCTATATGTAGTAGTCTGGTTGGTGTTTTTGGTTAGTGCGCACAACTTCGGTGCACAGGGTCGTGGGTTCAAGTCTCACCGTGAACAAATTGGTGGTTTTCGAACTCACAACCCATGTGATCGGATTATGATCTCGGATGTCAAACGAGTACCGATTGATGGGGATAGATAACACTGCTATGCGTTGTTCGCAACACCTCAACAAAAAGTTAAGATCTTGGAAATTGGATGTCACTAGCACATCTGCGGCCTTAGTGCAATGTTGGACTGCCGCACCTGTTATTTTTAATCAAAAGGTAATCACATGGCGATATTGAAGTTTTAGATATTAATGGTTCGAATACAATGGTACTATATAACTCAACATGATGCACTTCTGGTGATCCTGCTAAATATAAACGTAACGATGAGATCGGATCTGAATGCTTACAGAGATCGCCATGTAAGAATCGCAGTGTACATAAAATCTTGGATACTATTAGATGCGTATTTTCTTATATCAAGTATATATCAGGACATAACAGCACACCATATTGGACGAAATATGTTTTCATATTCTGAGGCTTCCATACAAATTGTAATATGAACAATTTTCGTGAGAGGCTCGAATGTCTAGTTTGTAGATAGATACATTTGAATCACTCTATGATGAAATAATAGTTCCGTCAAAACAAGCCAAAGAAACACTATCCTTATCAAATGGTATCCTCAAGATGTTTCTTGGACGTCAAAATTGGTTGCAAGGACTTCTTCATTTTCTTATGCTTTTTCGAACAATAATCGAAAATTATGAAGACTGTAACCAAACAACAGACAAAACAACGAGTCAAAACTAGAGATGTAACGGATGTCCGCATCCGCATCCGCAATCGCGGATTATCCGCATTAAAATTAAACTCCGCATCCGCATTCTCATCCTCATCTTATAAATATTTACATCCGCATCCTCATCCGCAATCCTCATTTTTGTATGCAGACAATTAGCGGATATATGCGACCCACGTGCTACTTTGTAACTATAAAGAAATGTATTGAGACAAATTGTATTCTGTATCGTATACACAACTGAGCTTCAGTTTGTCCGTCAGCACAGCAGGAGCGCGTTCCATTTATATGATCTGAGTAGTCAGCGATGACTACAGCTACGACTACGAGTGAATTAAGGAACGCACTCCGGTTCGCATTTTTGTGACTAGTGTTTGAGTGGTTTTGTTTTAAATGAATTGAACTGAGGCGGGTGAAGTGCGTTTTTTTAAGGTGAAGGGAAGTAAGGAAGTATGCAACTTCTTAATTTTTAACCACACTAATCAGAGGAATTTCAACTTTTTTTTCATCTTCATGAAAAGTGTGAAACCTAAATATTTTTGTCTACATATTCGATCATATCCTCATCCGCACCCTCATCCGCATCCTCAAAAAGTTCTCCATTAATATCCGCATCCGCAACCGCATCCTCAGTGTTATACTATTTTGCATCCGCATCCGCATCCTCATCCGCTAAACAAGATCCGTTACATCTCTAGTCAAAACTATAAATCATCAATGGGCACATTTTATTGTGTCTAAAGAGGATCTTAGACCTCAGGTTAAAGTGAAATTGGAAAATTTTCCGTTGTAATATTTTCAACGAAAAGCCTTTACTTGTTGTGGTGGAATATGTAGGAAACGGAAATTTCATAAATTAAAGTCCAATGATTCAAAAATTATTTTTTTGCCATATGTATATGTATTTTGATTTGTTTTTTTTTCATGTACATAATTGGATAATTTCGAGCTGATTGTGGAAATCGGAGAATCCATAATTAGTAGATAAAATTGCAGAGACAAATTGTGAAACCATTTTCGGATTTCAGTTTATGAAATTCCCCAGCGTTTCCGACATATTCCATATGATAGTAGGCGCATAAATTATAAAAAAATGTCACTGTTGCCCTAAGGTCCAGGCCTGAAGACTGTCCATACACGGCGAATCTATGGGTTTGATTTGACTAAAATTAATGGTTAGCCGTATATAAAAATTACAACTTACCTACCCACCTATGCCAATTGCCGACATCTAAATGACCCCTGAATCGGTTGAAATTTAATTTCTTTACAGCCATAGGCCACTCAAGCTTGATTTTCTTATTGTGGTGTTTTGATTGTGCAATTTACTGAAAAACTGGGTAATGAAAGGAAACCGACGAGAGTAAAACAAAGTTGCAAAGCAGCTGTCAGTTTCTGGGAATGGTCTTAACCGGAACAAATGCGTTTAAAAAATAACTGTATCAGACATTCCTATGTCCGGCGGTAAAAATTTGCTGCTAGATCAAACCCCATTTGGAGTTCCTTTTAGGGATATTTGAAACCAACGTCAAGAGCATCAATCAAAAGAAGAACGGAATTTATCGCGTCAATGAATTTCAGCCACATTTAAGCAAAAATATGAGGAAAATGTCGACGATAGTGTTCTTAGCAAATCTTTTCCATTTATCCAGTATGATAAAAAAACTAAGAACTCGGACAAAAATACTTACTTACCCCATCTAAAACTAGTGATTCAATGTTATAAATTGTTTCCTAATAACTAAAGCGAAATGTACTTTGAAGTGAGGAAGAGTGCTAATCGCTTTAGTAAATTAAAAAGGTGAATTTCGAACAGGTGGATCTCGTCTCCCATTAAATTTAATCAATCTCTGATGCATTTAGTCATGTAGGAAATGCATACATATCCATACATAATATAAATATATGTTAACATATTTTACCCTAAAATTATCCTCAGTACTGCGAATACGGTCCGGTAGTCGATTTAGTCAATAAAATGTTGAAGCGTGAACGGCGCATGAAGGAAGACCATATTGCCTATATTTTGCGTGAGGCAGCCAAAGCCGTGTTGGAATTGAATCGTAATCATTTCATTCATCGCGATGTTCGTGGTAATAACATTCTCATAACGAAAAATGGCGAAATCAAATTGTGCGATTTTGGATTGACGCGAGAAGTTAACTCAACGTTCGGCAAGCGAGGAACATGCATTGGATCGCCGTGTTGGATGTCACCAGAACTGGTAACAGCACAGGAAGTTCGTAAGTTGAATTTTTGTTTAAATTTTCTTTGACCTACATACTCACGTGGTAATTACATCTTCCACTAGGTGGAAACGAGGTATACGATAGTCGCTCTGATGTCTGGGCCTTGGGTATTACGGCTATCGAAATGGGTGACGGCAGACCACCATTTGCCGATATGCATCCGACAAGAGCAATGTTCCAAATTGTACGCAATCCACCGCCAACACTAACGAAAATCTCAAATTGGACTCAGAACTATTGCGATTTCATTTCCGAATGTTTGGAAAAGAATCCGGAGAACAGACCGTTCCTAATGGAAATTATTGAGCATCCATTTTTGACGGAATTGCCTGAAAATGAATTTGCGGTAAGTTGACATTCAATTAGAATTTTTCCAATACAAACGTACGTAAAGGCAGATATGCTTGAAAATTCTCGTACTAAAATTACTCAAGGATTATAAGGATTCGATTGACTATAAATTATAAATTCCTGGCTATTGTTAAAAAAATGCAGTATGGGGAACCGTGTAAAAAAATTAGATTAGTGATGCCTGGCTTACAAAATCTTTCCGGATTGCCACTTCAGTGGTATTTGATTGAACGACCATTAGCTGCATTCTTTCGCTCTAGAACAGAAAAGAATAATTAAACTTCCAATTTAACCGATATTGTCCTTATTAGGGATGGGAACTAATAACCGGTAGATTCAATTTAAAAAACCGGTTATATCCGGTACTATTTTTGCCCGTTATATCCGGTACTATTTTTGCCAATATTTAAACAGAGAACAAGCAGCTAGTGCAATAAAAAGCTCTATTTGGAAAAACTAAACTTAAATTTTTTTCAGAAAAACTTCACTGGTACACCGGGTGTACGATTTAATAGAGTAAGTTAGTCGAACGGCGCGCATAAACGGCGAATCCACAAATTAAAATGTATTTAAAGCTGTACACATTACCTCCAAATGGCAGCTCGTTAAAAAACAGGCGTCGGGGTCGTGAGCTGCCATTTGGCAGCTGCTTACCATCTACACTAGCTACCAAATGGAATATAACCAAACATTTTGGAGTTTTTTTTTTTAATTTAATTATAAAATCGGACAACGCGCGTTTAAATTATTACTATGCTGTAGTAGTATTAGTGATAATATTAGTGATATTACAGCCAGTCTTAATAAAGCAGTCATCGTGTACAGAACGTTCTTTCAATAATACATTACATGGCGCAGCCGGAAAGTTTAACCATGCGGTCGTGAATAAAAATTAAAGTTAAAAGTTAATGTGATGGGATTAGCTAAAAAAAGCAAAAAGTGTGTAGTTGATCACCAACAAAGTTTCGAAAAGAAGTTACGAGGAAGACCACCTAAAACCCGTATAGTTGAGGTTCACGTAGCAACCATGGATTACTTGAAAAAATCGATGAGCTGGACTTAGATGGCAACTTAGCGGAAAACTGGCGAAGTTTCATCGAAAATTTCGAAGTGTTTCAAATAGCGGCCGAGTTATCTAACAAACCAGCGAATGTACAAGTGGCGATTTTCTTGAACTCGACGGGAAAAGCAGCGATTGATCTCTTCAAAACTTTTGATTTAGAAGAGGCCGAAAGAAATAATCTACTGTCTGTGAAAAAGGCATTTGAGGCACACTGTGTGGCGAAAAAAACGAGGTATACGAATCATTTCTGTTTCATTCTAGAAATCAGGCGCCCGGGGAACCGTTCGATTCATTTCTTCTTAGTTTAAAGAAATTAGCCAAAAACCGCGATTTCCAAGATAATGCCCGCATGTTACGGGATCGAATCGTGCTGGGTGTGAGTGACAAGCATTTGCAAAGAGATCTTCTCAGAGTTGAAGATCTTACAATGGAGAAAGCAGTTCAAATCGCCAAACAGCATGAAGCGGTAAAGCAACATTTAGAACAGATGGCAGGTGTGAGAGACTCCAATCTGGATGCAGTGCAGCAAAAGACATCATTGAAAGACATGGGAAAGTACAATACAAAAGGTAACTGGTCAAATAAAAACAGTAACGAGCTAATAAGGTGTACATTTTGCAATACTATGCACAAAAAATATAGAGAAAGTTGTCCAGCTTATGGAAAAAAATTCACTATCTGTGAAAAACCGAATCATTGGGCGGTAGTGTGCAAAAATAAAAAGAAACAAGTTCATAATGTAGAAGTTGATGACAATTTATCGAGTGAGAATGAATTTTTTTTAGATGTAATTGATTATTGTATTGAAAAAAGTGAACCGTGGTATATCAGTCTGCAAATTCAATCAAATGTGATAAAGTTCAAATTAGATACGGGTGCTGATATTAATGTAATTCCGGTCAAATATTTAAAATCGCTTATAAACTTGGTGAAACGAGAAAAAGATACCAAATTAAAGGCATATAATGGATCAGAGATTAGTACGCTGGGTGTGATTGAAGTTGAAGTTTTATATAGAAATTTCAAAACAAAATTGAATTTCTTTGTTGTTGAAAATGAACGCGCAGTGCCTATTTTAGGATTGAAAGCATGCATAGACTTACATTTAATTAAAAAAGTGGATTCTATCAAAATTGACACAGAGAAACAGTTGATCGAACAATTCAAAGATGTTTTTGATGGTGTCGGGTGCTTTTTAAGAAACTTTAAAATTCAGCTAAAAGCTAATGCTATACCTGTAGCGAGACCCGCTCGAAGAGTTCCACAAACTCTTAAAAAACCTCTATATGACGAACTGGAGCGGCTCTGCCAAAACAATATCATTGAGAAAGTAAACGAATCTTCTGACTGGATCTCCAATATAGTAATAGTGGAGAAACCGAATGGGAAGATTCGCGTTTGCTTGGATCCTCAAGACTTAAATAAAAATATAAAAGAAGAATTTTATGAAATACCATCATTTGATGACATCAAACCAAGTTTTTGTCATAAACAAATATTTTCTGTATTTGATTGTAGGGAGGGATTTTTCCAAATTGAGCTATGTGAAGATTCCAGAAAACTATGCACTTTTAGTACTCCATTCGGACTCTTCAGATATAAAAAGATGCCGTTTGGATTGAAAATAGCACCGGAGGTATTCCAAAAAGTTAATGAGGATAATTTCAAGAATATTCCAAATGTTATTATCTACATAGATGACATATGTATTGCAGCTTCAAATAAGGAAGAACATGACAAATCTGTGAATTTACTTATGGAAAGAGCTAGAATGCTAAATGTAAAATTTAATAAGGACAAACTTCAGTTTAGGAAAACTCAAATTGATTTTCTAGGACACACTATAAATTCGAATGGAATATCGTGTGATAGCAGCAGAATGAAGGCGATTGAATTCTTAGAAGCTCCCAAAACTAAAAAAGATCTTCAAAAACTGTTGGGTTTTATAAATTATGTAAGGAGTTATGTGCCAAACTTAGCAGAGATATCAACACCTTTAAGATTGCTTTTAAAAAAAGATTCTGTGTTTAGATGGGGACAAAATGAGTCTAATTGTTTAGATAGAATTAAGAACGTTATTAAAAGTTCGCCGATTCTTGCACATTTTGATGCAGGTGAAACAATCTCCTTACAGACTGATGCGTCACAAAATGGATTGGGGGCATGCTTAATGCAAAAAGGGAAACCTGTGTGCTTCGCTTCGCGTAGTCTTACAGAAACAGAAACTGGGTATCCCCAAATAGATAAAGAATTTCTGACAGTTTTCTTTGCATGTAAAAAGTTTCATCATTACATTTATGGCAGAGAAGTTGAAATTATAACTGATCATAAACCATTACTTGGAATAATGTCTAAAAAATACTCTAGCATACCATCAGCAAGACTTCAAAGACTTAAACTTAAATTAGAAAAGTACAAATTGAAGTTCAGATATTCCCCTGGTAATCTGATGCATGTTGCTGATCTACTGTCAAGGAACTTTAATCCAGAGTATCCCAATTATGAAGAAGTAGATGGTCTAAAAGACGTAGTACATACTATTAGTATGAGTGAAGAAAAAAAGAAACTTTACCAAATTGAGACCAAAAAAGACAAGTTACTTGGAAAACTTTTCAATATTTTACATGAGGGATGGCCCCAAAGCAAAAATTCATTGCCGGAGGACCTAAAGCCATTTTGGAAACTAAAAAACTATCTTTTCATTGAAAATGATTTGATTTTCCTAAATAACAGAGTTTTTGTTCCATATATATATAGAAAGGAAGTATTAGAAAAGCTTCATTTACCACATCTGGGTATCGAGAAAACTAAAAGTAGAGGTAGGTCTTTAGTTTACTGGCCATCAATTAACGAAGATATTGAGCGAATGGTACACAAATGTAATGTTTGCGAGAAGTACAAAAGGTCTGAAACTAAGGAGCCTCTAATAAATCATGAATTTCCATACAGAAAATTAGGAGCTGATATAATGGAAATTTCTGCTAAACCATATCACAGATAAGAAAAACTAGTTATTAGTATGTGCTATTACTCTAAGTACTTGGATATAGTTCCAATCACCAGTAAAACTGCAAACTCAGTGATTGAAAAATTTAAAATTTTATTTTCCATTCATGGCATACCATTAGAGATTGTAGCGGACAACATGCCATTTAACTCCTATGCTTTTCAAGAATTTGCTAAGAGCTGGGACATAAAAATTCTAAATAGCAGTCCTCTTTACCCAAAGTCGAACGGTTTTGCAGAGAAAATGGTCGGAATCGCCAAGAATATTGTCATTAAAAAGCAAGGAGTCAAAAACATGTTTATGGTTGGCTCTACTTGAATACCGGAACACACCTGTAAAAAACTCTAAACTTTCTCCTGTGGAAATTTTGATGGGTCGACGTACCAGAACATTATTGCCTTGCAAAGATAAATATGTACATGAAAAATGAAACTATTAATAAGGAAATATATCCAATTTTAAGGCAAAACAACGAAAGAAATAAATTTTATTATGATAAGAACGCTAAGTTTAAAAATGATTTTAAAGATGGGGATGAGATATGGGTTAAAGATAAAAATATTTGGAAATCAGCGATAGTAAAAAATAAAGATGTAAACCCCAGATCCTATTGGATTGAATTTGAGGACCGTAAGATTGTAAGGCGTAATTCGAGCTTTATAAGAATCAGAAAATAAAATACAAAACGAAAAAGAAAAACACTCGAAATTTTAAGAAAAGAAAACAAATTGTATTTCAACGTATTTCGTAAAAATTTACAAAAGTGAAACATTGTATTAAATGAATTACATACTTTAAAAATTAGTACAGAAATCATACAAAAATGCCAAAAGAATAAATATTAGAAGTTAATTTATAAGAATAAGTTATGAATTCAGATAACAAAAATGTAATGAAGAACTAAAATTAAATTAAAATTAGATATAAGTAAATAAGATATCCACGGGATCACATGATTGTAGTAACCTGTAAATTAAATGAAAAAATGAAATGTATCAGTAAAACACAAATAATTATATAAATTATTCCTGAAAAGGGAGATGTAGTAGTATTAGTGATAATATTAGTGATATTACAGCCAGTCTTAATAAAGCAGTCATCGTGTACAGAACGTTCTTTCAATAATACATTACACTATGCCATTCAAAAATTACACAATTTCAAAAAAAAAAAGACGAAGAAAATTGTCACTTTGAATTCGAGAAGACTGAGAGACTGGACAGCTAAACAAATGGTAGTCAGTGTAGATGCAATGATAACTGCCTGTTGGCATCGCGAGCTGCCAATTGGCAGTGTGGATAAAGCTTAAACTCTGCACTCTGCCAAATCAGCGAATGGAGTTTTAATCCATTTGAATTCATTCATTCGCCATGTATGTGCAGGATGCACAGCTTCACCATCAAATTAATACATCCAATGCAGTTGAGTTTTTCTATTAGAATTCTAAGTTCCGCATCGCCTCAATTTATTGTTTCCTATTGAAACTTGTCATTTTTTGTGCAAAATGTCCTGTTTTAAGAAATGATGCTAATGCGAGGTGTCTTGCTTGCTAATAAGTTACGCAGCGTTCACAATGCTACCTTAAATATATGGAAAATATGAAAAAATATAGAACAGGAGGGCCTTTTCTTTGTTAGTCGGTTTTAACCGGTTATTTCAATAACCGGTATTTTTGGTCGGTTAAACCGAGACGGTATAACCGATGAGGAAAATAACCGCAATAACCGGACAACCGGTAGTTTTATCAAAAAGTCCCATCCCTAGTCCTTATGATTGCCCTAGATTTCTTTTGTCAAATATTACGTTATCTTTTCCTGTTCTGAAACCGAAGAAACACAGCTCGATTACTCTAATTTACAAGTATACTCTTATAAATTAAGTTCTAGAATTCATAAACCACGAAAAAAACTCACCTCTAAGATATTTTCCAGATCCAAACAGAAATCAAACATCTTTGCGAATCTGTTGAGTCGGTATCAGTTGAAAGAAAAGAGGAAGTCATCGTCGATACAGGCTTCACAAAACGTCTGGACCACCAGCCCGAGAAAATGCTAACGGAAGATTTGGCTGCTATCGAAAATCCTTCTGACGAGAAGATTGTTGATCTGTTATCCCAACAGATAAAACGCGGAAACGGCTACTTATTTATTGGCGACATTCTACTATCGATGAACACCAACGACATGCCCGAACATTTTGAGGATCAGGTAAATTGAAATTCATAAAAAACTGTCAATTAACTCACCCATTTATTTTGCATTTTCAGTTTCACGAAAAATACAAGTTCAAATCCCGATCAGAAAATGCACCGCACATTTTCTGTGCTGCCGATGTTGCCTATCAGGATATGATGCATCACAAAGAGCCGCAACATATTGTCTTTTCGGGCGAATCGTATTCGGGTAAATCGACAAATGCCCGACTTTTTATCGAGCATTTATTTTACTTGGGCGCTGGAAATAGAGGAGCAACCGAAAGAGTTGATAAAGCAATGAGAGCCACCAATATGTTGATTAATGCCGGTACACCACTCAATCCAAATTCAACACGATGTGTTTTGCAAACAATTATTACGTTCGGTACCACCGGCAAGTGCAGTGGTGCCGTTCTTATCATGAATTTATTAGAAAAGATGCGAGTCTCGACTACCGATATGTAAGTTTGGACTGAAACCTTTTAGATTTCGTAATTTCGATTTAAATATCATAGATAGCGCGCACAAATGTACTAAAAATTTAGATGACTGTAGACGCAACCCATTAATTAGCGAAAACAATAATCAGAATTTAGCGGAGACACAAAATTCGGAATTGAGTGATTTCGAAAGAAATAATTGTACGACAGATGGCGCAAACTAAGTTCTAAAATTTGAATCAAGTTCTAAATAAAAAGCTCGCCAGCATTGCCAATTGAGAAAATTATTCTTATATTTAAGTGCAATCCATTTAAATTTGGTCACATTTCAGTTTCGAATTTTAATGCAATATGAAAAAAGAATGCGCCCGTTTTTCTCATACATTTTATCCAATAGATCAGCTTCAACCATTCTATAGCCAGTGTAAACGACCATGCTACAAGTATGCTTTAAGCTTAAATTATGTAAAGATTGGTAAATTTAAATTCTGAAAGTAAAAACCGAGTTGGTGAATTTTTATGAAGTGCGAAATCTTAGTGTAAAATCTAGATTTTTGGTGGCTTGCGCTTAGGAAAAAAAGAAAGGTAGGAAGTGAAATTTGAAGTGTTTTACAGCGGTAACTATTTGACATGATTACGAGGTAATGCTGGTGGTGTGTCATCTTCTAAATTTAAAGGAAGATTAGATTTAAGTAATTAATTATTTTTATTTAGAGTTTCTCTTTCTACTCGAATTAGCTGTAGTCCTAATTTGGAGAGTGCAATATAATAAAATTTGAATCCTGTCATTTCAGGGATCAACACAATTTCCATATTTTCTATTACTTCTACGATTATATGGAAGCCAATGGACATCTAGCTGACTACTCACTGGACGCTGGTCGAAAATACCGCTATCTACGTGTTCCAGCAGAGAAGCAATCAACCAAAGTGAAATATGTACGCGACTCACCCGAAGAGAATGCCAAAAAGTTCAAAGAGTTTGAAGACATTCTGGTTGATTTAGATATATCGCGCAAGTGTCTGGAAACGATTCGAAAGGTTCTAGCAGCAATACTGAATTTGGGAGATGTTCGTTTCAAGAAGAATGACAAACGGGCAGCTGAACTTGAAGATCCGGATACCATACGATTTGTATGCGATCTATTGCGCGTGGACGAGAAAAAATTTGTCTGGTCCTTGTTACACTACTGCAAAGTCAAAGGTGGTATTGCAGAACGGAAACACTATACGCCCGAAGAGGCCAGAGATAGCCGCGATTCCGTGGCAGCTACGATTTATATGCGATTGGTCGATTGGATAATCAATAAGATCAATTTGAATTTGGCTTTTCCTCGTGCCGTTTTGTAAGTATCAACAGATTCTATTGGGACTAGATGTAAACCTACGTCTTTTCAGTGGCGATAAGAATGCAATTCATATTCACGACATGTTTGGATTCGAGTGCTTCCAACGAAATGCAATTGAACAGCTCATGGTTAACACGTTGAACGAACAGATGCAATACCATTACAATCAGATGATTTTCGCCAACGCTACCTACGAACAGGTTTGTCTCATATTTTCGCTAAATATGCTTTTTCATTGATCAACCCCTTATAGGAAATTGATGAAGTACCCCCGATTACTGTCAACTACTACAACAACAAGCCTGTTCTAGACCAGTTACTCACGAAGCCCGAAGGACTTTTCTCGATTATTGACGACGCATCGAAAACGATGCAGGATCACGAGGCCATATTAGGTATGTTGGCTGGTAATCAACAGCTCCATTCCTCCATTGGGTTAATTGAATGCTTCGGCTTTCATTGCAGACAAGATTCACGAGAAACACAGCTCGCACATCAAGCGACTTGGAACTCATGAAATTTCCGTGACACATTACACGGGCAAGATAACGTACGATGCTCGAAATTTCCCGGACACTAATCGTGATTTTGTGCCTCCCGAAATGATTGAGTCGCTACGGTCGTCGTTAGACGAAATGGTATGCCTTATGTTTACCAATAATTTATCCAAGGCGGGGAATCTAACAATGCCGATGGAAGAAGATGGTCCAAAGCAGAAAGGAGAGAAAGTTTACGTAAGTAATAGAAGACTTCGAGGTTCAGAACACCGGGCTGCATTGATGAATATCTTTTCAATATGCACAGAACTTGAACACCTTATCCAAAGGACAATTTGCTCAAGTCGGCCAGATGCGTAGCTTGGCCACACTATTTCGAACATGTTGCTTGGAAATGTTGAAAATGTTGGCGTTCCGTAGCGGAAACGTAGGCTGTCATTTTATTCGATGCGTTCGTGCGGATTTGGAATATCAACCGCGTAATTTTCATAATGAAATGGTCACGCAACAGATCAAGGCTTTAGCGATAATGGATACCATCATTTCGAGACAACAAGGATATTCGTGTCGTATTACGTTCCAAGAGTTTTTGAACAGGTAATCAAGGTGTTTGTTCATTGTTTTGCATAATTTTTAATGGCCTTGGGATTATTGTAGATATCAGTTCCTGGCATTTGACTTCGATGAAACTGTCGATGTAACAAAGGACAACTGTAGGTTGCTACTGGTTCGTATGAAGATGGAGGGCTGGGCTATTGGCAAATCCAAGGTGTTCTTACGTTATTACAACGATGAATATTTGGCTAGGTGAGTTAAGTTAAATGTTTCTCTCTGTTCTAATCGACCACGCAGCATGTTGACGCGTAGACTCGAGTTTCATTTTTTACAAGCCTTGAATCATTACAAGTAATGATTTTATTTGTTGTAGATTGTACGAAACCCAAGTGAAGAAAATCATTAAAGTTCAAGCTATGATGCGTTCCTATTTGTCTCGCAAACGTAAGGGAAAAGAAGCCCAGGCAGGTGAGTTTCTTGTTATACTACTAAAGTAATAATACGACATTGTTGAAAATACAATTATTGATTTCCATCCCCAAAGCTCAGCCTCGATTCGGTCACAATTTCCAAGTACATACAGCGGCTGACTTAGACGTTATGCGGTCATAACTCAGATATTGAGGAGAGTCTTTTTTCTATACTCACTTATTAGCATCGCTTCCGTGTTTCACTCCGCGACCTTCAATCCTATCATTTACCTCCAAAATTTGACATTGGTTATCACCCCGCTATGGGGAACAGCCAACGCACTCCGGGTCTTTCGCGCGAATCCCAATCCAACGAGCATCTCTCCCATAGTCATGGGACGCTCTAGCATGGCATTGGAGCAGATACATGCACTGGCGAGCTAGTCCGACAAAACATTTTTTGGAGCGCAGCGGAAGTAAATAGGGAAGCATTCATCACAACATGTACCCTTTCGGAGAGAATCGATTGCTAAAATAGTTATCGACGGTATTGCGTCTACTGTGGAAGGCTCGTAGAAAGCCACAATATCGATCTTACAGTTTCTCTTCTTCTTCGACTACAACTGAGAGTCGATTGAAAATAATTAAAATTTTAAAAAGCTATCCTGTGGTATCAATATCAAGCAGTATATAGGGTCATACGAATTTGGCTAGCCAGCTGCCTTGTTTGATTTTTAAATCGCATCCAAAAGGTTTGCGCCTCTAGTTTCAAAAGTCCGGGTATTGCAATTGAACTGCTATTTTTAAGGTTTTATTAGGGGCGTGATTCGGACTTGGCTCCAGCCTGGATGATGAGGTGTTTCGCTGACCATGCTGCCGCAACCCATACGGAGCTTGGTTTTCTGTGCTCCAACTTTGGCAGAAGGAACAGTTTTGACAATTTTTCAACAATGCTGCAAATATTCAAGGAGTAGCGCTTCCTTTTCTGTGTAAATGCATAGGTGTTGGTTTCATCACAGAGCTGCCCCAAGTATTATTATCGTTTATGCCAGTATCAGTAGCACGCCTTCTTCTTCTTGTAGCGGTGCAGAAAGGTGTGTAACCTCTGTGCATCTATGTGGGCACGATTTATGGTTCGTCAATGTTTGTGCCCGTGAGGTCTAAGGACAAAAACATAGCTGCTGCGATAGGGTTTTCCCACAGTGATATAGGGGTAAGATCAGTGGGCGCAGCGGGGCATTGAAACAAATGGCCCACATCATGAGGAGTACCATTGCAGTTTGGACAGATGTTTTGGATGTCCGGGTTTATGCGAGAAAGGTACGAATTAAGGCGTGAACAAAAGCCCGACCGAAGTTGAGCTAGTGTTACTCTGGTGGCTCTCGGGAGCCTAATCTCCTCAGGCGAAATTGGTGGTGGGCGCTCTGAGAGGACTCTATTCGCACCTAAACTCGCCATAGACCGATTCACTTCTTCAGTGTGGATCGCTGCAATGGCGGCTCGGTATGTAACTTCATCGTAAGGGTCCCGTTTGTATCCCTGAACCTCTCTCTCAAGGTTTCGTAAACCACGCCTGACATGTCGTGGTGGAGGAATTCGGTCCATGAGATGATTATTGGGATGATCCTCACGGTAGCAACCAACAAGATACTGTTTAGAGAGTAGGAGATTGTGATCACGTATTGGCATCAATTTTGTCTCCTGATGTAAGTGATCCTGGGCAGACATCAGAAGGCAACCTGTCGCGATGCGTAGAGCGGCATTTTGGCAGATCTGAACCAGTTTGTGTCACATAGACTATGTGTCCAAACTGGGGCTGCATAATCAGCGGCCGCTCGACCCACCGCTTTATAAGTAGCTAGCATGGTTTCTTTATCTTTGCCCCAGGTGCTACCAGCTAGAGCTTTTAGGATGTTGTTCCTACTGCGCATTTTTTCACATACTGAAGCTGCATGATTCGCAGACGTCATCATGTTCTCTAGGTGAAGCCCGAGAATTTTTGGGTTTTTAACAGTAGGAACAGAATTGTTGCCAATACGTATATCCATCTCCCATCTGATGTCCTCTCACCAAGTGGTTAGAAAAGTCGCAGAGGATTTGGACGCTTTGGAAAAATGCCTGTAATCGTCCTAGATAGCGATTAATTCGGAAGCGCATTTCATCCTTATCATTCCCTGTGGCGAGTACGGTGCAGTCGTCAGCATAGGAAATCACCTCGATTCCTTCAGGTGGTGTGGGAAGGCCGGACATGTAGATGTTGAACAGAGTGGGGGAGAGTACACCTAATTTGATTTTCCTAAGCTTAGAACGTTTGCCTCGAAACTCGGTGAAGGAGTGCCGACCAGCTAGATAATTGGCAATCCAACGGATCTCTTGTGCAGGAAGATGCATATTCAACAGGTTTGCTAGGAGCATTGAATGATTGACCTTATCGAATGCACTTGATACGTCTATTGCCACCAGAATAGTTATGTGACAACGACTGCGTTGATTTAGCCCATCACGAATGCGTGTAGTGATCGCTACCGTGTGTAGTCATCAACGTAACAGAGACAACTGAATTCGGAGTGTGATACGGTTGTCAGCCATACCACTTCCTAGTCGCATTGTTAGTTTATTATTCTACGATAAGAATATTTCTTATCATCTTCTTCTGAATAATAAACTTGCGACGAGTCGTGCCGAGTTTGGAAACTCGTTTCTCTATGAGTGTCTATTTCACAGAGTGGCGACCGAACGATCACGGCCACAGAGCACGACAACCTGTTTGGAGCTTGATATTTACCGCACCGGGTTCTTGTCACAATTTGCAGTTGGGGTTGGTTTTCTTCACCCGCCAGAGGCTTCTTGCTCTCTTCCTTATCTACTAATAAAGTAAGGCGGCCAACTTTTTCAGAATTCAATGTGGGATATAGAACTAAAATAAAAGAATTAAACGGTATGCTAAGAATAAAAGTGATTATAGATTATGGGATGTAGAGCAGATTGTAGCGCATATTCTCCTGAAAATTTCAGAGTCCTAGTAGTACAGGACAGATACTATTAGCCCCAAACATTAAAAAAAAACTATTATAGTGAATTAAAACTTTTTGATACATATTTACATTTTGGACTGTAATTTTTGATGTTGTTGTAATCCATATATTGCTAACAAAGCTTATTTGATTTTACAAACGTCACAGTGGCATTCGAACCAACAACCCGGCAATTCAGAGATAGATTATCGTCACTGCCCACAGAGCTACCAAATCCCCCTCCTAGAACTTTATTCGATACCCCCGTGGGCAAGCTGATGGGTGCGATTTGGGTACCAGCATACGGCTACCTTATTGATGTTATCGTCGCAATTATTCCAAAAATGGTATGCAGATTTGCTGGCTCGTTAAACCTCCTCAAGATCGAGGCATGGAACTATGCTTCTTTGGTGCAAGCTTTTCACTATGACTGTACGCTGGTTACGATAGAGTTATCCTTCCATTAAACTCCCCCAGCTGTTTTCAATCAGAAAAAAAAAATCCCCTTAATCTGTGCGCCGAATGAGAAAAATATTTTCGCCCATCTCACACGAATGCGAGATGACCATTGCGTTTTGTTATCGTTTTGATTTTTTTCTTCTTCTCCCGTTGTGTGCCTTTCTTTGATTTGACTCTTGTGCAAGTGAATGATTAGCGCCCGCTCTAAGGGGGGGGGGGGGCAAGCCGGGCGGTTGCCTAGGGCACCGAATTTTGGGAGCGGCTTTTTGACCACCACTCGAATAAAAAAAGATGTAAAAAGTCGAAAGAAAAAATTCAATATCAATTCCCATTTAGTGGAAAGTAAACCATAGAAATTACAAAAGAGGCGAAGATTAGATTATATTAAATAAGGGCATCGGCACATTTGCCATAAGCACTGCGACCTGTGGTCTATTGTGCTTTTGCCCACGCTACAGGTTAGATAAATTTATCTAACCGACATCTGTCGATAAATCGATTAATTTGTCCCATGCTAAGGGAGGCGATGTCCTCTGTAAGAGGGAAAGTTATGCCGAAGCACTCCTCTCGTCGCATCGCCAGTCTTTCGCACTCGCACAGTATGTGAGTCGATGTTTCGTCATCGGCCTCGCAGAAGCGGCAGGTCGCGTCTGCGACTAAGCGCATGGTTCTTAAGTGTCCGTTCAGACGGGAGTGTAAGGAGGCCACTTATGATTCTGACCCTGTTCCTACTGAGTTTAACTAACTCCAGAGTGCGTTTCTTAGAGTAGGTGGCTACAAAAAGCTTCGACTGCCTTAGTCCTGGAAGGGCTTTTCAGCATACGGTGGCTGTCGTCTTTTCCCACTCAGTAATTTCGTTTCTGCATAGACACAGTGGTATACCGCAGAAGGGTTCCGGGCCGCAGAAGGGGCTAGCAGAGGCGAGCCTAGCCAGTTCCGAGCTCATTCCCTTCAATTCCGGAGTGTCCGGGAACCCATAGGAGAGTAAGATCATATTTCCTGACATCCTACACACTAGTTTAGAGGTGAAGGTATGTTTTGTAAGTGCTTTGATAGCCACCTGACTGTCGGTAAAGATCACTACCTTTCTGTTGACATAGCCTTTGTTATGGAATTCTCTAGCACAAACTTCTATTGCATGTACATGACGCTAGTTTCCCCATAGGGACTGCTTACTACTAGCTTACACCAGGACCACTGATGCCCGCTCCAGAGCCTGTGTCAGTTTTAAATCCATCCGTGTAAAAGATGAGAGTGTTGGGGTGAAGCGAACTGAACATATCCGTCCAACTTCCCTCGCCCAGATTGCTGAGTTAAAGGACGCGTTGAAGCGTAATGTCCTAACTAGGTAGTCTTAAGGTAGGCAGAGGGTATTGCTACCCTGTAAGCATCCTAGCTGGATGCCTTGAGCCTGCCAACAACCAGTCTCGCAGGTCTGACTTACCGGTGCTGGTTGAAGCCTTTTTCCACCACACTACCGCCCCATACTCCACTATAGGTCTGACAACTGTTTTGTAAATCTACAGAATTAAATGTGGTTTAATTCCCCAGGTCTTACCTACATAACACCTCTGCAGGTCCATAATGCCTTGATCGCCTTCACCGTTTTCAGGTGGTCATCCCAGAGTAATTTGCTATCAAGAATGACTCCCAGATATTTGACGTGGTTTGACATTTTAATTGAAAAAGAGGCGAAATAAAATGCAGCTAGGCAGGACATAAACTAACACCAACAAAAAGCATTTTACAATCGTTTTGTAAATTTTTTTATAAACGTTAAAATAATGCTTTTTTTAAATATAGAAGCGCATCAATTACTTTATTAAACGCGCGTTAAAGATTTTTTTTTATTTATGGACTTGCAGGGCTTCCTTTTTCTTAAGAAAAAAATACGTTTAAAAGGCGCAAATTCCTCGTGAGGCTGCAAGCAAGGCGTAACATACGGTGTTCCATGTGTTTATTGGAACACAGGCCCCCAAGCCAAAAGGGCCCGAAATCCCGAGAGCCTTATTGGTTCGAAATATTATTCCTTATTATTCAAGAGCACACAAAACGTAGACAAGCCGCTGGATCGGAAGTATCGAACTATTATCTCCGCTTTATGGCTTAAGTTATAGTCTGGCTGGTCTAGCGGTTAGTGCGCGCACCTTCGGTGCACAGGGTCATGAGTTCGAATCTCACCGTGTTCCATGGTGTTTTCCGAACTCACGAGCTTGTGACGGACTATGATCTCAGTCAGATGTTAAACGAGTACCCATTTATGGGGATAAATAACACTGCTGAGCGTGATGCTGATCTCATTCCCTCATCAAAAAGCAGATAAGATCTTGGAAATAGGATGTCACTAACACATCCTGCGGCCTTAGTCCAATGTTGGATTGTCGCGCCTGTTATTTATTTATTTTTATTTATGGCTTAAGTTTAAGTAAAAAGTTATGCTTTCAAAATATTGACACAAAAAACTTCAAAGTGATGAACTTTCAAATCTCGATGAAGAATTTCCATTACAAATTGACCAATTTCAAAAAGATGCTCACTAATTTCCATATTAAATTGATAAAGTTTTAGATGAAATTGCCGATTTCAACTTTGACGAATTTCTATTTCTAATTCACGATATTCCATGTCAAATTGGCGAATTTCCATGTGTAATTTTCGAATTTCCAAAAATATATAAACAAAAGAGCGAATTTCCATTTCAAATTAACGAATTTCAAAATCATGTTTACGAAATGCCATCAGAATTGACGAGTTTGAAAGTCATGATAACGTATTTTCATTTCTAACTGACGAAATTCCATGTCAAATTGATGAATCTCCAAATCATGTAGACAAATTCCGTTTCAAGTTGTTTCATTTCCATTTCTAATTGGTGAATTTCAATGTAAAATTTTCAAATTTACATGTCAAATCCTCTAGAAATTTATGTCTAATATCTGTACAGGTACGGCGAGGAAAAATAACTTTAACCATTTTGAAAATCAAGTACCTATGCGGCTTGAAAGTCTGCAGCTTACAGGAGGCGATTAGAAAGTTCATTGTTGTTAAAAGGATTAAAGAGAATTGTTTACTCCTGAAATGCAATGACGCTGGTAAACCCTTTTTTATTACACTGACTCAAAAATACAGCAGCAAGGATTGCAGAACTATAATTTCGGTTTGAAAATATTTAAAACAAAGTAACGATTGAGGAGAACAGCAATTCCAGTCAGTATGGACACTGCCATATATGGATATCAAATAAGTTGAAAATTCGATTGTATAAAGAAAGGGCCTTCGCTTTGAGCTAGAACAAAAAAAAAAAAGAAAAACGTTATGCCACTGCTGAGAAGATCCCACTACTAATACGAGGTGCTGCATTTAGAAGCCTAAAACGCTTAGTAAAAGTTGCCCAAGTTTCACGTGTATGATGCTATAGCACCCGCCCTACTTCCAAAGAGCAGTGTGGGATAATTCGCTCAGTTATGTACAAATTAAGTTCTTCTTTAAAAAAAAATAATTATGTGCTAATATCACCCTCCAAGCTCCAAATGAAAATTTTCTTCTTATTATTTTCTCCAGCATTAAGGATTTTGATTGGGAAAAGGGGAAGGGAAGAGAAGAGCCACCTAATTTCCTAATACCAGGACGAAATTTTAGCACGTGATTTATGCGACATATCCTAATTTGATTTCCTGAAAATGGGTTCTATGTTTATAGTCTGTTGAATTCCAAGATAGCACGTCCACTAAATAAATATCCGGAGAAATTCATCTGAAATGAAATAGAAGGAATCGCACTAACACTCAGCACAAACAAGCGTTTTGATAAAATCTCTCTTATGAGCATGCCAATCGGCAGCATTTTCATAACTATTCTTTTAAGTCGTTTAAAACATGCTAATATAAGGATTTTGCTTAGTTCCCCCGATTTGACTAAATAGTTTTCTCAAATGTGTTTTATGCCTTGATTACACAGTGCGAGCTATCGTGCGAGTTGGCCTAGACAGCTACTGCAGAGTAGCTACTTGCACTAGGCCTGTTCGGTTTCGAGATTTCAGTACCGGGTTTCGGTTTTTTTCAATACCCGGTACCACAAGCGGTTTCCCTGACTCAGGTTTTTTTTTCAGTACCGACGGTTTTTTTAACCATAAGCCGGTTTTTTTGAGTACCGGGTTAAAAACCGACTCAGGTTTTTTTCAGTACCGACGGTTTTTTTTTAACCATAAGCGGGTTTTTTTAAGTACCGGGTTAAAAACCGGTACCAAAAAACCTGAAAAAACCGGCTCATGGTTGAAGTGAATCGTTCTTTTTAACTCGGTACCAAAAAACCGACTCGTCGGTCGGTTTTTTTAACTCGATACCAAAAAAACCGGGATATCGGTACTTTAGAATATCGGGTCCGGTACCAAGTGAACACCGGTTTTGTACCGGGATCCCGGTTTTTGGAACAGGCCTAACTTGCACCATGTGACCGCATCACGTATGATGCGGTCACATGGTGCATCATACGTGATGCGGTCACATGGTGCAAGTAGCTACTCTGCAGTAGCTGTCTAGGCCAACTCGCACAATAGCTCGCACTGTGTAATCAAGGCATAAGTCAAATCAATTTTTGCATAAATTTCCGATATATTATGGCATCGGCTTAAAAGCCGCCAAGTTCCCGTGTGCCATCTGTATATTTTTTATGGAATTCCAAACAAAATCTCTACAAAACCCAGCTGAACTATGGTTAATTGAGCTTAAGAGGATAAGTGAATTAGGTTTCTGCTACATACTAACTTGGCCTTCAGTAGCTCAGTGGGCAGAAATTCTATTCTCTGAACTACTGCAGCGTTGGTTCGAGCCCCACTATAACCACGAATTATTATTATTAAATGGGCCTACTGCAGCCGGTTACACGATATAAATCTTTTCGTAGCTACTGGCTGTTATATAGCGACCAAGAGCTTCCAAAATCACTCGATTCAAGAGAAATAAGTTTCTTGAACCGCTTCTACAAGGTGATCTTCAAGGGGCGGCAAAGTGTCCTCTTACCCGGGGCGGCGCACAGTGGGGCCGTAGAGGAAAAAATTCAAAATATTTATACTATTAGAGAGCTTTTGTGAATGATTTATCGCATAGTAAACATTTTAAAGTCTCTTTCTACAAAAAAATTCGGACCAATATGTTTCACAGTAAGAAATCAGCGGCTCTCAAAGTGTAGAGAATTGACTTTGCAGTTTAAGCACATTTTTCCATAATCAAGTTTCAATGAAAACGCTCACTATAAATTCGCATAAAACTTTGTTTTATGATTTTATTTTTAATATTTAGGTTATAAAAAAAAGGGTAGCACAAAAAAGTAACAAAAAAAAAATTGGAAAAAATTTAATTTAATTTTAATCATTGAAGGTCAAATTGACCCAAACTGGATTTTTCACATTGAGTTTTAATAACTACCTCCACGAGCCTCCAAGTGTCTGTTTATGCTACATTATTCCAGAAAGTCTCAATATTACTAATTTGTAAGAATCATAACCCCATAGAACCCCAGGCTCCTTTTATGACCGATTTTGTTATGTCATGTTGGCTATTTTAGACACGATTTTTGAATATCTAGAGATAACCGTAGTTTTCATCCTATTGAACTAGTTTTTGGTGGAGAGTATAAATGGACTCTGTCTTGACGTTCAGCCAAAATTTACCACCTCCCTTCCCCCTGGAGAGGAGCTATGGATGTGTCGACTTGGAACAAGTTATAGTAGGCGAATCAGGCGTGTCCTTGGTCGGAGCAACTCAATTTTCGGCAAACAACAACTTAATTTTGTTAAGAATATTTCCCTAAATTATGCTGCCTCAACTAGCATTTCTTGCAGAGTTACAGTAAAAAATGTAAATGTCAAAAAATGATAATATCCCATTTTATTTCTTGGTCTAGGGTATAATTTATCAAAATAAGTCAAATGTATTATATGTCATTGCAAAGGTAATTTTGAGTAGCTTCATGTGTCCACGAACCATTTTACTGTAACTTTTACAGTTTTTCAAATAATTCAGAAAAACTGAAAAATGATCCCCTCTCCCCCCTTAAAATCGAAATAACTTTAAACACGGCTGATCCTATATGCGTGAAATCATTTCCATTCGATTTAGAATGGCCAAATACATTAAGATTGACCTGTTTTTATTTAATTGTTTCCAAAATTCGGGTTTTTCGCCCCCACTGTGCCGCGTAAGTGCTAGAGCGGGCGCTGTGAACGATTCGTTCGAGGCGGACTTAAAAAGCTACTTTCTTTTTCTTAAGTGCTTTCTTCTTTGGAAACTTCCTTTTTTCTCTTCGAAATATGCATAGATGGTATGAATAATAAGAAGCTTTCCTTATTGCATCGTTGAACAATCACAAACAACATAACAATTTACTTTTAAATCGATCAATTTAGCCAAGCATTAAGCAAAGCATTTTGTCATTCATACGACCTCATGTCTCGCTTTTTCTTAATTATATCTCTTCTATACTCTACCTCCTGATTTGACAGGTAAATAAAGGCGACAAAGGCGGAGTCCTTCGGCAGACTCATCTTAGATGGTAAATCTACCAATGATGATCAGATACGAGTAGGTTTGTTACAAGCAACCTCAAGCCGGCTCTATTTCCTTTAATTATATTGCCAAAAACGTTCTCATCAACTCCTTCGATTGACGTACTTGTGAGTTTAAAGATTACTCCATGGGCATACCTTAAACTAGGGTCATCCCATCACAAGCACGGAGTTAAAGTTTGTTACATTTAAGTTCAAGAATTATCTTTGCTTTTCTTTCGTCACTAGAGACATAGTCTCCGTCAGAAGCTCTGCATCGGCAACCAAAATTAAGATGAAAGAAAAGTTTCCATTGTGGTTGAAACTCTCCGTCTACTATTTTATCGCGGTTCACCTTTCTTGTTGTCATATAATTAATCACGTGAACGCTCTGTATTTTAATTAAATTAAGTTTATTTACACTACAGCTAATTTTAACTCATTAATTAATTTTTTATTTTTTTTATTTTCAAGCAAAACCACAATTGACCCGGACCATGACAACGCCAGATGAAGCAGCTTTAGCAATTCAAAAAGGTACGAATGAAGAAAATCCAGAAAGTGAAAATGAAGGGGGCGTTTCGGATGTTGAATATTTCGATACAAGTGAAGCTGAGGAGAAACCCGAGTCCAAAGAAATAAGCTCGGAGGAGGTAAAAGAAGAGGTTGCGCCGGAGCAGGTTGAAGAGACTCCAGTTCAGAGTGCTGAGGAAGTGGTAGCCCAAGAGTAGAGAGCCATCATTCAGGCCTAATTTGTTAAATAAAAAATGCATATGCATTTCTTTTTATAATTTAGTCAAATGGTGATGCCAGAATACTTCCGATGACTATACTTTGGAGAAAGGGGCCAACATTTAAGCATGCCTATGAGCCTACTGATGAAGGTGTTATTTAAAATTCCTCTTATTATTAAATAATCTAATAATAAATTTATTTAAAATAATAAAACCGTTAGGGTTGTTATTGTTGGTCTGTTAGAGCGCAAAATACAATGATACATACTTAGTTTCTAGAAATCGTAGTATACATTCTACGCCTACAGATACCGATGAGGTGGCATTATTAAAGCCAACCTTGACATACCAATGTACTCACTTATAAAAATAATAAAAAAGTTTATTGAAAATAAAACGTTTTGCACCATTTCATTCGTGGTACACCGCACCATTGTAATTTTAATTGTTTGACACCTTTTTCGCTATAATAGGATTAGGCGGTGGGTTCTCCATCACCTCCCTCTCTTCATATTTACGCCTAGTTGCATGAGGTCTTCGCACTTTGCAATAGTGCAACTTTGCGCTGCTCTCGTTTAATTGGTAATATGACACCCGGACAGTTTGACATTAATCCTACAGTGGTTGGGTGGTAGGAAAAAATAGCTCAAAGAAGGGATTAGTATATTACAAACGGTTGCAATTCAATGCATTTGGGACAAAAAATAAATGAAAAATTAATTAAATTAGTTGAACCGTGACACACTTTACGCATAGAACGTCTCGTATCTATGCGTTTACTAATATTGGACTTCTTTTTTCTTTTCTAGCGTATCGCGGATATAAAGTTCGACAGAACTATGGTCCACTGCTCAACGAGAAGACCGGTCAGATTGATGCGCAAACGGCTCAGTTCTTGAAACAATATGCAAAACGATGGCGTGCACGATCCTTATTCCAAGTATTGTTGCACTATCGTGCGGCACGTTTTCAGGATTTGGTGAATATGTCGCAACAGGTTTGTGAATCAAAGTATTTCTTGAAAATAGAGTGAAATCGTTAAACACTTTTTATTATACAGGTTCATGTGTACAATCAGCGCTTTGTTGGTGGAATTCAGGTAACCGCACGAAACGTACCGCCTGAAAGAATCAATAATCGCGAGACAAATGCTTCAGCATTCGGACCGATGCCACTTCCGGTTCGAAAGTTGCCATTCAAATTAGACGAGATTCCATCGTACGATACTTCATTTATGTGCGACATTGTAAGTCCAGTTGCAAACTATGGAGTGAATCAGGACGAAGATCAAGAAATGTGGGATGCTCCTCTGCAACCTCCACCGTCGCTAACTCAATACTTGATGACCTATAATGCGCATAAAAAGGAGCAATCATGTCAAACGAATTGGGATCGAAGAGATGAAGCTGATGTTGTCTATCAGCAGCATTATAGTCGAGATCCACATCAACTTAGAAAGTGAGCGAGAACTTATAGTCTTGTCCACATCCCACTAAAGTTTTTCTATTTGGCAGAGTTAACTACGACAGATCAAACAACTTTGGGTCCAGCAATAGAGGTTACGGCACATCAAATGATATACGTCGACCAAGCTATGGACAAAATGATGGTTACAAAAGATTTGGGACTACAACGCAGTCAACAGGATATGATAGTCGTCGGCTAAGTAATGATTTTGGCTCCAATCGCAGAACTTCGCTGAAGAAGCATGCGGCTCCCACACCGCCTGTAGTAAAGGGCACGCGCAATGATACTTCCTGGATGCGAAATGACAATCGCCCGGCTAATCCAGTTCGTGAAATGGAATTGATGGGACGTCGAGTTGGTGATGTAAGCAAATTAGTTACTTTCTTAGTTTCGGCAGCAAAACTGTGCATGAAACTTTTAAATATTGTTTTCCCTTTCAGAATAACACTGACGGCGATGAGCCACCATTCAATTTCAAGGCCATGCTACGTAAGACCAACTATGCCGTCAAGGAGGACATCAACAATGTTTATAACAGTGGCGGCAGTAGAGGTGGAGTTTCATCATCACGAAGTGAAAACAACTTTACCCATAGACGTACGGACAGCAAGTCCGAAAAACGATCGGTCTCTGTGGCTAATTTGAATGAAGGTGACTATGTTGAGGAAGAAATAGCTCCGGGAGTGACGCTGCAAGGCAATGCCTACATGATTTAGTTTGACTAGATGTTGCCACTTCGCTTAAAGTTATTGATAAATAAAAGAAAATATATTTATTTTAATTAAATTCGAAACGTTACTAGATTTCATACCTACTGGAAAGAATGTATCGCATATTTTAAGGAAGATACTATTGTATGGATTGAGAAAAATCAATAAAGCTTTGGGTCCGTTCTTCAATTTAAAATATTTTTTGTCATTGGATATCGGCCTAAACAGCTTTTGGACATCGGGCGAAAGTTAAAATGATTTTTTCAAAATGAAAATAACCAACTCTCTTGAAATATGCCGGAGACACTGGGAAACTCGACAAACTGCAGTCCGAAAGTGGTTGCATAAATTTTCTCTGCAATAGTTTCTTTCATTTTCAACTACCTGCTTATTGGATAATTAACACGATGAGTTTATCAGGGAAATCGAGTTTTCAAAGTTATTTGAAAAACTGAGTTGTACCGCAACTTGAACATATGAAACTCCCCACTTATATTCTACGCAAAAAAAGAATAAGTGTGAAAGAAAAAATGCAGGTTCTATTCCCTGTATTTGGGTTGAAAGGTATCGGGAGTACCGGGACAAATAGACAGTGAAAGGGTCTATTTGATAAACTGACGACGCTACTGGTATTTATATAAAGAACCACTTTTTGAAAGAGTTAATACATATATGCAGAGTTAATACATATAAGACAAAACTGATGCTGTTCACTAAAAAGACAAAAATACCACCTTACTCATCATGGACATCAACTGGAACTATCGCCCAGCTCGAAGTATTTGGGCGTTATTCTGGACTCAAAGCTCAACTGGAAGTTGAACATTGAGGAGCGCGTTAACAAAAAGCCTGTATTGCTTTTTACGCCTGCAAGACAGTATTTAGCAAGAAATGGGGTTTCAAGCCAAACATGGTACTCTGGGTGTACACGGCGGTGGTACGACCTATCCTAACATATGGGTCACTCGTCTGGTGGCCAGCGGTCAGTAAAGGCTACAATGTAACAAAACTCGGTAGAGTGCAGAGATCGGCTTGCCTTAGCTTGCGAACATGCCCGAGGGATGCGCTGAATGTCATCTTGCATCTTCTACCCATTGATCTGTTTATCAACCAACTGGCAGCATGCAGTCAGACTCAAAGCGTTAAGCTGCTGGAGTGCTGGGCCATACGGCCACAGCAATATTCTAAACCAGCTACCACAAGACGTACGCAACGCTGTAACGGATCTCAAAGTGCCCAAACTAAGCTTTGGGAAGAACTTTGATGTCAGATTCCCAACTAGAGGCGAATGGAAAGAGAGAGAGGTGGTCAAGGATTTTGACATCACACTCTTCACCGATGGGTGTAAAATGGATTGTGGCGTGGGTGCTGGAATTTTCTGCAAATCACTAAGTATCTCTGAATATTGCCGTCTTCCTGATCATGCCAGCATTTTTAAAGCAGAAATGCTTTCAATCATGAAGGCCTGTCTTGCTCTTAGGGACATACAAAACAACCAGAATATCGGCATCTGCTCAGATAGTCAGGCTGCTATCATGGCTTTACAATCGGTGAAAACAACCTCCAAGGTTGTTGAAGTATGTGAGGAAGCATTAACCAGCCTTGGTTCACGACAAAGAATCACCCTACTCTGGGTACCCGGACACAGGAACATAGAAGGTAACGAGATGGCTGACGAACTACACCGTAAAATTTTGAAATGATATACATACATATGTATGTATAACATATTAGAATTTTACTGGAAAATTCGGCGGTAGACTTGTATGGCAGCCCCATGACCCCATGGTCTGATTTGATCCATTCTTACATATGTTTTGTGTTATCAATAGAAATACATTTGTGTGAAATTTGGTTGAAATTGGTACGCAACAAAAACAGTTTTTCTTAGAAGAACCTAATTTGGGGAGTTGGGTTTGTATGGCAGCCCCATGACCCCATAGTCCGATTTTACTGATTGAAGCATACAAACTGCCTGCAGCAAAAAGAAGCATTTGTGCAAAATTTCAGCTTCATAGCTTTTAAATTGGCCGAGTAAAACGCGTCGCAACAGACAGACAGACGGACAGACTGACATGGCCCAATCGACTCCCCAAGTCATGCTGATCATATATGTATACTTTTTATATGGTCGGAGATGCTTCCTTCAATGCGTTACAAACTTCATGACAAAGTTAATATACCCTTTACTCTATGAGCGAAGGGTATAAAAAAGGCAAGTTAGTCTCCACGGCACATTTTTCACGGGAGACATAAATGCAAGTTTTTCGCTCAGTGAACACAGTATGCTATTACTTACATTTCCTTTTCCACAAATTCCCCCACACGCCTTGTACATAATAGGTAGCGTTTAGAATAAGGTGACCAGACTCCCGAAGGCCCAATGCTGGACACATAATTAGGGAATTCGGGTTTCAGGCAAATCCTAGGCCAAACTATCAGGTCCGAGATGTGCGTAAGCAAAAATGTTGGGCGAATTGTGTAATGCGCGACAGATAGAGCAAGGTCTAACCCAAGCGAAGGCAGCAGCGTCGTAGAAATTTTGGCAAATTCTAAAAAGCGCGACAGACCGGCCAAAGTCTGAACAAAGCGAAATGCGAGCCACGGAGCCACGAATCAGAAGTCTAATCCTCACGTACCTATTGCTTTCCATCCACTCACCGTACGCTTCGCTCCCACCTCGTGGCGGTCATTCTCCATCAAAGTAGCAATGGATGTCCATCTTTCATCGCCAAAAATGGTATAATTTTTGCTATTTTGTGCTGTGTCTTGTGGACCGTGACTGTTTATTTCAGATTGCCCGATAAATCGCCCTTTACATGCGCTGGCAGAGGAAAATTGCACAGATTTCTGCACACCCTTCTTATTTGCTATTCCGCGGTCCGCGTCCGATATTCCTGCACATTGCAAAACAAAAGTGAAATAATTCATTCATATCCTTTTAAATCATGCGCGCCGGCGTGGATAAGTTTTGGAGACACAATAGCACAATCAGGGACGCTTTCTTCCGAGACGTTTCGATACATGTTAAGTATCGATACTTTTGTTGTTTTATTTTTATTCATTTCTTTTTATTTTTATTTTTTAGAAATCGCGCTCGTGTAGTATTATTCGGAAAACGACAGCGTCTGGAATAGACCCGACCTGTGGCTAGTCGTTATGGTTAACTCATAGGATATCATTATTAAATGAAACATATATCTTTTAATTAATTAAAACACTTAAACCACTTTTTCACACCAATGATATTGCACAATCAGGGGCGGTGCATAAGGGCCCACAGGGCCCGCGTGGCAGGGGGGCCACGAGATTTAGGGGCCCAAAAGCCACATGAAAGATTTCTCGAACCATAAAAACAGCACGAATGCAAAAACAGTACTCCGACATAAATATTTTTTGTAGACAAGAAGAAATATACACTTTTCGAAGTCAAAATAAATGCTAAATTTATTGGTCTTCTTTCACCAGGACCCTTAGATAAACAAATTTATTATTGTTCTAAAATCTTTGAAAGTTCTTGAGACAATCCGGATCCTAAAAATTTTACAAAAAAAAATTGGGAACATTACGCTATCAGCTTCGCAAGAAGAATTTTCTTGTTCTTGTTATCGACACTAGCGACACTTATCTTACCGTCCGCCATATAGCGGAAAATATCGGAAACACAAAAGTTCCCCCTATTAAAGCGGATAGCAGAACATGCCAAAAATTGCTTTGCATGGCTGCGTTATTTGCTGTAACTGTAGCCGCGTTTTGTGATCCGACCCACCCTTTTCCTTGCCAAGTACCATATGGGCAAACAACTTCTTTCGGTCTCTCTGCAAATAAACTACCTTAAAATATATGTATTTGGTGATGGTACCTTTTCTAAACTTTCGGACTAAATTCCAATCCACTTTGTCATGAAATGTTAAACACGAACAAAATACATAGTTTGAGAGTGGTACTAAACTTAGTTCAAACTAGTAAGCCTGTATATTACCGCTTATATACTGGAGCAAAGATAAAAAGTTTTAGACAAATTTAAATTATTTTTGGACGGCATATACGGGCTGCACTAACTAATCGAAACTAAATTTAGTCCCGCTCACAACAGATGGCGTGGTGCTTACCAATCCATAATGCCTAGACAAGCGACTATCTCTGAAATTTATCCAGTAGTCTTGTTACTGGAATGATATCGTTTTCGATTTTCCTTTCGCTACAAAGTTTATATGAAATTCATTGTTAGAAAAAACGCGAGATTAACAAATTCCAATCACAATATTGTCCAAATAATCGAAATGTCAGATAAACCATTTCTAAACATCTGCAAATTCCACAACCAATTCGAATAAAAAGAAGAAGAAGAAAGTTAATACGCGAACTAGACTAGGACGGTATATACACCCTATGGAAAAGGTACTATCTCCACAAATGCTTTAAGATAGTTTAAATTAAGAGCCGGTATATAAACGCTCTATGTTGTAGAGCACTAAAATATTTTATCTTGCTTAGTGTGTATATACCACACTCTGTGGTGCAGAGGCCACATTTGGTTTGAAAAGAGTCTTGCCAAGATTTCTGAATGAATGAATTTAATATTAAGTACAAACGTTCTTAAAATTCAAGGATTTAAATTAGAGCACACTTAAATTTAAAGCTGAGACAAGGAATAGAATTGAATTAATAAATTAATACTACACACGAAGTGTACGAATCTATTTTTTGAATTTTATCTCCAACACCTATAGAGGTCAATGCAGCATTGTTTTATTTTAAATAAAATATTTAAAAATAAAAAAAAAAACGATTGATGAAATCATTAATTTAACAAATGTTACAACAAGAACGGTATTCTCAATATAAGAATGCAAAGAGTCAAAGTAGCTCTTTGTAAAGTTATTTTAAGTACGACGTTCTTAAGTTTAGTTGAAACGCTGTAACGTCAAAATCATGTTTCAAAAGAGTTGGTTTAAGGTCGACCCAAATTTTCTAGCTATCGATCACAGTCATTTGCCATAAAAATTGACTTATTGTCAGTAAATATATAGTTAACTGACACTCAGTCAACTTGTATGGAAAATGACTGTAACTGATGACTAAAAAGTATGGAACGACCTTCTAGAGTGTTTTCGATTGATTTCACTCTGTTTTTTTTTCTCAGTGTAGGGGGGGCCTACTCAAAAAGTTGGCGGGGGGCCCCGAGTGAAGTTTTTCCGCCACTGTGCACAAAGTAATGCTGGGCTTTGAAGAGGCTGGTTGGCCGTATTTTGTTACGGCGCTCATGAAAACTCGTGGGGTTTCAGAGTGGTAATAACATTTGTCTTGAAAATTGCATGGATTTGAAGATTGCCTTTGAATTAAGTAACCATTAAATACAAACAAATTATATATGTATTTAAATAATCTACACTCCTCCTCCTTGAAACAACAAATCATTATTCAGTCATTATTCAGATGAATATGAGTAAAATATTTTTACTTTTGACAGGTACCCATATGAGTAGTAGTGATAATTTGATTTGTCGGGTACCGATACATTTATGCTATTGCAACATCCCTAAGCACAATAATTTTCAAGTCCCAAGTGGGTCCATGTCCCGGTGTCTAAAAATATATGTAGATGTTTCATAAATCGATCGGTCAGCAGCCAGTATGCATGGTATACTGACAGAAGATAGGTTTCCTTTAGCTTTTAGCTGTTAAAAAGTATTAATTCACTTTTGCTTCAAATCGTAAAAGTTGGAAACTGAAAGTATTATTATTTTAAAGTGGGCTTCTGACTGGCATTCGGAGAAAATTAAGGGGCAGGTTTGCTGACCCAGACTCGCCAAAAAATGATCGAGAGTATAGCATCCAGGTTAAATTTCAAATGGTCGCATAGGCATAGCATTTTATTTTAAAATATAGTTTTTTATATTAAATCCCTGTTTTCACTTTACAAATGCAAAAGTTTAAATGCTTTTTTCTCACTAAAAACATCTTTTTTATGAGTGAACATAATTTTTGGAAATTTAGAATTTATGAAACGACATGAATTTACAACCAAAAACCACAGTAGAATGTCAATTATCCGAACACTCGATCAGATAATATATACCATCAATATAAAAATCTAATGATGCTCTCTGATACGAATATCGATATCTTAGATTCAAATAGTACTATTAGTAATGAATATCTAGAAATGCTTGCTATGAACAATATGGCACTTATCAACGATAATGAGCCCACCAGGGTCACAGAATCTACTGCGACCTTGATTGATCATGTAGTATCTTCTATTGATAAAAACTCACAAAATATTAATTTGAAATTAACTGATGTAGCAAATTTAGATCACAAAGCTACAGTATTAAAACTTAACAAAATTAGCTTGAACAAAAAACCAATTGAATCCATAACTATAAAAATCCTAAACAAAGATCTCTTTAAAGAAAAAGTAATAAATAAGCTTAATGATTTGAATGTTTTCACTTCTAGATTTGAAGATCTTATAGAAATCATTACTAACTCTAAAAATGAATCCATGAAACTGAAGAAAGTCCGTACAAGACACCAATCATGGATCACAATTGAAATAATTCAAATAGTAAAAAAGAAGAATATTGCATATAAGAGACTTAAACTCGATCCAAATAATGAAGATAAAAGAACTTTATATAAAATTTTAAAAAATAAAGCAACAAGGCTTATAAATGAAACTAAACAAAATTCGATAAAAACACAGTATGAGAATGCATCAGGTAACAACAGAAAGATTTGGCAATTAATAAAGAGGGAATTATCAGCAAATTCAGAAAGTAGGAGGGAATTAGAAAGTAATCTTACAGCAAATGAAATGAATACATATTTTGCAGCAATTGAAGAAAGATTACAACAAACAAATTCTACAGCAAGCGTTAGATGCAATAATAATATAAACGATAGAAGCATATTCTTAGAACCCACTAATTGCAGAGAAATTCTAGATATCATTAATAATCTACGAAACGTATCTGCAGGTTATGACCAAATAAAAAGTACTGATATACAATTAATTGGCAATGAAATTACACCATATCTATGTAACTATATAAATAACCACCTAACTGAAGGAACATTTCCGACAATTTTGAAGATTTCTAAAATTAAACCAGTTTTTAAACAAGGAGATCCTAATGATCCATCAAATTACAGACCAATTGCATTGACCAGTGTGTTTAGTAAAATATTCGAAAAAGTAATTAATAAAAGAATTTTAAGTTTTATAAATAAAACAATCAGTTTTGATCCAAACCAATATGGATTTCAAGCGGAAAGTAATACTACCGCTGCTCTCATTGATGCAATGCACTTTATAAATATGGAATTGGATAAATCTAAATATGTCACAGCAATTTTTGTGGACTTAAGTAAAGCATTCGATACAGTGAACCACACTGTGTTATCAGAAATTCTCGACGAACTAGGAATCAGAGGTATAGCAAATGAGTTAATCAAAAATTATCTAAAAGACAGAATGATTATAACAGAATTGAATAATAATGAAACTAGTTCAGAAAAGATTCTAAACTCAGGAGTACCGCAAGGCTCCATACTAGGCCCTACCCTATACCTGTTATATGTAAATAACTTGAAGAATGCAGCACTTAAAGCCAAATATGTAACCTTTGCGGATGATACACTTTTACTCTACTCTCACTATGGAAAAGATGATGCAGAACACATGATAAACCATGATATGATTGAATATCAAAAATGGCTACTAGGTAATAAATTAATAATCAATGTTGAAAAAACCAAATTCATGCTGTTCAAGCAAATCAACAAAGATGATATTGATATCACTATAAAATTCGCCGATAAATATATTGATAGGGTTAAAAAGTATACATATCTAGGTGTTGTTTTCGACGAAAAACTTAGTTGGAATGAACACGTGATCCAAATGAAAAAAAAATTATGTGCATTTGTTGCAATGCTGAGGCGTAAAAAACACCTCAACATTGAGTTAAAAAACATGATCTACAATGCATACTTGATGCCAGTTGTAACATATGGAATAATGATATGGAGCCAGACAACTGGCGGAAATATTGATTCAATTGGTATAATGTTAAATAAAGCTTTGAAAGCAATACATAACTGGAATTCAAGAACACCTACTGAAGAAGTGTATAACGTTTCGGGAAAGCTCCCTATAGAGAAAGTCATAAAACTAGAAAAAATAGAAACAATCTGGAAAATTATAAACAAAAAGAGTAAAACATCAATTACATTAACTCTAAATAGACAAGTGCATAAATACAATACAAGATATGCTGAAAACTACAGAACACCAGCAGCAAATACGATGAGAATAATAAAAGATCCAATAAGAACTTCAATAATGTTATATAATGGTCTACCACAAAATATTCGTTCTATAACATCTTATGAATTGCTTAAACGAAAATTAAAACAATATTTACTCACACACAATATTCTTTAAAAACCACTTATGCATTTACCAACATTATTTAATTACCGCGTTTCGCGATAGTTAAATGAATTTTAGATTATAATATTGAAAAAATAATTATTTTGCATCCCTTATACCAGTATTTATACTGCCTGGGAATGCAAAAGAAGATTTTTAAATTTTTTACTTATATGTTTAATGTTTTGTAAGTGTCAGAATTTAGGTGTCTACATTAACCTTCATTCCCCTACTAACATATGTGTTTCCCTTCCATAATCCTAGGGAAATGATGATAATGCTATGATATTATTATCAAACTGATATGTAATGAAGGATAGCGCCTAACTCTGATCCCTATTCCTTGTAAGAAAAAAAAAAAAAAAAAAAAAAAAAAAAAAGATATCGAATGAAATTAAAAATCAAGGGTCTGACGCAAGCAACCTCATCTTCATCGCTCAATTACATCGATTTTTTTTTTATTACAACTGATCGTTACACGTTTGTCGCGTAATTTCACATATGGGCTATTTTCTAATTTTGCTACGGAAGCTCGATTAACCGAACTTTCGTTTATCCGAACCACCCTTGTCAACATTAGTTCAGATAATCGACGCTCTACTATATTTTCTTCGTATACATACACCAACTCGTAGTAAATTTTCAATAATAACAAAAAAGAACATCCCCTTAAGAATAATCGTAAACTAGAATTTGGGTTTAAGTTTTATTACTCACTTCACGATCTCGGTTCTTCATATTCTGGAAAAAAGCCTGGAAGTGCCGATTCTGCTGAAAACTGTGTTTTGTTTAGCCTTCGCTTAGCTTAGTTGCTCGTATCGAGTTCATCTTCATCCGTTGATGGCGACTCTGTGTTTATGTTATGTCTGAATTGAATGTTCATTTGGAAATTAATTTTTGGTGGCTACCATCAAAATTAGTTCGTAAATTATGTATGTACAATCCTTGAAACTTGTCATACAAAACCAATAAGTTTAGTGTACGTATAATATATACATTATGTAACAGTGTACAAACATATGAATGTTTGTATGCAGTTTCAGTGAATTGCTGGTTTAACGTGATAATGATTCTTCCGAATGAAAATCTAAAAGTTAATATTACGACTACATATATTATGTGAGTTCTTTACTCACATAATAGTGTAGTGCAAGAATAGCATAAAATCTCTACGGTACATGTACGAGAATCGAGATCGGCATCTATCGAATTTTATCGAGTAATTCATTTGGAAGACGAACAACGCAAGTAATGTGGCGACTCTGTCTATTGTTTTGGTGTGGATGTTCTCAAGGCATTTTGAAAAAAATAACTTGGAAGTACATACACAACATAGTTACCATTGAAAAATTCTGAATTTAGTCATTCAGATTTTGCATCAATTTGTTATTCAATTAAGTTTGAGAAATCGTGTTACAACCTAATGCAGAACAGAACGCAGAAGGCGGAAGAAAAAATATGTGTTTGTGGAATGCACAAGAAAAACTCTTTGTCAAGCCGTTCACGTGAGAGGATATCATTAAGTTCTACTAAAGGTGAGTATTGAAATTCCATTAAATTTGAAAAAAAAAAACATCCATATCGTTGAATGGGTGGGTCTGGTTAGACAAAATATTTTCGAATGGTGTCCAAGGCAGGACTTTGAATCTTTTTTCTTATTTTGTATTTGAACCCGTCAGATTTTAGCTGCAGCAGTGCACCTTTTCAGCGCAGTGATTTACTGAATGTACACAGATAAAACAGGAGTTTCGTTATACTTAACATTTAAGTATACGTACATTATTATGTATTGTTGCTAATACTTTCAGATAACCTTTCCAGGAAACAATTCAATCGGTTCTTTCGATTCAAGATTGTGTTCCTGCTTCCAATCGGATAAAAAATCATCCACTGATAACAGCGCATTTTTGACATCACGAGCAATAATCCACAACGAATTGAAAGATCCACTTGCTGAGAAGCCGTCAATGATACCATCCTTTAAAATTCCGAAAATCGACCAAACTGAAGGAAACACAGATTGTAAGCTAAAAATTATTGACTTGCATCACAAAATTTATCTCAATTGTTTTCGCATTTTTTTAGCACGCCTCTGGAAATCTTTATTGGATATTTGGGCACCAACAATTGCCGACTATTTCCCCTCCGATACTTCAAGCAATATAGTACTAGACCCGATGGAGGCAGAAAGTGTACGAAGAATTGGTATGAAAAATAAGTTGATCCTAGATCATTATCAAAGAAAATATTGTGCCGTCAGACCGAATGTTTCTGACGAACAATCCAATATCCACGATGAAAAAGCTTCGATCGGTGAGAAATGCGAGTATAAGGCCGATAATAATCCACTAGCACGAGAAATTAATTTTGCCCTGTTTACATCGCTTGGATGGAACCTACCAGCGGCAAACAGTCCTCAATATTATGCCTTAGCCGAAGAGTATGCGCTTCTGAATGAGGCTCCACTTAGAAGCATGAAGTCATCTGCGGTGGATGTGACTACAGAATCTGTGAATTCAAATAAAAGTGGAAACTTGAAAACATTGGATGACCCTGCAATCATTTCTTCAGTTCATCGCAAGCGTACAACGCCATTTCTGAGCTCCGATAATACTAGCAATGTCATGACGTCCAGCCCGAATATTCAGCCACTTATTGGAGTTCCATTATATGCGCCACCCGTTCAAATGCACAAATCTTCAATTATACAGCAATCAGCTTCTTCGTACTATCCGAATCCACCGGTTTCGGGAAATTATAATTTTCCCATTTATCAGGCCACGGTTACTCCATTATCGACCTATCAAGAAAACTGTGTTAATACAGCCGTCGTGCAGCAACTTCTCTATAGGCAATATGTCCTGTCGACTGGCTATGCTCCAGGCTATCGTGAGTTGCTTCTGTGGGAGCAGAAGTTACATGAGACGCAGCAATTCAAGACAATCTATCAGCCAAATCGTTTGGTGGACACAAGTATTCCCCCAAGTCTGAATAGTAATCCACCGGGCCGAGCTCTGACACATAGTCGTAGTTTGGCGAAATCAGCGAGCAGTCAATCAATTTCATCGTTATGGGATGTCAAATCGAATGTACAAAAAATGGCCGTAGCTACGAAACCTAAGGCAAAGTTAAATGAATTGAATGAAGAAAAGAGTTGTGAAAAGCGGGAGGCTTCCAAGAAGAAAATTTCAAATGATGAAGAAACTTCCGAAGAGGAGTTTTTTGATCCTATGTTATAATTATATTTTTTTGTGATATGTGTTAGAATAATATTTTAAAATTTTTGTGAACGAATTGTGAATTGATGCGCTGCTGGCTTATTTTGTGGTAATCAGTAGTAATTTTATCCTATTCAATTTTTATTTGAGCGAATGATTGTGTTGTGGATTATAATGACGATTAAAAACAAATAAATCAAGTCAAATGTTTAAATAATAGTTTATTCTCGTTAATCTCCGATGCCTAGAAATTGGAGACCTGAGATCGATTCTCGGCGTTGTAAGAATAGGATAGGATACATATTTTTTAAGTGCAATAAATAAAACAATTATGTCCTGTTACAATATTTCATAACATGTACAGTCTTTTGTTGTTGTTGTTGTTGTAGCGGCGCAAGTGTCGTTCGTAAATGGTTGGCATCCTCTCCTCAAGTTCGAGGCCTAAGAAGGTAACCACCTCAATGGGTTTTTCCCAAAGCGCAATGGGTGTTAGATGCGTTGGTGCGGCATTACAATTGAAAAGGTGGTCCACGTTGTGCAGGTTGGCTCCACATGCTGGACAAGTATCTGCAATGGTGCTGTCGATACGGGACCAATATGAATTTAGTCTGGAGCACCATCCAGACGTCTAACATGACGTGGAGGTGGGGTTTTGTCCATAAGATCGAAATTCGGGTGTTGACTACGATAGCAACCAAAAAGATATTGCTTTGCGAGTAGCTCATTATGAGTTTTTAGATTAAGCAGCTTAGTTTCTTGGTGGAGGTGATCTTGTGATGTCATGCGTACACATCCAGTGATTGTACGCATAGCTGCATTCTGGCACGTTTGAATCCGTTTCCATCGAGTGCGCCGTGGTTTACCACTGAACGACCGATGGCTTTGTAAGTGGTGAGTAATGTCTCTTTATCAGTTCCCCATTTGCTGCCAGCGAGAGATTTTAGGATCTTGTTCCTACTCTTCAATTTGTCACATATATTGTCGGCGTGGCTATTGAAAATTATTGAAAATGCCGTGATTGTCAACAGTGACGCCGAGGATTTTGGGGTGACGGACAGTGGGGACTTCGGTGTTGTTTACACTAATGTCTAGCCGTAGGTTGTATTCCTGGTTATACGTGGTAAAGAGGGTGGCCGAGGATTTGGGTGCTGATAACTTCAGGTTCTTGCTAATGAAGAAGGTGTTTAGCTCTTCTAAGTAGCCGTTGATACGGTCGCACATGTCTGAAATATCGTTGACGGATGTCAGGTTGGTACAATCATCAGCGTAGGATATTATGTCGATTCCTTCAGGTGGGGTGGGAAGCCCTCACATGTAGAGGTTGAACAAAGTGGGGGAAAGAACTCCGCCCTGTGGTACTCCCTGTTTGATCCTTCTTAGTTTAGATTTCCCATTTCTGTGCTGGATTGACGTCCGGCAAGGTAGTTTGCGATCCATTTAACTACATCCGACGGTGTGGATGAGTTTTGGAGGTCTGTCAGTAGGAGCGAGTGATTCACCATATCAAACGCTTTCGAAAGATCCAAAGCCACTAGGATGGTGCGCTCAAACGGCTTTGGTTGGTTCATTCCATTCAAGACCTTAGACATGATTCGGTCTAATGCAGTGGTGGTGCTGTGCATTTTCCTAAAGCCGTGTTGATGATTGGCGAGTTGTATGTGCGTCGCAAGAGTTTTGTGTATCAACGCTTCAAGTATTTTTGCCACAGGAGATAAAAGCGTGATCGGGCGGTAGGATTCTCCTAAGGTGTGATATACTCTAGGGCCGGTGTGTCGAGGTGTTTGAGCATTATCATTGCTATACCGTCCGGTCCAAGCGCCTTTGAGTTTTTGGGGTTTTTTTATGGCATTGGCTACTTTAGTGGTGGTTGTTTGAAAACATTCATCTACCTTGGTGTTACGGATGGCTCGTGTAATTTTGCGCTTGAGTCTATCCTTGGGTGGGTGTTCGACGAACTGTTTGTTAAACAGATTGGCACATTTTTTGTCGTCGCTCACGGTAGAATTGCCAAACTTGATAGCGACCCTCCCTTGAGTTTTGGTGGGATTAGATAAGTTTCTTACGGTGCTCCATAGTTTGCTCACACCTGTGGTGGTATTCAGTTTTCGAAGGTGTGAGTGCCATATATTTCTCCTGTGGTCATTGACCTGTTTGACGATGATATCGTTAATGTCACCAATGCGTGGATCACTGGGGTCTGCACTTCTTAGCTGATCCCTCGTTTTAGCTATGTTGGAAAATTAGGTTTTAGGCTGGGAATGCGGCCGGCTGGAATGAATCTCTTAGCTGCAGTGAGAATTATCCGTCTGAGCTGTTTTTCGGCCATACGTACATTACTTGGGGGGGGGGGGGGGTAAGACTAGCAAAAGCTTCGCTTGTGTACCTTTTAAAGCCGTCCCAGTTAGCTTTTTTAAAGTTTGTGTACGTTTTCTTGTCGGGATGGACGAGTTTCGACGGCATATCAAGCGTTAGTATGATTGGAAGGTGATCAGAGTACATCGTGAGAATTGGCTCCCATGTGATGTCGTTGATAAGTCCAGGGCTAGCGATGGAAATATCTGGTGAGCTCGTGCAGGATCCAGCGATACGAGTCGGTTTGTCGTCGTTTATTGGACAGAAATCTGATGCGTCCAGCTGATCGGCAATGATGTTAACTCTGGTGTCATTGTGGAGGTTAGAGTGCCAAAGACTGTAATGTGCGTTGAAATCACCAAGCAGAAGACGATACTGGCCGTTTAGTAGAGGGTTAATATTGGCTTTGTAATTGGCGGGACAGCTGGAGACGGGTGGAATGTAAATGTTGAAGATATCAAAGTCAATATTGCCCGATTTAACTGTTATCGCTTGTTGTTCCATTGTGTTGTCGGCGGAAGTGATGTCAACGATGCTGTACGGTAGAATGTTGTGAATGAGGAAAGCCAAACCTCCTCCAGCATTGCTTTCTCGGTCGTGTCTGATGACGTTATAGTTCCCGTAAGAGCTGAGCGAATGGTTGGAGTTTAGTTTGGTTTCTTGTACCGCTGCAATCTGTATATGGTGTCTGTCCATGAAATCAGTAAGTTCGACGATTTTATGTTGGAGTCCATTACAGTTTAGTTGTACGATTTTAGTGTTGGTGTAGTTAACATCGATGGTACGTGGAGCTGGGGTCAAATTAGGCGTAAGTTGAACTGTGCGTACAGGGTTTGCCGGTGTGGAAGGTGTTGATAGTTGGGAACCTTGGTGGGGATGGTTGGATGAAGAGCGTCCATCACGATTTCTGCATCGACTCGCTGTGTAGGTTGGACCTCGTTGATTGTAATGGGTAAGTCCTGAGCAGTTCTTTAGGTGAACCCATTCTCCACAGCATGTACATTCGACCGACGTTTGAACATTGGTGCAAATCCTGTTACCGCATAAAGGGCACATCCATGGACCTGGATTTGATTCAATGCCGGCACGTATTAGTAGTGTTCGGAGCAGCTGGGCCGGCCAGGACTGCTCCCCAAGGGAAAAAATGGTGTTGAATGAATGACACGTAGTTTCCATCCCCTTCTTGCGTCGAAGGGGGTCGTTGCGACTCTTGGCCATGCTGAAGCATGGGTCGTTCCGGTTCATAGACCCGGTCGCAGTAGGAACGCAGTCTTTTGTAGTCGATATTCGGGTTATTATTTATAAGCCCTGCTACATGCTTCATCTATTTTCCAGAACCCCTACAATTAAGCATATTTTTTTTTCAAGTATTTAATTGCAGATCTTTGCTACTATAAAATGTCCAACTATTTGATTGATTCCAATTCCAAATAAAACTTCCTCTTCTAACATTTAATATGCATGCTAATTTTAAAGGCCATCGCGGGAATTACAAGAATTTATATGGGAATGCATTTTTTCCGTTGTTACGACCTTTTCATTTAGATCCTATTCAAAACAGCTAAACGTACGCATCAATTGCCATTCCTATAGCATTTATCATGAATGAGTATTACGCAATCGCGCGTCGACATCCAATCTAAAATGATTTGAAAGTAAAATATAAAAAAGATATGCACTCGTACTTCACTGCTGATTTGGATATACATAGTACATAAAGTGAGATTGAAGGAAGCCTCTTTGAAACAATGTGATGTGCGCCGATCATCATATCATCTTTTCTGCGGAATTCAAATTAAAAGTGCCTAAAACTCGATTCCATTTAGAAGATAGACAATGGCCAAACAAACGCTACGTACCTTAGTAAGTACTGTGTCCGGAAAATTCATAAATGTTATTTCACATCATCAATGGAGTCGAGCACTCTCCACGGTGCCTAGTTGGTTGCATTGAAAAGATCAAAATCTGCGGATGGATGATGGAAGAACCATGTTATCGTTTCTGGGCATCAAATAGCTTATTTGTGTGTTATCTAATTGCGGTGGAATTTTGTATGAAAATGCGACAGCTTGGTAGAATATAATCGAATGCATTTGCATTGATATTTTACGCATAAACTTGATGGGCAAAAAAAAAGTTGATTGATGACGAACATGAATGAAGGGCAACGTACGTTGTAAGAAGCGAATGTTGTTACAAAGGCATTTTGAGCAGAAAAGTGGAAAATAGTAAAGTTATGTAAATGTCCTGTATTTAATAATATCTGTTCGATGATTAATAGGCATGGATAATGCGAAATTATACAGCGTGTCCCGAATTAAGTGGGCATTACTGAAAGCGTGGTATGGAAAATTTGTTTGAAGAAAAATGAAAGTCAGTATCGAGTAGCAACTTGACTTACCTGTGTTGTAATAATTTATCAAGGGACGCCAACGAAAGCGACGGAATTAGCCACGGATACAACTAGCAAATAAGACGTATTTTTTGGTCCTCTCAATTTATCAATCCAATCCAAAGCATGCGCATAGGAACACAAAGCTCTGCGTCTATAAAACGACTATCCACTGGCGGATCCTCCTGAAATTTCGAACACTTGTAGAGCAACTTGGCGTCCAAATTGGCTGCAAAAATCCTTACAATCGGCGTTCGAAAGTTACATCCGTCCCAACATTTCCAAACACTCACTTTTCTGCTTTTCAATATTAATGATTTCAATAACTCGCGAACTATTGCATGAAAAATTGAGAAATGTAGCACAGTTGTATAGAAACGCACGCACGCATGCTCCTCAAGGAGTTAGGGCAAAAGAAGACGTATAGCACCGCCACTTCTGGTGAAAAGTTCAACGTTCTAGCTATCACCGTTCGGAAGTTGTGGTATCCTTTGGCCGCGAAGCATACCCAAGCCTCTGAAACTTTGTTGAAAAGATTGAAACAAGAGGTCCTTCGGCGAATTTTCGGGGCTCTAGTATAACCACAAAGTTTATCAATTGTACTATGAGCTCGAATCATCGTAAATTCTGAAGCATTAAAGATTCCAATGGGCGAGCATGTACAATAAATGGACGACAATCGCATGTCGAATAAGTTTATGAACGCACAATGAGTTTGCGTGGACGACCGAGAACTACTCATTGGGAGTATTAGGTATAGGTGAAGACGCCAACGAGCTGCTAGGCTTGGAGGTTATCATTCTGGCTATCGTGCCAGATTGATGATGCAAAATGGAAGTCAAATAAAAGTGTACCCTCCCTTTTGGGAATTAACAAAACATTTCGCATTAACTGACTTTTCGGCAATTCTAAAAATAGATGTTGTTCAAAGATACAAACATTCCAGATACCGAATTGGTGTTCTTGGGAGGAGATTTAAATGGCCATGTGGGTGAATCAAATTATGATTACGAGGATCGTCATGGTGGAAAGGGTAGCCCTTCAACGGTCAGAAATGACTAGGGTGAAGCTATTCTGACCATGTGCAGATCGCATGGTTTGGTCATCCTAAATACATGGTTTGTGAAAAACGAGAGACACCTGATCACCTACAGTAGTGGACACGGAGATAGCAAACACGAAACGCAGATCGATTACCACCTTTGCTTCGATTTTATGAGAAGGTGGGTAAAAGACTGCAAGGTGATCTTGGGTGAATCTGTCGTCAGCCAACATCGTTTGCTCCTGTCGGAATTTATTTAGAAAGCAGGAGGAGCAAGAAATAGAAGAACTCCCAAGCCCGTCGAGAAAATCAAGTGGCACAATCTCACAGCGCTTGGTAGCTCAAGCAAAGGCGAAGGCAGCTGAGAAATTCTATCAAGAATTAGAAACTCAGACTGCGACCGAAGGACCGTCTTTGCGCGAGAAACCTAAGCACGACGCCGGGATATTTAGGGTCGCAGCCCAAAGGAGAAGGAACGCTCGGGAAATACGGGCGCCAAAGTACGTGGAGGACGCGCAAGGAATGTTGCTGATTGACGATACGGCAATTTGTAGCAGGATGCGAAAGTATTTTGACGAACTTCTAAATGAAGAATTTCCTCGAGCAACTTTCCGAGATGTTGAGCCGAATACCACAAATATTGAAGATATCTCAGAGGAGGAGGTGATGGAGGCAATGCATCAGATGAAACGCGGAAAGGCAGTCGGACCGGACAAAATCCCCGCGGAATTTTGGTTGAAAATGGAAAATGTCGGGCTTAGATGGCTCACAGTTCTCTCCAACAAAATCAAAGGGTGGCAACCGATGCCTGATGCTTTCAGGGAAAGTTTTCTTCTTCCTTTCTATAAGAACAAGGGAGACTCACGCAAACTCAACAACTATAGGGCTATAAAGTTAACACCCCATACGCTGAAGATCTACGAGCGAGTTGTCTGCAACCGATTGAGAAAGATTGTGCGGTTGAATGACAATCAATTTGTTGAAGGTCGATCTACAGTCGATGCGATTCAGTGCATTCGTATTGAAATGGAAAAGTATAGAGCAGCACGAAAGGACTTGCACTTTGTGTTCATCGATTTGGAAAAGGCATTCGATAGAGTACCTCGTGATCTGATATGGCTGGCCTTGAGAGCACTTAATGTCCCTGAGGCATATGTCAGGATGATGCGAGACATGTATGATGGAGCTACGACTAAGGTTAGATGCACAGCCGGTGAATCAGAAGAATTTCCGGTGAATGGAAAATGTGGACTACACCAGGGCAGTGTATTGAGTCCGTTGCTCTTCAACATCATCATGTGCTACTTATTAACACGTATCTCCGACGGCCTAGAAATATCTCTTCTTTTTGCCGATGATATAGTCCTCAGTAGCCCAAACATCGTTGCCTTGCAAGCTGCACTCACAAAATGGTGTGACATTCTGGAGGAGCATGGACTGAGGGTAAGTATAACAAAGACTGAGTTCTTATGCTGCCCATTCTCAGACCCAGATGCACCGATACCAGAAATGTACGTCAAAGGAGAGCAGCTTAAGTCTTGTACCAAGTTCAAGTACCTTGGCTCGATGGTGAACAACGGAGCTACATGCGATGATGACATCAAATATCGCACAAAGGTTGGGTGGATGACGTGGCGAGAAAACTCTGGAGTTTTCTGCGATAAGAAAATGCCACTGAAGCTAAAGGGCAAGTTGTACAAAACGGTTGTACGTCCCGCACTCATGTATGGATCAGAATGCTGGACCATGTATGAAGGTTACGCGAAACAAATGACAGCGACTGAAATGAATATGTTACGCATGTCAGTTGGTGTAACGAAAAGGGACCACATCAAGAGTAGCTACATCCGAGGCAGCTTGTCCATAGACCAACCAATCACCGAAAAGCTCGAAGACCGACAAATGGATTGGTATTGCCATGTTCAACGGCGTCCGCCTGAGAACCCAGCAAAGAAAGCGATATCAATGGAAGTTCCACTTGATGGACCCAAGGCCAGAGGCAGACCGAAGAACACCTGGATGTGTCAAATGAAAAAACAACAACGGCGATGACACGATCCAAGATAGAGCTGCCTGTAGAAATATGCTGAGATATTATCGCCAAAACGGGCGATGTGCCTACACTGCAGGTCGAGCAACGCGAAACCATGGAGCGGTATAAAGAACGAGGCAAGGAAGAAGAAGAAGAAGTTCAAAGATACAAATTTTCAAACTTAAGAAATTTCGAAATCCAAGTTGCATTAAAATCACTTTGTAACGGTACTTTGAATCGTCAAATCTGGAAAGTTGCTTTGACGTGTTGGCTTATATTACGGTATATTACGGTTGACACTTAGATGGTTCGTGTTATACCAATATTTTGAAATGTAAATGTCAACTTTCAGATTTGAAAATCCAAGTTCTGTTATTTAAAATTATGGTTTGGAGTTTCAACGTAACGCAGAAGCAGACAAATCTAAAAAAAATATCAAATTTTGATTACTCTTAAGTCCGGATAGATCAAAATTAATACTTCATTATTACAGTAAAATGTAATTACCATATTGCCACACATTATGTACCAATAGATCGAAAACGATCAATATAGAATTGAACGACTGAGCTCGTACGTCTATACAAAAACTAATTAGACATTTTGCGAAATTTTATGCGCACGGCTAAAACACTACATATTCGTCGACTCTTAGTTTTGTGTTCCTCATTAAAAAAAAAATGTTTGTACATTGGTCAAAATATCTGCTATATACATAAATTGTGCATACGATATGGATATTGAGTCGTACCTGCTTGTATACAATTAAAAAATAATGAACGAAATAAATTAACCGGCCGCCAACCTTTACAAATATTACAGAAAGCTAAAAGCGTAGCAAATTCACCTGGGTGGAGTACTACACATTATATTGGCGCCTACAAAGTAAAAATACTCATACTACTGCTAAATGCTCGTACAAACTCATGAAACCCATACTTAAAGATTCGAACTCATGTAGTGAATATAAGTGTAGTTTTCCAAGGTCTTTGACGGTAAATTAAGACCTCACTACTTGGTGGACAATAATTGCGCTACGAACAACAGAGTAGTTAGCCGGTTCGCCTGAGTTTTAAATTCTCATTGGTGAAGTAGGTGTACATTTTTAAAACAATGCTTCTCAGTTGTTGCTCCTTTTGTTCCGAAAACATGTTTAAATAAAATTGGCAAATATGTACTCCTTTCTTTGTACGAACGAGGCTCAAAAGTACGAGCTAACAGTCCATGATTCATTCTAATTCCACACCATATTAAAATTATGCTGCAATGGGTCAGCGAGGATCTCTGATTGGAGATAAGCCAACAGAGAGTATATCAAATTAAAGGAAAGAAATTTAATACTTAATTCTTGGCTACAACTCTTTACTCAAGGATTCACCGTTTTCGAGATAAAGCCCATAATCCCTAAGAAATGCACCTTTAATATAGCTCACCTCTCAGGTCCGAGTGATTTTAGTATGTTTACCTCCTAACTACTCCAAACAAAACCCCGAAGAAAAAAATCGTCACCCCCTTCGATGTTCTATACAATGTCTTCGTTGAGTGGGCTAAGAGCATAGACATAAATAGCTAAGAGTGAATGTGTTAATGGGTAAATATTTTCACTTAGATCGTATTAGTGGAACGTGCTCCCGTTCAAATTGTTTTTCTTCGATTTTCGATAACTCCGGAACGCACTATCTACAGTTCGGTGTTCGGAAGTTACGGCCGTCCAAATATCGAAAATTAGCCCCTGCCCTAGTCGGAAGGGGCCCCGGCAGGTTCAGGCATTTGCTTATGACCAGTCCCAATATTTATTGCTGGGCGACTGGGCCCCTGCTTGAAACAGATTAGACGCGCTGTTTTTTGCTGTTGAACAGCAACAACAAACTTGTCAGCCATTTAAAATGCATTGTTCTGCTTTCTTCGGCAGCATTCAACGCGTCTAATCAGTTTTCAGCATTAGACTCTTCAGATTCAGCTGCTTGAAAAAAACAGCCTAACATCTCTTCCGAGTTGCATGACTGGAATAAGTAGAAATGGAATGGCCACAGCTGTTAAAATGTGTCTCCAATTATACACAACGCTACATATATGAAACTAAAACATAAGCGCCGGTGGGTATAATATTTCAGGGGGCATAGATTTTGCATATTATTTTATTAAAAGAGAAACGTATATAGTACGTAGCTCTAGGACCTTCCTACTCACTGGCTGTATTGTTGGATCATTGGATAATTCGAATTTCGGTAATAAGCAAAGTTTTTTCGGGATTGAATGCATAATTTCCAAACTATTAACGCCTGGACGATCAATATACATACATATTTTTTTATCAAATTGGATAAAAAACTACCAACAAAAAGATGAAAAGAGAAAGCGACTTTAATTCATACATTTTTAGATAAACCCCACGATTGCTCTTTTTATGATACGCCTATGAGTCTCTACCAAACAAACAAATCGCACGCATGCGCACATGCAATGGCATGTTACCGACGTCAAGCTTCGTGCCATCTTCGTGGGGTTTCGAAGCCGGGCTAATTTACAGTTGATATACATACGCTACAAAATTGGACCCACATATGAACAAGCGTTTGTATGAAGTAAGCCGTTCCATTTTCTACTTATTCCGAGGTTGCATGTCTTGCTGCAGAACGGCAACAGTATGCTGCCAACGCCGTCTAGATATTAAGGCCACGATGTAGAATCTTAAACGTCAAATCGCCTACTAAATTTGCACTGTTTTGTTGTTCCTTTTAAACGTCATATGCTTGTGGTTGTTGTTTTTTCGTATCCGTCCACAATTTAGTAAGCAAACGGTACAGCTGAGTTACGGCCTTGATGTATCTACATGGCGTTGATGCTGCCAACATGACATCACCCATTTAAAATGTTTTGGTGCTGCTTTCGCTGCTGTTTTGCTGCATTTTATCTATTTCAAGCATAAGAGGCAAGTCTGCATGGCACATTTTTCACGGGAAACATAAATGCAAGGTTTTCGCTCGGTGAACAAAGGGGCGGCCACACACGGAATTCTACTACTACTACTACTACTATCTCCTTTGTCCAAAACAAGGGCTTGGTATCCTGGTGTCACCTCTGCAGAACAGAAGTCCACAGATGGGGCTCCTGCATGCAATTATGTTTTATATGATTTGCTTTTGTTTTCATTATATCGTCTTTTTTTTAAACTGTGAACTGTGCCCAGCCATGTGGCTTGGGTTTTTTTAGGTTATATATTTTTAAATTCCTGGTGAGTAATCTATCCCAATTGATCAGATTGTCCGCGGGCCTCCACGCTATGCCTCGCACCACAAACGCATCTTTGTGCTCGCCACTTCAGTGCAAATCCTCAACCCGGTAGATGCACTTAATGTGCGCAGAACAATTGACCGTATCGTGCTGCAACCCAAGGCCGAGTCGACTCTTTACGTCGGCACTGAACAAAAGCTGATAGAAGACTCCACGGAATTCAACGAAATTCGTAATCCCATTATAAAAAAATGACAGCATGACAGACAAGCTGTCATTTTCTTATATGGAGTTTGACAGAACGAAGAATCCAAAAAATGGTTTCGGACGCTTAATGTGTGGTTGCCCTATAGGTACTTACCTTAACTCAGGAATGTTGCGTGATGCGGGTAATAATTGTAATGCGGGTCTTGAACAAAAGTACTAAGGTTGATTTGTGTGCAGTTTTTACAAGATTCCGCAGAAGGTCTGGAATATTCTGATGTATCAGGTTTTGAGGCCTAAGTCAGGAGCAAATACTGAACCTCGGGAATATGTGAGATCCCACTGCTAATATCGCGCATTTTTGTTTTCGCACAATAGTGGCAGAAAAACCAATCAATAATACAATAAGGTCAAAGATTTGAACTCCACATTGCCAACGTTCCATATTAAAGTAATATAGTTACAAATTTAATATTATATTCTAACAGCTTTAGCCTTTCACACAGTTACCACCCGAGACTTGAGAACGTAATATGTACATAATTGTGAAAAATGAAAGGAATCTTTTTATGGCTACAACTACAAAGATTGATAATAATAATTGTACATTATTTTCAAAGAAAAAATAATTTTAGTTCAATTTAATTTTTCATCTTGATTGTCTGGAGCAATTGAATTAAAGCTTTGGGCAATTATAATGACTGCACTTTATGCCTTCGTCATTCGTTATACATAATTTGCCTTTCATTTGGTCATTGTTCTGGTTTTATTTTGATTTATTTTCAAATTCGTGCCTTACTTTTTATGCTTCCTTGTTTTTAAAGTGTTGGCTTGGGGTAAAATTATTTATGTGTGTAAGTGTAATAGGTATAGTTTTGCATTGTCCCCAATCTAAGCTGACCAGACGTACAGCATTTTGCTGTAGAGTACAGCATTTTAACCTGTCGTACAGCATTGGGAAATGTACAGCAAAATGTACAGCATTCCAGATGAATTAAAAAATTAGCTGTCCTGAGTGAGGCTTTCGATCAGTCTTTTCTGTTTTTAAGGTGTAAATTTTGACTCCTGTACCCTGTACGATTGATAAAATTAGCGAGATAATCGCACTTTTATGTTTGACAATCGTTCATTTTCGATAACTCTGGAACCCTTCTCGATCTTTCTGAAATTTGGCACACCTGTGGAGCTCTTTGGCGCTTACATTTTCTGGGAAGTTACGGTTGTTTAAGTTTCTAATTGAAAAATGTTCATAACTCGACAATTCGTAAGCGAAAAACTGGAAATGTAATTTAAATAGCTGTAGAGAACCGTACTGTCCATATTTGGTGAAACCTCCTCATAGGAAAATTTATACTAAAGATAGGACTCTGCAAGGGATTTTAGATAAAGTTTTTTCCCCTCAATACGTTCTTTGAATCCGTTTAAATTTACGAGCCCAGGTGACTGGTATAGCATCACTAATATAACCATAAGGGAATGCATATTCTCCTCCAAAAATATCGCAAACAGGATAAGGCACCACCTGCTAAGGAATTCTCGGCCCAATGAGGTATCAGTTTATCTATTGCAATAAACGAAACGAAGCTTTTGAATAAGTAGTTACTTTGCGGGCATCATGAAGCCGGATGTCAGACCATGCGACTGTCCTTACAGAAATCTGAAATTTCGGAAATCAATCTTTTGTTTTATGTGTATAATCTTATTTTAAGTACTGTTCCCTGTTATAGGTTTTTGTGTTAAAACATAGGTTAGTCCTTCACATGCTGATAATTTTTTGTCAAGGAGAACCAGTGGCGTAGATAGCTTTTCGAAGAGGGAGGGGATCAATGGTCAGGATTATTTTTTTTCAGCATAGGAGAAATGCATCAAACTCAGGCTCTAAATAAGGAATTTAAGGAATAGTCAACACCATCTTGTTTCTATGCTTTCCTACCGAATAAAAATGATCTTTAGTCGTTTAAGGTCTGTCTGCTAACGAAATCGAAAATGGGCTAGTTTTGAAATTATTAAAATTTTGCTTGCTTAGATGAGATTCCGGAGGAGTTTGACACAACAAAGAAAATACTATTGTCGGGTGAGCTTAAAATTCAAGGTTCGTCTGCAATATCCAGCGCATTAGGAATCGTTCCCACATTGGAGATGGATGCGGTAAACATAGGTCTCAATGAGTGGTTTGTCTGCAGCAAACAATCATGTTCTGCAGAGCGAGGAAGCAGGACCTGAATACATTGACCTCTGTGAAAGATGATCCAGTGGATGAGTGAACGAGATGGTTGTGAGAAAAATCCTACATGTAACTGCATACTGGGTAGCATGATGCAGTATTGTTCAAGTTCAAGCCTTTCATGTGCCGCTGTATCATAAAATTTTGTTAGTAAATCTGTGATCTGTTCATGTGGCAGTCGCACTATCTAAAAAACAAAGCTTGAAATCCGAATATGGCTGAGGATTTTCCCGAAAACCGAATTCCGCAAGCATGTGTACAGCATTGAGTCTTCGGATTTCTGGTCACCTTACCCCAATCAATGGTAAAATGCGGAAATTAGAAACAATCATTTTGAATAAAATAGTGAAGCATTGAGTGAGCGAATTAACATTAAGTTGGGTACTTCTTCTTCTCTGTACTGTAACCCCTTGTGGGGCATAGTGCGTTCACTCAGCCGTTTATAAGGCTACTTCGAGCCAACGTTACATTTGATATAGAGTTTCGGAGTGTATATAGGTATAATGTTGCAAGCAGTATACATATTTCCTAGACCACGCCGAGTTTCAATCTCCAGACCTCTAGATTACTAGCATCGTAGAGTGGGACTCAACCAAGTGAGCCACAGAGCGGGTACGCTTATTCTATAATTACCCATGTGTCAACATCAACACTTAATTTCTTATGAACCTACTGAAAACAATTGAACATTACTAATTATTGGCCAGTTCATAATTTCCATTCATCAACTATAAAACTACATTCCTCCAATTTCTTCATGTCAATTCTAAATTTTTTTTTTGTCATAACGTATGCATTCATGAGATTTCTTCAAGACAAATTCCGTAAAGTTTATTCAAATTCATAATCGAATTTCGATTACTAAATATTGGTACACTTATTGCGTATAGATCTCTGCAACTGCGTTCAATAGAAGTTAATAGTGATTCGTGTAAAATTTCCAAGATATGAGTGACGCGGTGACGGTATCCATGTTGTGCTGGTCAGTTTCATAGTGGTCGAAAAATGGAGCAGTCAGTCAGTAATACACATTATACCGAATTATTACATAGTTGCAATGTACTATAAACTCAATTGGAAAGTGTATTTAACATTTTTATTTCGATAAATAAAATGTTAAGTAAGAGATAAGAATTAAAAGAAAGGTAACTGGCATTATTGTCCACCACGGTGTGCAGCGTGGAATGTAGGTTAAGCAATGGTGGACCGCAATATGTATAGGTGCGCGACATAATAAGAGCGTAAAAAAAGATATAGTTTGGTGATCTAAATGCGCAATATAATGGATGTTGAATATAGAGCGAGATATTCAGTCTGACCCAATCAACAAATTGGTATTGTCTGATTAACCTGTTCAATTGTACAGGCGTAGCAATTCGTAGACAATTAATCAATTCATTATGCGATCATAAATGTTGAGCAGGTTGTTTGAATTGAGTTATATAATTATGGTGTGTAAATTTTTTTGGTTTGCACATTTTTCATTTTAGCATGTGAAAAAGACTTGCGGTTGATGATCATTAGTCTCAGAAAATTGGACCAAAATATGGCCATCGAACGGCAAAAATCCTACATCGGAATTTTTTTTTATTATGTTTGGGGATGGTCCCGAGATGATGGCATTAAAAGTCCCAACCGATCTGGGGTCCGCAACCTTAAAAAAGGGGGGAAGGGGGCATTTTTTCGTTTTTTTGCGATTATTACAAAAATGGCAAGAGATTCACAAAAATTGTCTGAGGACGAAAAAAACTACATAAAATTATCTTTGCAATGATATATAACACATTAGAGTTTAATTGAATATTTCGGCGCTAGCCTAATAAAATAAATTAGAATATTTTCATTTTAGACCTTTGTTAAAAGCTCCATAACTTTTAAAAGAATGCTAGTTCAGCCGTAAAATTTTGTATAAATAAAATAAATAAATAACAGGCGCGACAATCCAGCATTGGACTAAGGCCGCAGCATGTGTTAGTGACATCCTATTTCCAAGATCTTATCTGCTTTTTGTTGAGGTAATGAAATCAGCATCACGCTCAGCAGTGTTATTTATCCCCATAAATGGGTACTCGTTTAACATCTGAGTGAGATCATAGTCCGTCACAAGCTCGTGAGTTCGAAAAAACACCATGAAACACGGTGAGATTCGAACTCATGAGCCTGTGCACCGAAGGTGCGCGCACTAACCGCTAGACCAGCCAGACTATAAGTATATGTATAAGTATTCACAATAAGTTCAAGATCATTTTAAGGTAAACATTGAGTCGCTCCGGTCAAGGACCCCCATTATCCCCTCATTAAAATTTGTCAAACGGCATGTCCATAACTCCCCCCAAAATTGAAGCAGAGTGCTAAATTTTGGTTTGTTGCGATTGAATTAAGTCATCAATGCAAATTACGATTTTGCGTGACAAGTCACGATTTTCGATGACTTTCACAAAAAGAGCGATAACAAGGTAACGGCAAAAAAATTCCGATTGTATTGGGAATTTTCTTGCTGAAACAAGTTGCGCTATCAACCCTTACAGTATTGACCACCCAATGCGGGACACCCTGTATATGAGATCGACTGTAAATGGAATCAGCCTTTTTTTCCTCACATATAACACAGCACATAAAAATCAGATTGCTAGCTTTAATATCCACTGAGTAAAACGCGTCGCAACAGACAGACAGACGAACATCGCCCAATCCAGGAGCGTACGCAGAAAAATATTTCGGGAGGGGTTTTAGAAAAGACGTTGGAAGGGATATCCTACAACGGCTAAGGCCGACTAAATCGCTGAGATTGCCAAGGAGAACAGGAAATCAATTTAACCCTAGAGAGATAATCTACGTCGAATCGACGTACAGAAATTTTTCTTTTTACGATTTAACTCAATTCATGTCTATAGGCGTAATGACGTGCCAAATTATTGGCTTGTGTGCCACACAGCCTAAGATATTGGGGGGTCATAAGTCAAATATACGTCGAATCGACGTATGATTATCTTTACACGTTGGTTACACAGTGCGAGCTATCGTGCGAGTTGGCCTAGACAGCTACTACAGAGTAGCTACTTGCACCATGTGACCACATCACGTATGATGCACCATGTGACCGCATCATACGTGATGCGGTCACATGGTGCAAGTAGCTACTCTGCAGTAGCTGTCTAGGCCAACTCGCACGATAGCTCGCACTGTGTAACCAAGGCATTAATGTCAGTAAAAACTGTAGAACAAATTTGTACTGAAAAATATTTTGATTGTTCCGAATTGACATTTTTATAAATTTTCATAATGTGGATGTGTATTTACTTCGATATAACCACTGAAAGCTTGTTTCGATAAAGATACCCTTTATTTTAATCTAATGAAAGGACAGTCCACATTCTCTTAGAACCAGATTGCCCAGCTATCATTTTTATACTCTTCCTGATGAATGAAGTTTCATTATGGATTCGAATCCATGGACTCGCCGTGTGTGTGCAAAAACTACTTTGAGCAATATAGTACTCCTAATCATATAGAATAGACAAATATTGAATTTAAAACTGATATGGACGATTTTATGAGACTATGTCAATACATATCCATATCCAACGATTTTTGGATAACCTTTTTTATGTTGACTGTGAACTGTCCATACAGGCCCATACAAAAAATCATACTCGTTTAGTAATACAACATTCTACAAGATCAATATGCAGATATGTACCAAAAAATTGTAACACCGTGACAAGCTACAAACATATTTCATTAAAGACGTTATATAATATTTCAGAGAATTCGGCCTTTCGAGTCTTTTCTCGGATTTATATCCAATAAGGGTCTACACTTTTTCTACTCGTACTTATACATTTGATGAAGCCACGAACTGCACTACTATATTGACAGAAAGCCCATTAAACTTTTTTTTTTACTAATCCGTAAAGTAATCGTGATTTTAATTTAGTTGCAATCCTTTTGTACAGTACAAACAGTATGCGGATAAATAACTCAATGTTTGATTGTTTGGTGAAGATAAATTTATTTAGTTTAAAGAGTTTAGAGACAATGACATTCGGCAGCAAGTGATGACGGGTCGAAGGTGGAGGAATTTTATGAGATGAAAATTTTATTCCACTGTAATTTTTCGAATAATGAATGGAATGGTCATAGAAGAGCAATGTAAAGACAATGCGGATAAAGATTGTAAGATAAGAATGACTTTTCCTATAGTAGTTAATAACTTTCCAAATATGAAAGTTAAGAGGTTTTAATTGTATTATCTACTTTTCTGTATCAAAATGTATGAATAGGTTAAGATAGGTTTGTATAGGAATTAAGAAAACGAAGACGACGTTATGAGGAGAGGCGTTCAATATTGTAGTATTAAACACCATTGATTCCTTGACAAAGCAACGTTGGCGATTTTCTTATTTATCCACTTGTCGTGAATTTTTTCAAGCCAGACTTGCTCCTCTTAAAAATCATGTTCTCTTTCTTCTCTCAAAGTTTCTTTGCCAATTTTTTTTAGAATTAATGAGAGTTTAGCTTTTTTTTTGCAGGATATCCTTTAATGCGTGCTAATAATGGCAGAGTAATAGTGCAGTCAAAATATTCCAATTCAGGCCTCCAAATATAAAAAAAATAGAGTAAGGCTAGGAGACTCTACCATTAAATTTTCTAAGAAAAAAGTTGATCGGAAAGCTCTGAAAAAGGACATAAAAGGACACTAATTTCACACCTTGATCGAACGTGGGCATGTGGGGTGTCCTATCAAAGAGGACATCGAGTGCATTGCATATCCTGTTTCCTGTCTCAAGGACACTAGATGGAATAATTTGGGCTTAAATGGAAAATTACGGCTTTAGAAAGATAGAGATACGGGAAACACAAAATTTTTAAAGTTGAGCCCAAATTTCTCCTTTGAGGGTCCTTGGAACAAGTAACAAATGCCAGATATGGAATGTACTTGACATCCTCTTTGATATGACACCCCACATGCCCACGTTCGACTAAAGTGTGCAATTAGTGTCCTTTTATGTCCTTTTTCAGAGCTTTCCGATCAACATTTTTCTTAGCAAGTTTAATGGTAGAATAATCAGCTATTATAGATTCTGGAAAATGATAAAAGCAGTGACAACTTGAATTATTCTCGTAGTTAACGCTTTGGAAATATACACGGGAAACATTTAAGCTCAATTTATTCCGTTGAGGGTCCTTGAAACAGGAAACAAACACCGGATATGTAATGTACTCGACGTCCCCTTTGATATGATACCCCGCATGCAGAGGTATTTCCGCGCAATCTTGTAATATATATGCTTCACAAAAATTGTTCAGCTGCTTCGATAATAATTCAAGTTCGCCAGGTAAATTTAACCAGGCTGGATACTGCATTATTCAAAATGATTTTAAAAGAAAGTTTATTCCAAAATTGACCGAACACCCTTGTAAAACTGGATGTTCTAATGAAAAAGCGGAAATTCAAATTATAATCTATGCATAAAATCTATCTGCTACTATTGATGAATCAAGTACCTAGTAACAAAATTGCTACATTAAATAGTTATCGTAAAAGTTGTCGAATACACCGAGGAAAACATAAATGCAAACTAGTTTAACAGTGAAAATCGAAGAGTAAATGATGACTTACTCCATCTTAATTGTATTATGTAGATGTTCGATTGATTAGCGGCCATAGAAATGACGCGGACATGCCCCACTGCAAACCAAACTTCCTTTTCGCACATGACTAGGCAGAAGAATTCTACGTGTTACGTAAATGTCTAATTGTATAGTTTTAATCTCAATTCGGAACAATTCTAGTGCATCGCTTAAGGCCGTGCAGTAGAAGGTAAGCTCACATGGATCCCAGTTTGAGGTGAAAATTTCAAAATATTTCCAATAAATAATAAAAGAATTGGGTTCTCTAGCCTACGAAAATTAAACGAATAAAGTACAATGTAGCGGCAAAAATCGTGTATCTCGGATTTTAAACGGACTTAAAACGGACTTAAAACGGACTTCTCTCTCCCCTTTCCTCAACTTGCGGACCACTATCGGTCAGGAGGGATATTTTCTGATTATCGGCGGAGGATTAACAATTACCCTGCAATAAATCTAGATACACGATTTTTGCGCATGAAATAATGTCTCAAAGAATGCTTTTCTTTTAAAAAAATCCCTCCGGCGTCAGTACATTTTTTAACACGAATCTTCTTTTGCGAAAAATTCCGATAATGGGGGGGGGGGGATGTAGGGATCTAAACATTAATATTGCAAGTTGCCCCTAAAATGAAAAACCGGTTCTATTGCCAATTTCTGTGACTGTACCTACACATACAGCCAGACTACATTATAAAGAAAATGGCTTAATTGAATGAGTGGACTTTTTCTTATTTATCGAATTCACATAATTTTTGAAAACATTTCGGGAGAGGCCCGGTCCCAGCTACACTCAACATAGACCTAATCATGTGATTGTGGCCGAAAATAAGCGTTCTATAAAGGCTCGAAACCAGATTTTTAAGTGGAAAAATAAAAAAAACGCGTTGGCTAGAACAAAATGTAGCCAGTCATTGAATTTTTCCAGTTTAGTGGACCTATTCCATCACAAATTTACTGCCATAATCTCACTCCCAATCAATAGGATAGTTCCACTTGAAAAAGTGCTGTATGTTGAAATAAAATAACGGTATTTTCTTGAAACTTGGTGACAATATTTCCAGTAGCCTGCTTGTCTTTTTAATAATACAAGGTCTCAAGACCGGAGTCCCGTTAGGATTTTCTTGCAAGAGTTCTTAAAAACAGTACAAACGTGAAAGTCATTAGGATAGTTCCACAGGAAATAAAACACAAAAAGACGGTCTTAAAAGATAATTTTATTCTAAGCAATATTATTAGTAATGAGTAAAACCTCCGTTACGTGATATCACCTCAAAAAGTCTATGGGGGATTGAATTGTAAAGATTTTGAAGGTAATTTACACTGATATTCTCCCAAGCCTCCCTAATCGCTTGCAGAAGCTCTTCTGTATTGTTAAATTGACGTCCACCGCTGTAAATATTTCTTGTCATCCATCCCCAAACATTTTCGATTATGTTTAGATCTGGAAAGTACGGTGGCCATTCCATAACGTTGACGGATTGGTCTCGAAACCAATCTTTTACCAGCCTTGCATTATGGATAGGCGCATTATCCTGTTGAAAAACTATAGGAGCTGCCTGGAAAATGTGTGTAATCTTAGGCATTACATTAGCCAGAATATTTTTGTAAGCCTGGGCGTTTTGAATACCCCTCATTTCCATCAACTCAATAGTTCCATGCCAAGATATTGAACCCCATACCATGACGCTTCCTACTCTTGAGTGACGCTTCGACAAAACTATTTCCTCCTTTCTCAAATCGTGGAAATAGTACCTTAATCCATCTGGACCGTCGAGATTAAACTTTTTTCGTCAGTAAAAATGACGCAGTTCCACTCATTTGTCCAGCCCATATGATGTCTACCAAACCTCATTCGCATTTCTTTATGAGTAGCTGTTAGAAGTGGCTTCCGCTTTAGCTTTTTCCGCATGAGGTTAGGGTCAGCTTTAAAAATTCGTCGAACACTCGAAACACTAGCAGAGGATAGAGGAACCACTTTCGGCCCCAATTTGGGGGGCTGTTAAGGTATAATTCGATGCAATCCTACAAATCCTACGTCTCTCCGCTGCAGTTGTAGCCCGTGAAGTGCGTCCCTTCTGGTTTTTTCCCATAATTTTCAGGATCGGAAATAACGTTGTTGACAACGTGATGACTTCGACCAATTATCCCGGCTATGCTGCGATTCGAGTAGCCTTCTTTCTTCAAAATTTTTATTTGTGCTACCTCCTCTCCTGAAAGGCACTTTCCTCTGCCCATGATTCTTCAAGAAACGTAATTCAAATTAAAAGCAATTGTAAAACATTTAAAATTCGAAAATTATTACCTATTATTTTTCAAACTTTCTTTGACTTTGCTCACGACGCCGTAATTGCAAGTAGAACTATCCTATCGATCGACTTACTCACACTGATTTTACGAATATTGATAATAATCCGCTAACGGGACTTTTACTTTTTCATAAATGGGAATAAAACAAACAGGTATACGACTAGCTAAAATATCATGGAGTTTCGAAATTGTTCCCGCTAGTCTGTTTCGCCATACAGCCATTTTTCAAGTGGAACTATCCTATTGATTGGGAGTGTATAAATGTATGCTAATGAATGAGCCAGTCTAGTTCTTCCTGGTATGATACGTACAAATACGAGGATAGAGGGGGATCTGGGGGTTTATGTAGAGCAGCGGTGTCAAACTCAATTCCTGGCCCGGGCCAAATAACAGTCTCTTCGGGTTTGGGTGGGCCGCAGGAGTAACTTTCAAAAACTTTTAAATAATCTTATTACGAAAGTTGATTACAGAATATTACTTTTCTAAAACATATGGCAGTAAGTCTGGATCACTATTGCGGCTTGGGAATTATACGTGAGAACTTCCACCTTTCGAAAATGTACTTCAAGAACATTAAAAAAATGAGACAAGAAGATAAAACGCGAAAATTTGATTGTTTTTCAATTAACTATTTGTCAATTTTGCGCCAAATTTTGGACAGATGATAAAGAAATTATCACACCGGCCATCCGGCCTAAAATAACATTGGAGCCAAAATTCTCAGATTCAATTAACTTGTAGAAAGGACAAAAAGATGATTGTGATGTGATTTTAAACAAACTGATGCACCAATACAGCTTGATAAGTATAGCGATCAAAATCATGCACTTGGGCTGTAATTCTTATGTTGAAATTTTGCATGCAGGGGATTTAGTCTCTAATTCCTGGATTTTCGGATTTTTTTTTGGAAATAAATCTCAATTCATGCTCGGAAAAGCAGCCAACCAATTTTTTGTTGATAAGGCGCCTTATAAAACCAAAAAATCAGCAATTAATTGAAGTATTTAGAGGAGAATCCTTAAAATACATACATAACTGAGGCTAGCATATGAAACTGACTTTCTGACAAGTTTTAGTAATTTTTATAAACTCGAGTTCCACGGCTGTATTTTTGTCATCTTACCAATTTGACAATTTTTGTATTGACATTGTGCTGCTTCGACATGGCCGCGGGCCGCGAGTTTGACATGCCTGATGTAGAGCATACTGTGACGGAAATTTTCCTAAGAATTTAAGACCTAGCTGCCTGCGCTCAATCAGGAATTATTTATCCATTACAACAATAAACTGAAAACTGTTAAAATACCATTATTTGACGAAATTGATAGTAGCGGTATTCACCTTTTAAAACAAAACCAAATAATATTTATTCTTCTACATCAATTAATTTTGTTGGGTGTTGAACCCCAAAAACCCCCTTCTACCTACGTGGTATCGCGATAGAATAAACACCCAGAGGACTCTTGAATACTTTTATTAAACGTTTATTATTAGAACCGATCAAAAGTGATTTAGTAACTTTCCTTAAAACTATCAAGAAACTCCACAACCTTGAAATTCCAATAGAACTATAACATCGATCACAATCTTTTCAAATCGAAATTAAATTCTCACAAAGTGCCAGCGTAAATCAAACCACAACAATAAAAAAAATTGCATGCTCAATCAATCGCAGCCTTCATGGGCTCAGTTGCCAATAGGAGTGCAAAATTCACGATTTTCTCACATTAGCAACTAACGTTTGGATAATTGCAAATTTATTATCATCGTTTGTAAAATATATAAATCGCGGCCGTATGAATATAAATAAATGCACATAAAGGAGCACAACATGCGTGCGAAAAGCTACTCTATTGCCATCTATAATAAACTTATCAAATACTATCGACGACCTGCGGATACAACTCTATGGTCCGTCAAACAACCAATATTTCGGGTACCGACTTTTTCGATTATTTGGCTATTGTTGCCATACTATTCAATGTAGACGTATAAAATGAATTAGTATAGTGTAGTTTACAGGCAATTATAATCGAATTTCGTATTTACAATGGGTCGTATTATCTGAACATTTTCAAAAATCATTTTATCTCTTTGATTTCTTCTATTCTTCACATTGGATCTGATCGAATTACTCAATAATAATGTCGGACCGTATACAATCGTTGTTGCTGCCTACATGATGCCGATCTACGTATTTGACCAAAATTACATAGAAAGATATCTGAATTTATTGAAAAAGAACATTTTAATGGACTTTTGAAGTCAAGTGTTGCAATGCAACGCAGACCAGCCCTGCTTGAATTACCATCATAGCATGATATGGCTATGTGGCCGCGCGCAGGGTCTCATATTGGGCAATGTATTCAATAAATTAACGATTGAAACTCTTTTGCAATGGCACGAGTCTTAGAAACGGTTGCAGATCATTTTTTTGCGTTCAAGGTGAATTTTTTTTTACGATGCATCTATAATATGCTAATCATTCAAGTGTTAAATGGAATTCTTTATTATTAATGTTTGTTAAGCGAAAAACGAACGAAAAAAACCGTCCTGTTCTCGAATCATCTATTATTGCGAATTGCGGCCAACGCACTTACTTGGTCATGGATACTTGAAAATCATATTGATATCAATTTCAAGTTTAGCTATTCCGAGCCCAATGAAGAACTCATTTATTCAATTTTGAAGAGGTTTTGACCCCGAAGAAGTTGCATAGCAGTAATACTCCTTTTAAAAAATCTGGAGTATCGATAGTCAGAATTCATAAAACTCATCTTCCGATGGACAGGAGAGTTATCCATTTGAGGCTACTTTTGTAAAGTTTCAGAAAGTTTATTTCAATTTATATCCATGTTTGGATCGTGGGTTATGTGAATAATTTATTAGACAATTTGATGGATTTTCAGTTAGGAGATGCATTAAATTTGGCAGTGTGTTATGTGGAGCACTGCCAAAATAGATTTGCATTATGCAGCCTATATTAAATATGATTTATTAGTTAACCAAAATGGTTTATTAAGCGTTTTTATATTGTCAATAAGATTTGCGATGTCAATATTCAAAAATTTACACAAGAAGTAACGTCGGTTTTATATGGTTGTTAAAACTATAACTCTTCTTAAAAATTTGTTAAATTGATTTTTTACTATTTTGTGTGCTCAAAAGTAAAAGAGTCAAATATAACACTAGGGGACATGTGAAAAAAACCGGCAGTATATTAATCCATCCACGTAGATATCCGTTCGTTTACATCCATGTGCAATATTATATTCTAATTGTTAAAAAATACCGGCGTACAGAGGGCTGCGCCCGCAATACGAGGGTTTTTTAGAATTTTAATGCATACTGAATATTTTTTGTACATATATTTTATAAGCAATAAATAAGTATTGTGCACAACATTAATGAAATGCTTCCTGTAAATCTATTTTTGGATTGGTCTAAATAAACGCGTTCCAGAATGAAAGGCTAGCGCCTTTCATTCTGTTCCACCTTTAATTAGACCAATCCAAAAATAGATTTACTATTTATCCAGTTTGTATAAAAGTACTCCAAGGCAAATCTGCAGGCATTTTTCGATTTAAGATTTCTGATGGCCTTTGACCAAAAAGAAACTCTGGCAAACGTAAGGATGGCTTGGCTTTATATATGAACTGAATTGTTAGCTGTAAAGCTAATGTTACTGTTTTTTAATCAAGGAAAAGCAACCTTATATAAAATGATTCCATTGTGTTCCCTGTCATAAGAGCCAACGCAAGCTTTCCTATGAGTATTGAACAAGTATACTTTTGCAGCTATTCAGGGACACCCTGTTAACTTGGTCCTACTAACTTCAAAAATATTTGTGGCAAACACTATTACCATTCTATGCATATCCACCAAATTTCATGCTCATTGTTTCATCAAGTTAAAAGATATGCATTGAAGAAATGCTTAAGAGGCTTGCATTGTGAAAGGCCCTTACTAAATACTTATTTGGCTATATTTCCGGTTTGGATACAGTTATTCGAATGAAAATTCGTAGACATATTCTACATGTAATTTTCTAAAAACCCTTAGCAGAATTTTCATATTTGGAAACCTAAGAGGGGCTACACACGAACAAATTGAAATTTGACAAATTTACTGTTATTTACTTTTCCTTTGCAAAAGTCAACAGTCTTAATATTTAACGTATATAAGGCCATACTGACCAATCTTTGTGCAAAGTTTCATATCGATCCCTATAACGGTTTAGAAAAACGGAGCTCGAAAAGGAAGTTTAACTTTAAAAGCCAATAACTTTTTTACCGTTACTCCAAACTGAAATTTTTTAACTGATATGAGATGTAATCGTTTAGATCTTTGATTTGAATACCCATACGTCAATCTCCGATAAAAACTAAAAAAGTCGACTTTTTTCAAACGTTCCGGACACCCTGTTAACTTCTTCTTACTAACTTCTAAGGTATTTGTGCCAAAGACTGTAACCATTCTACACATTCCTACCAAATTTTATGACAATCGGTTGAGCCGTTCGCGAGTTATTTAGTGAACAGACGGACAGACGGACAGACGGACAGACGGACGGACGGACAAAATCGATTTCATAAGGGTTTTTTGAAAAAAAAATTCTAAAAAACCCTAAAAATTGACAATTGCCTAATTTGCATAGTTTTTTCTTGTGTTCTTGCTTAATGCATCCATTCTGCAATTAGGACACTAACTGAGGTGCTTTCAATTGCGGCGATATATTGGATATAAATTATTTATGTCTATGCTATTAATCAATCGAGACTAAATTTGATCTTTTTAGTTATTCAAATAATTGTTTTCTTTTTTTGTAAAGTTAAAAGCTTAGGACAATGAATGAACAGTTGATTGGAAAAATATTGGTCGTTCATAGACGACTTGAGTCACACAAATCAATCTATTCTAAATCACTCAAAATAGAAAATTGCAGTCAATTACTGCATGGTTCACCACCAAATCGTTGTAATTGTTTCAGTCCATAAAAGTGTAGACATCGGAATTTTACGAATTACGACTAACTGTCAGTTCCACTTTATTAAAATCGTTGAACCCACACTGGTGAATTATTGATCAACAACGGAAAATGCATGCACACACACGCACACACTCTTAATCTGGACCAGAAATTTACTAAGCTCGTAATACCTTTAAATTATAGCAGTCCCGATATTCGCGGTAACTGTCTTCGATATAAGATTTGCGTGTTCAGCATGATCAAAAGGTAAGTTTTTACTCGCAAGAAAAGTGTCCATACTCTTATGCAATTTAGCGTTTAATGCGTTGACAGATTTATGTTAGTCCAGCTATCCGTATGCTCGCAGCATGTGAGCCCTAGTTTCCGAAAAAACGTATCACCAATATCTTTGGTGTTAAAAGCCCACTTAATTGGGCGCCATTATCATGAGTTGCAGATTGTCGGGGAAAAAAGTCAACAACGTTATCAAGCAGCTATTAAATATATCGACCGACTGTATCAGATTCTGCGCTTTTATATAATCCATTGTGTCTTTTCGAGAAAACTGAGTGTGAATATGGAAATTCAAGTTGCTGCTATAAGTCTTTGATTTATTGAATGAAGACAAAACACACATGGCACAGCGGGATGTAAGTGTCTGCTCGAAAGCGGTGTTACACACAAAACACAAATCGCAATGTATGTAATCATTATTTTTGCCAATCATAATTTGTGGCCAGTTAAAATTTAAAAAAAAAATGTATATCGAAAAACAGTATAATGTAATAAAATTAACAACTAAATTTCAAATGCAAATAATTGCTACAGGATTGCAAGTAGATTGTATTCGTTTCGAGTGAATTCACGGTGGATTAGTTAAATAAATTTGGATAAAAGTACCACGAAAGATAACACTTGATGACGGACCGAATAGACATTTTTCTTTTTTTTTGTGTAATAAAGTTGGTTGAATTTTTTATTGCTTCTGACTTTATCTTACACCCGCAAGGCGTTAGAGTGCCTGTTAATTATTTTGCTACAATTTAGATTATATGGAGTTAATCTGATGTTTTTTTTCTGTCTCGTCATCTCGTCACCCTCCGGGCGCACTGTGTGATATATTTGAATGATTGTCGTTCGTACGTGTGACGCGATTGAAATGTCGTGTTGAAATTCTGGTCGTATGATACTCATGTTTGACTTATTGTCTTCACGCGGTGTATTTAATCGCAGGCACTTTTTGTAGAAAAAAATATTATGTCAGTATTTAGGACACAGATAATGTCTGAATGGGTGATTTGTGACTAGCTGATGTATTTTCAGTGGTTTGCTTGTATTTTGGAACGCGGCATGTGGTGATATGATTAGTTTTGATGAAATCTGAATTTAAAACTAAAATTATTTATTTAGTAATTAAATGAACAGAATTATTTTTTTTTAAGAATTAAAAATTTAATGAAATTATATCATCACCCACAGAGTCCCAGTACAAACACACCACTTAAAATACCTCACCCGATCACAAATTAAATTAAATCGAAAGAGTTGAGCGAGTAACCTTTAATACAAATTTTATTTTATTCGATGCGGAATGCAATTTCTTGCTGTTAAGGAGATGTGAAATGATGTGATACAGCAATCTGAAAGCACAATAAGATACACAATTGATGAGATAAGGACTGGGCGGTATGGCCTGTCTTTATCGTCTGTATTGGGATGTCGCCAATTTAGGAAAGCTACTACTCTGTATTTAGATGTTTTAAAGTTTTAATTTTTGAATTTTTTTAGCAGCAACAACAACGCATTGGGCTCGGCGATGACACGATCCAAGATAGAGCTGCCTGTAGAAATAGATTGAGACATTACCGTCAGAACATGCGATGTACACACAACGCAGGCCAAGCAACGCGACGCCGTGGAACGGTATAAAACCGAGGCAAGGAAGAAGAAAAAAATATTCTTACTGTTTGAATATGATATTTTGCTTGATGTCGAGACATAAGAAAGCATTTCATTTGACCTAAATCAGATGATATTGCTGCAGATGACACATAGAAAAAGGATGCGACACAATCAGCTCGTGGCACAATTAAACCATTGCATGGGACATTTCCTTTTGGTGAAATGAATTGGCTCTAGATCGTTTAAATAAACACAAGAGGACTATTTATTTTGGATTGTTTGAAGTTATAAGTTTCTGTCAAAAAGCCCGCCTCAAGTACACATACAATGAAAAAGGTAATTTAAGTCTGAAACAAGCCGAACGTGCGAGAATCCTTTATGATTATTGTAATGCATAAATTATCTGTTTTGAGTAGTAAATCTATATACAGGGTGTGCCGCATTAGGTGGTCAATACTGTAAGGGTTGATAGCGTAACTTGTTTCAGCAAGAAAATTACCAATACAATCGGAATTTTTTTAAATATTCAAAATTGCGATAGTAAAATATAAGAAATAAATGAATAAAATTTCAGTTCGAATAATCCGATAATCCAATATGTGTAATTCTAAGATCCCCTAATGTAAATATAAAAAGTGATATACCGTTGGAAAGCCAACATGTTGAAGCAGCTTTTATCAACTTTGCAGAGTTTTACGTATAAAGCACCGTTATGAAATTACTGTTTGAACTTTCCATGAAAAATCTATTTTAAAACTTCTATTAAGTTTGAGTAACTGTATCTTGAAAGGCGATAATGTTTGGCAACACGAAAAACTTCAGTTTTTGTGAAATTTTATGTAGTTTCTGAAACTGAAATCAAATCTTGGATTAAGTCATCAGGAGGGCTGCAAATTATGATTTCGCATGACAAGTCACGATTTTTGACGACTTTCACAAAAAGAGCGATAACAAGGTAACAGTAAAAAAAAACTCCGATTGTATTGGTAATAATTTTCTTGCTGAAACAAGTTGTGCTATCAACCCTTACAGTATTGACCACCTAATGCGGGACACCCTGTATATAAAAATGGAGCGAAAAAAATGTATAGTAATTCATCAATTGAGAACAACTGGGTCGATTTGGTTCTAATTTTTTTTTCAGTTGTTTGCAATTGCCAGGAGAGGGGTTTTAGGAAAGAAACTTTTTGGAAAATACTCCGGAAAATTGGAAAAATCGGAAAAAAAATGTTGCTTGCAATTTGGTGAGTAGTTTTTCTACAATAACCTTTTGATTGAAAAAATATAAAAATTTTAGTGGAAAAATCGGAAAAAAGTCGAAAATTTTTTTCGCAAAGTTTTGCATTTTATCGAATGATTTGATGATTTTAGAAGATGCAAAGGTGGAAAATTCGTTGTGAAGCTTTTGATAATTTCGAATAATTGTGGAATTCATTGTGATAAAAGACGTTTTGTGTTAAATTTTGGGTGAGGAAGCTAACGAGATAAATAATTGTTGTGCTGCGAATAACTATCGAACACGCGCAAAATTCACCAAAGGCCACCAATTATAAGGGCAGTACATTTTCTCACACTTTTACTGCCATCTTCTTCTGTTCATATTGGCGTATCTCGGTAAATTTGCCTTATCGAAATGGTCTTCACTTCGAATAACTACCGAAATACGACCAAAATTGACTAAAAGCTAAAATCGCTCATAAATTTAAAGGAGTGTCAAGTTGTGAGCGCTGGATGAGATGATGAGATGATGAATAAAAACGAAAAAAAAGGTCATTCAATCTATTTTTGAATTGGTCTAACTGAAAGCGTTATAGAAAAAGGCCCTAGCTACCAGAAAATTTTCAGGCATTTTTTATTTGTCGTTTCTACAGAGCTTAATATGAAATGTATTTGTTCAGCCCTTTTTAATAAGTATGGGACATGCCTCTCTAATAAACAAAACGCCGGCTTTTTATTAATTCTCATTAAAAGGAACCTTAGAATGTGAAATATGTACAGTAACAAAACCTTCTATCTCAAATTTGTTAAAACTTTTATTGCAATTCACATTTGCAATATAAAAATGCAAAGCCAAATTAATCATAATTCATGGACGAATGTGGACAGGCGTGCAAATCAATTCTAGAAACAATTCTCAGAAATTAATTTCAAAGTACCACACCGGTAGAGTTCACATTAATGCTATTTTCACATGGTAAATGTAACACCTAATAGTTGCGCACGTTTCACTTCACAACTGAAGCTAATGTCTTTCTACCACATAAGCTAAGCAATAGTGTTTCAAAACGTCATTAAAATTATTCCACACCTTAAGCACTTCAATTACTTGTCCTTGTCTCGATAGCCTGAGAATGACTCAAGAAAATACATCAATAGTTTCAAACAACCAGCAAACTGCCGTACGTAGCACAAGTTAATTGTATCTGTATCGGACGCGCTATACAATCAAAACAAACACCCACCAAGAGGGATCCTTGAATTTAATAAATATAGTTTGTGTGTTCAAGGGTCAATTAATCATCGAAAATTGGTTGCACTGAATTCGCCGTAAATTAGGGTTTCAATTGAACTATCAACAGTAGGAATGTTGTATGTATTTTGACTTTCTGTATCAAGACAAGACGCTATCTATGTGCTCTTCAAGGCGTAGCCCATGAAATGGACATTCCAAGATGCATAGGTATAAAGTTAAAGTGAAGTACACACGTTCACATGGATACCAAATGATAAAAAATCACTCTTTCATCTTTTGTTATTATTACACGCCTTGGTTGATACAGATTTCGATTGTACAAGAAAAATATCGATTTCAACAGCACCGGATAAGGTCAAACGCCTCAGGCGGTGTTGTGCGATTTGGGAGTGTCTCGATGACCGCTCTCTGATTGTATTTTATACGATTAGTTCTATTTGATTTTCGCTAAACAATTTAATTCTATTTGGAAAATGTTAAGGAACTTTCTCTGTTCTTTAGATTTATTTTGCTCAAAGTCAAGTTCATCATTTTGCTTCCTCTAAAATATTAATCAAATCACATTAACCTCCTAAGACCTCCCGACTATCTTCCGTTATAGGCTTTATTCAACTATGTATATACGTGCAACGTTGTCCGGTAAGTTCATTTGACCATTGAGATTAAGGCCAAACTTACCGAATGTGACTTTGCCCGAGGACATTGTGTACATAGTGCGCTCCGCGAAAAAAAGCATTTCTTTCTCGCTGCGGTCGTTTTCCTGTTCCACCGATTTTTTTTTTATTTCAATATGAACCGTTGGAATTTTTTCCGCACCAATTTCAGATACCCTGTGTGTAAATTTATCTGAAGATTGATTGAATTCAATTGTAATGCATATACAAAAATATGTATTGTATGCGTGAATGTAACCGAGAGATTGGTGAACCCGCACATATAAAGACGAACCGTGAAACTAGCAACAAGCATCGAATTTATTTGGTTAATTAAAGAAAAAAAGTTGGGGAGCAATTGATAGTTGCGGTAAGGTTTGTCGAAGGACAGATTTACTATTATTCTTTCAATTTTATTATTTATCGGTGAAAAATGTATGATTAGATAAGGGCAATAATTATATGGTATTAGAAATTATTGAAACCTTGTTGGTGAGACGCAAGTAACAGTCATGTGGCGGCGTACAATTGGTTTTAGTTTGAATTCAATGAACATGAAAACTGTTGTTAATTCCTTGAATATTTTTATGTGTTTTTATATGTTAAAACATTTTGGGAAATGACATTTAGAGGTGAAAAATTTAGATTTTACTATATTATTGTTATGTTGATCTCAAAGTTCTTACTGTACGAAGCTTTTATGTGTAAAAAAAACAGCAAACGTATCTTAACGATTTTCAGCTACGAAACCCGGGCTCTAACCGACGCAGAGATCGAATGGGACGATCATAAAATGTTAATTTTTGTAATTATTTACATAAAATCGCAATCGATAGGAATTTTTCATTTAAAAAATGAAATGTACCTTCAAAACTAAGTAGACTTTGAGTTTTTACCACTTAAAGGAAGTTTTACTCATTACTAGCCCCATTTAAAAAAAAAATATTTTTGTACCGTTATTTTGTGTTTTTCAATTCAATTCAATATTTATTTCAGACAAATAATTCATGCATTACATATTAGTTAAAAAAGATACCGCGTCAGCCTTAACTCTTGGAAAATATTTAGTTTAATACAATTTATTCTTATTAAGTTTCAACTTAAATTTGACAGTTTAAGGAAAAATTTTAAAAAACTTATGAGAGAAATATTTTGTGTTTTATTTCCTCTGGAACTATCCTAATGACTTTTACGTTTGTGCTGTTTTTAAGAATTCTCGTAAGAAAATCCTACAGGGAATCCGGATTTGAGACCTTGTGTTATTAAAATATTAAATAACAAGCTACTGAAAAAATTGTCACCAAGTTTGGAGAAAATACCGTTATCACTTTTCGACACATTCACATTGATTGGGTGTGTATCTACACTTATTTAAGCTGAAAATTAAACTAAATATACCCTATACCATCTTATGGGTATTGTATTGGGTATTAATATGACCATCGATCATGTATCTCTGGATTGCAGGATTGTTGCGGACGGTTTGATTATGAGGGAAAAAGTCCTTGTCGTCGAAAAACGTTAATTAAGCCATTAAATTGTGCGGATATTCACATTGAAATTGAAGATGATTTCTTGCTGGAAATTGAGTGGATCCAATCACGGGACACCATTATCCCCCCATTTCAATTTGCATGTCCGTAACTCTCCCAAAGTTACAGTAGGCGGCTTCATTTTGGTCTATCGCCAAGAAAGGGTGCCATTATACTACTCATTAAAAATCAGCTCAATCGGATGAAAACCAAAGGTACCTCCTGTGGCATACGGGAGCAAAGGGCTTTAAAATCAAAAAAAAAAAAATAAAGAAATTTTCTTGGGTGACTGTTCTTTAAAAAACATTTTTTTAAGTCTGCAAAAAAATACACAAGTCATAGCTGCAGAATCTATATGATAGTGACAAAACATTCAATTTTGTGAAGCTTGGACCTCGTAGTAATGAATTGGATCTATCTCAATATCAATTTCTTCTGGGTTTTGCTCATAACAATATTGAAAATATATAACGGTTCAATTTGCCAGGAGGAATGCCTCTCTTGAAGGTTATTGTGTAAAATTGAGCCTCCCTTTAGGATTCGTTTGTTGGAGTATTTGAATCTTGAACTTGAAGTAATTGCTACTTCTTCAGTAAAAATAACTATTAACTAGTGAGTGCAGAGAATACATGAGCCATTTCCCCTACGTAAGCATCTTTGGAGGATCTCTACGGATCTACGGAGGATCTCACGAATTTGATTTGAGTGGATTTAGTGTGCATTTAGACAGGAGGACATGCTGGTGGCTGTTTAACTTGGCCAAAATCAGAATCCTTAAAAGTCTTCAGCTAGTTGATGTGATCCGCAGATCTAGGACAATCACTTTCAGTCTCGAATGGTACGAGACAGGTATGTAGGGCACTCCTCAATTTGGTCTCTTCACGCCTCTTTGATTTTGTGATAAATAGATTATCTCCTGTAATTATTGAAATTTACTTTGTCTCAAAAAATTAAAAAAAAAAGCTTTGAAAATGTATGTTGCTAAAGCAGAAAATATTCGCTGATCTTGCTAACTGTTTGACTGCTCCAGATGTGAATTATGTTCATTCATTTCATGAAAAAATTGAACGTGAGGAGCCCCTCATTCCGATTTATAATACAAGAACTTTGAGAAACATTACGCCACTGGGTAACTCCCATACAAAGTGACCCAAAACAACTCTAAGTACGTTTTTTAGGGTTTTTTAGCATTTTTTTGAGTCATCCCGTGTAGTTTTAGGTAACGAACTCTATATAAAAGAAATGTCAGCTGATCCACCTGTCATTTTTTAGGGTTTTTTAGATTTTTTTTTTCAAAAAACCCTTATGAAATCGATTTTGTCTGTCCGTCCGTCTGTCCGTCCGTCCGTCTGTTCACTAAATAACTCGCGAACGGCTCAACCGATTGCCATGAAATTTGGTAGGAATGTGTAGAATGGTTACAGTCTTTGGCACAAATACCTTAGAAGTTGGTAGGAAGAAGATAACAGGGTGTCCCGAACGTTGAAAAAGTCGACTTTTTTAGTTTTTATCGGAGATTGACGTATGGGTATTTAATCAAAGATCTAAAAGAGTACATCTCATACCAGTTAAGGTTTTCCAGTTTCGAGTAACGGTAAAAAAGTTATTGGCGTTTAAAGTTAAACTTACTTTTAAACCTCCTTTATGAAACTTTGCGCAAAGATTGGTCAGTATGTATTTATATAAGTTAAATATTAAGACTGTTGACTTTTGCTAAGGAAAAGTAAATAACAGTAAATTTGTAAAATTTCAATTTGTTCGTGTGTAGCCCCTCTTAGGTCTCCAAATATGAAAATTCTGCTAAGAGTTTTTGGAAAATTGCATAAAGAATATGTCTACGAATTTCATTCGAATAACTGTATCCGAACCGGAAATATAGCCAAGTAAGTATTTAGTAAGGGCCTTTCACAATGCAAGGGAAGCCTCTTAAGTATTTGTTCACTGTATATCTTTTAACTTGATGAAACAATGAACATGAAATTTTGTGGAAATGCAAAGAATGGTAAAGTGTTTGCCACAAATATTTTTGAAGTTTGTAGGACCAAGTTAACAGGGTGTCCCTGAATAGCTGCAAAAGTATACTTGTTCAATACTCATAGGAAAGCTTGCGTGGGCTCTTATGTCAGGGCACACAATGGAATCATTTCATATAAGTTGCTTTTCCTTTATTAAAAAAACAGCAACAGTAGATTTACAGCTAATAATTCAGTTCATATACCTATAATGCCAAGCCATCCTTACGTTTGCCTGAGTTTCTTTTTGCTCAAAAGCCATCAGAAATCTTAAATTGAAAAATGCCTGTTGATTTGCCTTGGAGCACTTTTGTACAAACAGGGTAAATAGTAAATCTATTTTTGGAACGCACCTTTCATTCTGGAACGCTTTTATTTAGACCAATCCAAAAATAGATTTACAGGAAGCATTTTATTAATGTTGAGCACAATTCTTATTTATTGCTTATAAAATATATGTACAAAAAATATTCACTATGCATTAAAATTCTAAGAAACCCTCGTATTGCGGGCGCAGCCCTCTGTACGCCGGTATTTTTTATATGGAATTTAATTACCCAAACGTACACGGGAAAATAAAAAAACACACTTTCTGTTCCAGAGTACTCGCCGATTTATCTAGTATGTAATTCGTAAAACAAATTCCTGGTAGGTCACCCTTTCTTGGCTTTGGGGGGCTTCACTATTATCAGGGGGCTGTAACATTTAGACATACATATACAGTGCTTGTCATCAGATTAGCACACCCCTTCGCATGAATAGTTTCGGCTGATTTCCAACCAAACTAAAAGAGCTAAAATTTCAAAATTATAACTGTTAATAGTCTATTCAATTCTGAGTTAATTAACACAAAAAAAAATGTGTTTAGATTTTTTAATATTGATTTATAATTGGTTTTCGAAAAAGAACACACAAAATAGCCATTTAAAATTTGTCATCAGGATAGCACATGCAAATACTTTTTTGTCTATCTTCCACAATTAAAGACGTAGGACCCCCAATTTTTTGTGGTTAGGACAGCGAGAGAAGTAGTTCAATACTACTATTGGTATGTTATCTTTTCGGATAAAAAGAAGTTCACTTTAGAAGAGTAACACAGTTATAATGTCTACTTCCAGTATCTTTGCTAGGAAGGACACCATTAGGATCGCATTCATTGTCGGACAGATTGTGTAATGGTCTCGAGGGCCAGGTGATACTGAGAGATGATACTTCTTTTTATTCGAAAAGACAACATAGCGCCATTCTTCATTAAATGTCAAGTGCTCTCGAGTTTAATTTAAGCGCATTTTCCTTTATTTTTAGTTTCTTTAGATGTGGAGCACCTTGACTCCTTGTAAGCCTTAAATTTTGATCCCTCTTCCGCAGATAATGATTTTCCCTTTTTCATATTAAAGTTAATATCTTACTCAAACAACCACAAAAAAATTAGGGGTCCTACGTCTTAAATTGTGGAAGATAGACAAAACAAAAATTGCATGTGCTATCCTGATGACAAATTTTAAATGGCTATTGTGTGTTCTTTTTCGAAAAACAATTATAAATCAATAATAAAAAATGTTAACACAATTCTTTTTTTGTTAATTAACTCAGAATTGAATAGACTATTAACAGTTATAATTTTGAAATTTTAGCTCTTTTAGTTTGGTTGGAAATCAGCCGAAACTATTCATGCGAAGGGGTGTGCTAATCTTATGACGAGCAGTGTATTTTCAACTCTAATATTGATTAATTATATAGATCAATTGAATGAAAGTCTGTAACATATGTATATGCATCTAAAAAAATTGCAGACAACTATTACCGCATAGTGACAATTGAAATAAAACATGATTCTTTCTTTTATAGAGGAACCGGATCTGTAAACAGCAATCAAGGTCAAAATCAGTTCACCATTAGTCATTCATTCGGTTCATTATCATCAATTTTATTATGCTGAGATGGAAATTGTCCAGTTACGCCGTAAAACTGGTTCAAATAAAACCATTCAATTGCAATCTGTTGTGTATTCAATGTGACAACGTGCGCGTGCTTTCATTACGTATCTCGATGACCTCCAAAAGGCCTTCTTAGGTGTTTCCCATGGATTGCAAAAATTTGCGACAATACGTGCAGAACAAGTCCAGTCATTAGACGTACAATTATTGAAAACTGGATATCAAATGAAATTATAGTTTTTTTTTTTTTTTAATCGAAGACTATAACCGTGTTCCCGTCACCTACGAACATTTTGCAATGTGTATACGTATGTCTTCCAACTACACTCGCATAAAAACAGATATGTAAAGTTAAAGTGTTTATTAGAAACAATGGTAGTAAATTTCCAAGCTGAAAACATACTGCAGATATAAACACATTCTAAATGGCGTTGCCCAAACTGCCCAAAGTGTGTCTACACGTAGCTACATGATGCAATAATAGCACCCAGTGGCGTAACGTACGTTATTCAATGTGTTCATTGGCGTAGCCCAGACGTGTTCTGGGTCACCCCATTCAAACATTTTCATTTTCGCCAAAAATACAAATTTCGAATTTTGGACCCCTATCGTCAATACTCCCCCACATGGGTTAACAGTCGCCTTGGGTCACGTCTTTTACAGCCGTAGCTTTCGAACGAAGACAGCTAAGACTCTGAAATCTGCAATGAAAATTCCGCCCAGACGTGCTGTAGGTCGCCCCATTGAAACATTTTTATTTTTGCCAATTTCCATACATGATGCATTTATCTTTGGAGGAATTATCACAAATATCCATATCCCATTTTTAAAACGGTGCACTTTTTAACTGTTAAAATTGTTTGAAAAATTTCGAATTTTCGAAATCGGTTTACCGTTATTTATTATACCCAAGAATTAAATTAATTAATAGCTTTTATACTTTTATTGAAATGTTACAGAAAATCGATTTTTATCGAAAAAATTATAAAGTAAGCCCCAAAAATTCAAAACAATCACTTATATTTTGAGCCTATTAGTACCCTACCCAAGTAACAATTTCATCCCTATAATACTTCGTAAAATATTCTCTTCTAACGACAATAGGGGCACTTTACAGGGTACAAACACTGAATAATAGTCCAATAATGGCATTTGGCGCCGTTTTTTGATCCAATAGAACCTCATTGTAGCACTGAATTACGCTTCGAGAAAGACATACATCATGTGTTATGTCATCATTTTCTGTCATTTTCTAGCGATTGCAAAAAAAAGAGAAAAAAAATAATTCCCGCAGCCAGCGTCGAACCAGCGACTGTCGTACGCCAGTCCGACGCCCTAACAACTCGGCCAACCTCACATATAGATAACATTGCTCGTAAACACTACAAGTGCTCGACACTTCTTTATCGACCCTTCTCCAATGCACCTTCTTCTTTATATGTCAATCAGTTGAAGCTAATTAAATTCACACATTCTTCAATAAAATACAGACATTTTCTGCGCTGAGATTATCTTAATTGATTCATAAGCTAACAAGGAGTGAGGAAATGTTGGTTTCAAGCAATATTTCAATGAATTCAATTCAAGAAACGTGGTATTCCAGAGCACTTCATAAGTGTCAATTCAGTAAATCACAAAGTCCATCCTTCTATAAAACTACGGTGAACAATTTATTGGATGACCATACGAATGTCACACTATAAAAATGACACCGACTGTGCTATAGAAGAAAATAATGCATGTGTGTGAGTTAACTTAGAGATACCATTGCATGTGTGTGCTGTATCATCCAATAAACACAAGAGTGGAGTATTTAAAGGAGTACGTTTTTAGGTTAACGTTTAACGACAGTTTTATCGAAGTTTTATACCACTATCTTTAAATTTATTCCATAATGATGATATAAGCTTTCCGGAAAATACTTTAAGGATGTTTTATCGGATCAAAATATTACTTTAAGCGATGTCACACGATAAATGAATTTCGTGGTACTATATGATTGCTACAGTATGGAGTGCTTCTTTAAAGCAAACGAATTGTTGCTTGGGTAGTAAACGGTATAAATTGTTCCTCGACAAATGTCAGAGAGACAGAAACAATTTTAGGTAATAATTTGGTTTTTCGGCTGAAAAAGCTAGGATTTCCTACTGAAATTATATTGCTTTTGTATCATCCAATAGATTCTGCGAAAAATACCTTATGGATATATGTAAGTCTGCTGACAATCAAGCCTTGAATAAATAATTTCTTCTAAATCTCTGCTCTAATGCATACGTAAAACCAAAACCTCTAGATACAAATATTGGTTTCAAACAAGGATTAACGAATTTTTTTTGTATACTTTGTCACCTTTCATCATCATCAATGAGGAACGATAGCCTGACACCGGGCTTTGACCATCTTTATAGTTGCCCTCCAATTGTCGCCGTTACCTTGACCTTGTCCTCCAGTTACGAAAACCCAACAGCTGGTCGACATCCTCACCTACGAAGTACATCCAGCAGGCTTTCGGTCGTCCAAGCAATCTGGCTCCATCTTGTTGTGCATTCTTCACCTTTACTGTGTACTGAAAGCTTGGAATTAGGGATGTTTCTTCAAGTCCTTTGACATTCGTAGCCACCCATTGCACTCACGGGAGCCACCTGACCCCAATAAGGGCGGTGGAGTAGGAGAGACTATTCAAGATGAACTTCACCCTGATTACAAAAAATTGAAGCAAAAATGTATACCTATAATGCAATGTGGTATCTAAATACATTTTCTCATGAAACCTCTCCAAAATGCTTTTTGATTCGACTCCATCTGGCTAGCTTTATGATCCCCAGTTCAAAATAATAAGTTTTTACAAAAAAAAAACAGCATAAAAATTGGCTCAATTATGGCTCAACCAAATTTGTATGTAACCTATTTGGAGCCGGGCATTCTCAATGCCCAATTTTTGCGGCGGTTATTATTTACAACAAAACAATTACAAAAAAATATTTTTTTCGCAAATATGCTTTGAAGTATTGTCGACTTCATATATATACAAAAAAAAAGTTAAATATTCGAGAAAAAAATAATTTGGGCTTAAGGGCTGAATTAACCCTTAAATGCATGGTGTTTGAGCCCATTCTCGCAACTGACCTCCCCTTATGGAAAATTGGTCACTGAACACGGAATCAGCCTTTATTTTCGGAGGAAATAGCCCGTTTTCCCAGAAAAGCGAAAATAGTCGAATTTATATTGTGTACCAAATATGGTACGCCATGCATTCAGGCCATATGTTGTATATGAAAGACATTTTTCAAATTTCATTTAATCTGCCTTTTATTTTAATAGGAACAGTGCAAAAAAGAAAGGAAAATGATTATTGATAGTTTTCATCGAAATTATAGTGGAAACTCGATATAATGAACTCCTCTTCGATATAATGAACTTAGGAAAGGTGGTAATTTCTATAGAAAATCACGAATATTTCAGTTTTTTAAAAGGAGCTCGGGTAGGTGCGTGATTAGTTTCCTGTTCCTTATTGAAATTTGTATCGATGCCTATTTGTGACATATCCTGGAAGTTGATGGAAAGTGGAGTAGGTCTTACTACCCCTATATCCCCTACAAACCTAAATTTAGCCATATCTTTTGATAGAATGTGGCGAAAAACTTCAAATGTGTGTCAAGTGATAGCTGTCAGATGTCCTTATAAAATATTAAAAGTGCGCCAAATCCGACTCATATACCTCTTCCTCCCCTACAAAAAAAAAAAAAACGTGGAATTGATTATTTGGGCTTTTCGTGCCGTCTAGCTCTGTACATGGGTATAGGGTATGCGTTCATCATGCTATTAGCGCCATTAGAACTCGGTCTCGTTATAAAATAAATCTTTTAATAATAGTTCGTTATAAATATGTTCCACTGTTAAACGTATATCTCGAGACTTCTTGTGACTTATCATAGCTAATGGGATTCCTTTCTTGAAAAGTATATGTATTGGATTGACTTTGCTAGGATATGAATATGGAATTGAACGGCTGCCTGCTTTATAACCCAAATTTGTGCAGCTTCCAGGACATGAATGTAAATTTTTGTTTATAAAAAGTTGTACTCCACATAGTCTTCCATATGAAATGGTTGACCCTAGAAGCGTATTTTCTGAGGATCCTCAACGTGGACTTCCAAGAGAATACCTGCCATAATCAGATTGGTTTAAGAAATTAGATATCAAGGCGCAGCTGCTTGACTCCTGGTAAAGTCCAAGTATCTTACTAAGATGTTAAGTACAGAAACTCGGTTTTTTAGTGGCATGCCCTAAGGACCAAAACAAAAGATGTGAAAATTTTTTTTTCAGTATACTTGCCAGCTAAAAAGATTGGGATTAAAAGAAGCAGCTACAGAAAGGCTAAGCCCTGACCGGTGTGCTATAGAAATCAAAATTATAAAAGCGATCCTTCTAAATAAACTATGACAGTTCCGTTTCCTTGGATCCTGATCAGGACTTATTAACCTAGCTTTCATAAAAAATGGCAGTAAATATCCTGGAAAAATGGATTGGTGACATAATTTGTATGAAAATTTAGGTTATTTGGACCTGTTCTGCGCCCAATAAAACGCACCATCATATTGAAAGAGCTGATAATTAAAATTGTACGAACATATCCTACCCTACTCAAGACTAAAGGAGAATAATTTAATAAATTTAGAACGATCGGAATGTATGTATAGATATTTCTGAATATGCCCCAATGCATGGTGTACCATATATGGTACGTTGCAAAATTGGTGCTAACAATACCTTTGGTGACTTTTTTGGTCAAAATCTCAAAAGAATCTCAAGGACACATTCTAGTTTACTCACCAGTATTTTTCCTTTTCCAAATAACGGTTAATTTGGCCAATTTTCTTAGCTCTAAAGAATAGCATTTAAAATTTTAGAAAAAATAACGTTCGTCCACTTTGACGACGCACAGATAATTCAAGGAAAGCTTCGGGAAGCCAAAATTGAATTTATGTGAAAGCTTGTTTTGTCTAATTAAAGAAAAAGTAAAAAAAAAAAACAAAATTTTTAATCGCTAGACTTGAACAGGAATCTAGCCATGTACCATATAGAGTACGCCATGCATTTAAGGGTTAGGATCGAGAGTGAATTTCTTCCCGCTGCGATTTTATCAATAAAAATGCATACTTACTGTCGTGGAATATGTCACAAACGGTGGGGAATTCCATAAGCTACAATCCGAGACCGGTTCCATAATTCTCCTCGGCCATTTTATGTATTATTTTTCGATTCCCCGGTCATTTGACATTTCACGATGAAATAACCGGGGAATCGGAAAAAATACGTAAAATGGCCCAGGAAAATTATGGAACTATTTTCGGATTGTAGTTTATGGAATTCCCTAGCATTCCCCACATATTCCACGCCAGTAAGAATGCATTTTCATTGAAAAAAAGCAGCGGACAAAAATTTCACTCTCGATCTCAGTACTAGGGTTTATATGGGATATGGTTTCATCCGGGAATTTCCTTAAGGGGTGGAATTAAAACTACAACAACAATAAAGACTCATCAGCTTAAATAGTCGGTCCCAAGCAAAGTCTTAAAATGTTTAGGAAAGGGCAATTGAGAATAACCTTTTTCGTATTTTAATGACCCTATCCATAATATGTTATAGATAATGCCACTCATACGTTATACAGTAAAATTTCGTTATAACGCTCTTCTGGGGTCTAAGCCAAAAAAGCGCTATAACCGGGAAAACGCTATAGCCGGGAAGTCCAAGAAATATACTTCATAGACGCATACACCTTTTAGGTGACAACATTTATTATTCGATTGATACATGGAATGAAATAGTAAGGAAAAGGCAATCAATTGATTACCTACTGGTTAAAAAAAAAACAGATATTTGTTTTTGTTTTGGACTGGCAACAGACTTCAGTAATACTGAGGTTTTCAGATCCTTCCTCTATGTCCATGCTATAGGCGAAAATTGCTCGAACCTTCCTTATTGCAACCAAGACTGCAAATGTTTTTGGCATGGCACGCCTCTTTCTTGTTCTCTTCGGTGTCGACGGATGCTGACGCAATTACGAGATCTTCAATTTTACTTTCAATTGTTGTTATGTCTTTCCCTTTTCCAAGAAATTTGACCTAGATGTGAATTAACGGAACAACTTGTGCATCATGGCTTTATTTGTGATTATTACAATGTAAAGATAGACTACGTGCTCAATGAATTTGTCAATATAAATTGTTTTAAGAAAATTATACTGGGAAAAGAGCGTTATAACCGCGAAATAGTAACGTTATAACGAATCGAATTTCCCTGTAATAAATGCTAATGGGACCGGGACCGATAAAAAAGAGCGTTATAGCCGGGAAAGCGTTATATCCGGGAGCGTTATAACGAAGTTTTACTGTATATACATTTATTACCTGCTATTCTGAAACTCGGAATTTGAAATTAAAAATTTTGATTTGGAGACTTTGCTTGGACTTGGTGATTTCGTGTAATTAAAGTAAAAGCGGGATTTAGTATACATACAAACAAAAATACATTAGAATGGGTAAAAATCCGAAGGTTCTTCCTTTAATTCGAATGTATAGGAAAACAACTTAAGAAAATAAAAAATAAAAAATAAGGTATTCGACGAAAATTCGACCAAAATAGTTAATTAATAAAAAAAATAGTGGATAATTAAATAGTAAAAAAAATATATACATAGTAATATAAATAACAAAATTGACTTACTCAGGCCATATAAACGATCGATCGTTCGCTGACGTTTGATGCTAAAAGTAGTTTAATATTTATAGCAAAAACTATTAATAGGCAAGGAAATAAAATAAAATCTCGTGAAAACAATCAGGCAGTCCAGGTAAATTAACAAAAAAAAAGGAGCCAATTATATGCGTACGATAATAATCCATATATATCTCCTGATATCGCAAATAACTTCCTTTCGTATGAGGGTTGAAATCTCGCCCAATAACGGGCCAGAGTCCAAATTTCCGCTCTTCCTCTTATATGGGTTTAAAACGCCAAGCAACGGGATATTATCTTTTTTTCTAGTTCTTTGTTTCGTTATGGAACCCAAAAAATGTGGTTCATAGCACTGCGGCACAATACAAAATTCAATACGCTTCGGCAATTTCATTGATCCAAGAATCCGCACTTTGTTTCATCAAAGAAATCAAAAAGAATCATAGCACATCTGCACAATGCTGGAAATGTATGCTCCGGCAATTTCAATATTCAAAGGATTCGCACTTTGAAACAAAAAAAAATGTTCATCACCACATCGGCACAATAGTGAATATCTATGATTTGGTAATTCCAATATTCCAACAATCCAGAATTTGTTTCGTGATAGAAACCAAAAATTTTGCATTACAGCACATTGGCATAGTAGTCAATATCTATGGTTCGGTAATTCAAATATTCAAGTAATCCGCACTTTGTTTCGTAAACGAAACCAAAAGTTTTCACGGCACTGTGTCACAGCACAAAAATCCTTATTCGGTTCAAAAGTATTTTTTTCTTTTTGTTTTTAAATTCAAATCAATAACTGCCACACACGGCTCGACCAAACGGCACCGCCAAAAACCAAATACCCCATCCAGGTTTGCTCGTCCAGCTTCTATCACAACGCTACCCTCTTCTCCACTCTCCCTAGCGGGAATCGCCCCTGACCATCGTTCGTGAGCCGGTCTCACCCGTTGCTGAACTATGACCCCATCTCCCCGAATCGAGTCGACCCCCCCCCCCCTCCCGTTTGCCCGAAAAGCGATATTTGGACAGGTTTATCCCAATATAGCAAGCACACGCACAGAGATTTCAATATGCAAATATCATGTATCCAAGTGCATGCTTATACTTGCATTGTTGCTATTTGTCGCTACGATCTGTATAGGTAATTAATAAATAGCTCGCTCTGTATACAGGGTTACTGATAATTCGACATATTCGAAATTTGTAAAAAAGAAAAATTTTACAGATGCGAAGCGAATATTAAATGCCGTGGTTCGCGACAATTTTCTTAAAAAGCTGTGCTATTTGGTGTTCTAGCCTAAATTTTGTTAGAAAAGACTAGACTTTGTTTTTTTTTCATCTTGCTCCGCTCTTGTTTAGAACTACATATTTGCATGATATCTGCAATATTGATCCATTTAGCATTTAGTAGCAAAATATTTACACCGGAAATAACCGTATATTGTTCAATTAATCGATTGGTTTTTCCGCTTACCACGGACATTCTATGCATGAATAGAATAAGGTTGAACAAATAATTTCAATCCAATTATTCTTGGAGTAGGTACCACCCATGCCATCACAAAAAAAAACAGAGGTCAACACGATTTATTATTTTTCAAACATCGAAAATGTACTCGAGATACAAATAAAGCGATACATTCGTTCTCTGCCCATTGGAATCCGCTCACCTTGAAATTCGGGCGTTACCTTTGATACATTTTCCTCTACTAAACATTTAACAACAATAATTCAGCCGCTGGGCCGCCCTTATATTCAATATTTTATCGTATTTTTTTTATCTATAAACATTAAATGTGTTTAAATTGCTTTTCGATTACTATTGTTAACCAATAACATTCATTATATTTCGTCGACGTTTCCCGATTGTTTGAAAAAATAGATCAAAAATCGAGCGGTATACTTACAACACGATATAGAAATGATTAATTGCCAGATTGTTAAATCGTTCGATCTTAATAAAAAATAAAGATAAAACTGGTGAAAAAAAAAATCATCAAATTGACCATGCCTATACTCATACATAATGCCTGCAATTCAATATGACCAAGCCGAAGGCACAAATCGTATCATAATGGCACCCTTCAGTGAAAAGTATTTTGTTATTTTGACCAACCGCGCGTCATTATTATGTATGTATCTATTCGGTATTTTCAGTAAAGTCGTGACTGAGAAAGATTTTAATTACTCACCTGTATTGAGTATTGTTTTACATTTTGGCATTCTCTTTTCAAAGTACACCATAGACACAATCAATTTATAGTGTATTTGAGTGTCATTAATAAGGAAGTGGTTAATTATTATTATTTTTCTTTTTCATTTAAATGCTATTATTTGAATTTGAAATGTGTCAGTTTAGTGGATTAGATTGTAACATAAAATTTAAAAGTTAAAGAAAAAAAGATACCCGGAACTATAGGAAAGATTTATTTAGGGGGAATGTACGGACAAAATGTATGTATGTAAAATTATTGTGAGAAATCAATTGTTGCAGGTATTACAGAAATTAGTGATTGGACAAGTAGAAAGGATTGGGAATGATAAAGTTTCTAAGCCAAGTTCCTATAACTATCTTGAATGGTTATATAATATTAATCAAAGAATATATTTGAAGCGATCTATAGTGTCCTTGAAATGAACCGCCACTAAACCCTTTGCTTTTCTAAATGCGTCTTTCACACGTTCGGAATAATTTGATTGATATAAATATTTCGTCAGTATTGCTCTGAACACTATCCCAAATCATAACTTTTTGACATATAAGATATGAAACAATGGAACACAATATCTTAGCTTGAACTGGTCCAATATATAATACTATAGGATCTGGTACCAGAAAAAAAACCTGAACAAATTCAACGCAATATGGTCCATGGCAAAATTTAATAGTTTTATATTGGCAATAATGTATTTAACTATTATAAGCAATTTTAATTGAACTTGTCGTTAATCATAATATAGTTCCTTCCAATATAGTTTATATCCGTGATCTGATTTTTGCTAAAACGTTTCTGATCTCCTTTAGGTGGAATATTCATATTATGAAAATTATTATTAATGAATTTAATATTGTTCTCGATTCAATTAATAGTCTATTGTGCGCAGCTGAAGTTTAATCTAGAATGCTCATACTAAAGCAAGAATAATGTTAGTTGATTTTGATCGCTAGAAAAATCGAGGCACTTAAGCTGTTTGTAGTTTATATAGTAGACAATGCGAAAACAATAATAAATGGTTTCGTTGAATACAAAAGAGTATTATTTACTATATTGGAAGATTGAGTATCAGAATAATTAATCATGGCGCCATCTAGTACCTATATCTAGACTAGACTCATCCATTTAACGAGCGGAAAGAAGGATTTTGTTGTAATTGCGTCTTGAAAGAGTAAATATCTAGTTAGTGATGTATGACTAATAGGGATTCAAAGAAAATCCTTGTTCTTACTTCTTTTGAATACGAAATTTGAAGTCTGCATTCATTTAAAGGCAAACATACAGATATTCTCGGAATAAGACTTGGTACTTTACTACTATGCTAATGGAAATTTTATCTGGCAGCTGTTGGTCCGTTTGTAAATATGTATTACCTTCAGTCCTAAGGGATATTTACAAGGAAACATTTACGGATAAAAATTATGCATTATATTAGTTTATTTTGAATTGATAATAATTGGTTAGAAGCGTCTTTAAGTGTGATGGCATAAAGATGCAGACGTGATGCTAGCCCCCAAAATATTATCGTCGGACATATTGTATAATTATTGTGTAACATTTTTCACCTTTGAAAAAAATGTTGTACTCATCCCATTTCCTCAGAATTCAAGATAGGCTCAGTTAATATGCAAATCGAATTAAAACCATAATCGCATCTATACTAATCTAAGCTGACCAGACGTACAGCATTTTGCTGTACAGTACAGCATTTCGACCTTTCGTACAGCATTGTGAAATGTACAGCATTCCTTATGCCACACAATGAAACCTAATTCACTACATAATAAGTTCATTTTGATAGATCGGGAACTCTTCCCGATCTTTCTGAAATTTGGAACACTTAAATCGACCTTCTTGGCGCTCACATTAACTCCAAATTAAGATGGTCCTACTCAGTGGCGTGCACAGCCTTTTCATACAAGGTAGGCAGTCATATCATTTTCAGTTAGTGAGGTTTGAATCATTTTCAGAACAGGATCAAAAAAAAGTCTTGTAGAAATTTTTGAGAAAAAAATATAACAAATCCTTAAAATTTTCTGCTCCAAAACCATACCAATAATATATGGTGGTTAACTCATTGCCGGACACAACGCCAAAATTTGACACGATTTGTATGGTCAAATGCTCAAAATTGGACGTCTATAGACGTTGTGTCCGGGAAAGTGTTAATCTAATACATGTTAAAATCGAACTACATTAGACGCCGGTTATTAGAGTTTTTGTGCAGTAAAAAATTTAAAAACGTAAATGCCCAAATGTCCATTTTCCGTGCAATATAAAAAAAGCGTAATTTTTTATGCTTTTAGAAGGTTCATCTTCGGAGCAGTGGAAGCAGGAAAAGCATTGAAAAAGAAGAATACTTGCTCAAAAAAGTAAAAAATTTTCACATATGTTTTCTTTCTCAATACTTTTATTCTCTTCTCTAATTTCTGGGAAAAATTGTTATGAAACATGCAAATATTAGGTTAGGTGCAAATGTTCGTTTTCATGCAAAAACCTTAAAAGGTACAAATTCGTGCAATATACCCTGAAAAGTGCAATTTCGAGCATTAACGTGCTCCGGGCTCTAATTAATAGCTACATATATAGAAAAAGGGAGATATTCTAAGCAACAAAAAAAAAAGTTACCGAAAAGGGTACGGATCCCATAACTTATGTGTGTATTTATATCAATTTAATTCGTTATACTATCCTCAAGCAAATTTATCATACTCGTATTCGTTTAACAGAGTCGTCGCTTAATGAATTCAAAAATTGAAGAACCGATGTGATTCTCATATCTGGCGCCTGATGGAATTAAATTTTTCTAGACGATTTCTTTAAGCGCAGTTCGCACGATGGATTTTTTGTCCAACTTTTGAACATTCAAACAAGTTGGACAACTTGAGAGAGTTCAAAAGACCTTCACTCTTCTTACATTGCCAATAGTCCGATCGAAATATCAACATAAACTTTTTAATAATGAAGTGTTAATTAACTGAACGGGGTTTTTTTTAATTGTATTGTACATTGCAAGGGTTACATGGATGGCCCTGGTAATCTCATCATAAAATATATACTTCTCACATATACTTAGTCGCACCTTCAATGCTTTACAAATCAAGAGAAATGAACGAAACAATAAATATATTTTTCCTGCAGCTGATAACGGCTGCATCAACTTCCAACTTCTGTCTATACGGCCAACAAGTTTGATAGGATTTGTTTGATAGGATTTGTTGAAGTTGAATATCTTACGTGTGAACAGCCTTCCAACTTGTGAAAAGTTGGATCAAACAAGTTGAAAGCCGTCCGAACGCGCCTTTAGTCGATTAAAAGTCAAAATTTCCTATACAAATCCTTTCTCCAGGAAATTATACATTCGAAAACTGCACTAAAGAAACATTTCGATCATTTATTAGGACTACGGTATAATGTCATCCATTATCCCCATAAAAACTATATATGTATGTAATTTATTATCTATGTAAATAATCAGCACCCTCAATTGAAACATCTGTGCAAATTTTAATGTTACTCACTGCACTATTTCCATCATGCACCAATTTATAATTATTACGAATACGAGAACAAAGCGGAATAGTTTCGCCGCGGTCGAACAAGTCGAGATAAAATCAAGCGAAAAGCATATCTACTTTTGTGTCTTCGTAATTTTCTGAAAGTCGAATTCGCCGCATTCACCTACGGGATGTAGGTGTAATATTTCTCATTGAAAAAACGCATACAATGTCGTATCATGGTGTGCGTATCTGAAAGACATTCCGAATTGTGCCTGTTCTGGGTTGCTCAACGCTCAACGATGACTTGGATGAGAAGAAAATCGCCGTGTTTGATAAACAGAAGGTGTGTTTTTTTGGTTATCCCGTGCAGGTTTGGGTAACGAAACTTCATATAAAAAAAATGACAGGTGCGTCAGCTGTCATTTTTTTATATGGAGTTTCGTTACCCAAACCTGCACGGGATAACCAATAAAACACACCTAGAGTGTGTGTTGTTGCTCAAAGTACAGTGATGGAAATAATTTTTGTTTTATGTATCATACATGCAAAATGTTAGGAGCTTAATTAATTATTATTATTTTCACTTTTCGGTTAGGGTAGGCAGTGCTTTTATGCCTCTATGGTATGCACGCCACTGCTTACCTAACCGTGTTTGGAAGTTTCGGCTGCCCAAATTACAATTTTGAGTTTTCTAATACAAAATTGTGCATCACTCGGAAATTCGTGAGCGAACAATTTTGAAATTTAGATAACTTCTAGAACATTGTATTTTATTTTGTGAAAATTTCAAGGCTCTAGCTATCAAGGTTTAGAAGTTATAGCCGTCGATAGATGCGATTTAATGTGTAAAGTTTGACCCATGGACGGTCGATATTATTCACACTTTTATGTTTATCAATTGCTCATTTTCTATAACTCAGAAACCCACCGAAATTTTCCTTAATTTTGACAAACAAAGTTCGAGTCCGTTAAAATTGTATTACGTTATGACCTCAGAGGACCGGCATGACACCACTAATGTAACCATGAGGGACTGCTTACTCTCCTCCAGAAATATTGTTTGTGCAGTTATTCTAACCAAACCTCACACAAATATGTAACAAAACTTATGTGAAAATGGAAGTAAAAGAATGAGGGGGGGGGGGGTTAAACACAAGTCATAGGTACGCCGGAAAAAAAACTATTAGTCCGAGAAGAGTATCCAAATTTTGACCGCGCCCGAAATTAACCTCGAGGTCGTTTTTTTTTTCGTTTTTTATAAACAAAAATTTTGTTTACTAAATAAAACTCGTATATAAATTGTGGAATCGTTTACTTTGGTTTTCTCTTGGAACCACGTTTTTTTCTCTTTAACGCGTAACAAATGCAATTTTTCATATTCTAAGACTCTAATTTTTATATGTTGTTCGGAAGCTAACATTATGAGGCAACTTCTGTCAACGTTGTAAATTTGTCAGTTCAAAGTACCGTTACGATTTTACGGAATTTGAATTTTTAATGAAAAATCTATTTTCGAATTTCATTAAAGTTTGAATGGTAGTATCTGAGAAGCTTAGTAAATTGGGAAAAGAGTTATTTTATGTAGAATTTTGTGAGTGAAGTCAAATCTCGGATTAAATATTTGGGAGTGTGGCAAATAGTGATTTTGCTCGGCAAGTCGAGCTTTGACACTATTTACAAAAAATTCTAAATCTTTATAACGGTTAAAGATAGAGGGCTCTTGTGGAATATTAATTCTACGCAAATGAGTTGTGCTATCATCCACTATTGTATGTACCATGAGCCGTGGGACACCCTGTATAAAATATCTTATATGGGAATGTTTGGCGGTTTGGCTAAAAAACTACTGGACCGATCTTAAAAATTCTTGTTTCCAATGACTGCATCTATAACGGAGACGAGAATAGGATACTTATTTTTTCCACTTTCGACGTAGAAATACGGTAAATTCCGTTATGCTAAAAATTTGAGATACTTGCTCAAGTCTTTTCGAATTTTGTTTAATGACGCATTTCCCCTGGTTCTATTTTGACCAAATTAGGTGTACAGCTTACTTGAGGCATGTGTATGTTATCCTTATACCACACCGTTATATACGTAGGTCCTGCTGCACGTGTGGATATGGCAAAAGGACTCTTTCAATCATAAGGTGAAAAGATGTGCAAAATTGACAGAAATGAATACCTTTGGATTTATAGTGAAGATATCTATATACTAGAATATCATTGAAGAAATTCCGTATCCTTTCACAATCGTTCCTTTAGGATATAAAGGATGGTTTTAGCAACCAAGTGGTATCTAGGTAATATGGGTGTCATATGACTGGAGATGTTGGAAGCGTATGCAATAGAATAAATTTGCACGCAGTTCAACTCCTTTAAAAACAGTTTGAACTCTTTCGAGAGATCAAGGGCGTTGATAGTAAGAAAGTGATATGTAGGCGAGATGGGTGTTATATGACTGGAAATAATGAAGCAATTAATTTCTAAATGAAATTGAGTTGGATCCTTCAAGTTGAGGAAAGGACTGCGAAAACGTAATAATTAGGTTTTATGGGCTTGGCGGGGTATGTTGAAGCGTACATAAACTAATTATGAGTCCTTTGGAAACAATTTGATTCCTTTGAATGGGAACAAAGATATTCTCAACAAAGAAGTGGTATCAAGCTAGCATTAAGCTCGCCATAGACTCTCTAATCGATTGTACAATCTTTTTGATAAATTGGAAGGTGTATGTGACGATCCAATCCAATTTTTTTATTGGCCTTGTGGAATATATTGCCATGCAATTTTTCATACAATCTGTCATATGATTGATTGACAATCATGTATTTTCAGTTGCTGAATTTTTCACATAAACCGGTGGTCATTCTTCAAGTTGTGGCTGTGGCGGTCATTCTCCATCGGAAGTAGCAATGGATGTCCATCTTCCATCGCCACAAAATGTATAATTTTCACTATGTTGTGTTGTGTCGTGTGGATCGTGAGACTGTAATTTTAGATTGTACGATAAATTGTATAGTGAATGTGCTGTACGGGCGTCAGATCGGTTGTGTGCAATCATGTGCAATCGACTGCACTCTGTGTGTGATACGTCATATCCCATAAACTCCTATAAGCTATTAAAAAATTTGTCTCCCTCTTAATAAAAAAGTTTGATGAATACTATTCCATATCCTCTTTTTAAAAATGTCTGGGAATTTACTCCATTAACTTTAAACTATTTAGAAAAGCAAAGAAAAGCGAATTGTCCAGACCTTCCTCGAAATGATGGCAAATTACATTAAGAAGAAGTGAAACACAAACACATGAAGAATGATGGACATGGGTGAACCTCCACAAATCATTACAGAATTAATGACACCAGTCATCAGGCGTTAAACCACTTCCTAAAAAACAAAAGGAAATGCAACGGCTGATTTGCTATGTTCAGAGGTAATTTCATGCTAACTTAGCGAACAACGCGAGCTGTCACAGCTGGTAATGTTATAATTTCGATCCCCGATCAAAAATGAAGCATTTTAATTGGGGTGCAATGATCTCACCAGATCATATGATAATTTCGCATAAAATGTTGTAATGTTGTAAATGTTTCATTTCGATTCGATCATTTTAGTTATATGGTGGGGCAATCATGGTGTGATACCCGCGCATTTTCAATTAGAATCCTTTATTCGGTATCGTGGATTTAAGATGGGATGAAACTATTACCCAATTCTCCCATAATTATGAGTTGAAGGTTTCAATTCGATTTCATCTCATTTACTTGGTGGCAGTTCTAGTATCGCGTGATACTTGCACTTGCCCCATTTAGAATCATTAATTCTGAGGAAGCGAAATGAGATTTATCAAAGGGGGACGATATTAGCACATTATTATGAAAATTATTTCATTTCAATACGATTACCTATTCTTTTTCTTACTATATGGTGGTGATATCAGTGATGAAGGTAGCTCTTTGTACAGTTGTTGTCTTACTAAATACGTACATTGAAACTCGAATTAAATATACCCACGTGTGCTGCCAATTTGAACTATAAAATTCACATGGCGCTTAAGCACATTTTAAATATGCGTTTGTATCGTAGTCATTTGATGACATTAAACCAAATACCTCCTAGTTTGACATTGCCACCGAAATGAATGCGTGAATTATTATTATTATCATCAGAAATAGTAGCAGATAAGCCCATGCAATATGGGTTTTCAATGTCAAATTTTTCTACTAATCAATTCAATTACCAAGGCAACCGTATAATTTACTAAATTTGGCCCCACAAACATGCAAGATTTATTGATAAAAATTAATCAAAAGCATGACACAAAGTCTCTGCCACCAGTGATAGCTTAAGCTCCGCTGCGCACTCTGTTTCTTAAACTGTTTGGTCTTGGCTCTACGAAGCGATTGTGCTACGATTTAGCTTCGATAAAAATATTATTATTATTATTATTAATAAATATTAATAATGATAAATCTTTGGGCGAGAAAAGCTATGTATCTCATGAAACAGTGCTTCCAGTTTAAGTGATTTTTGCCAGTCACTTATAAAGCGCGTTGGGACGGTCAAACAATCTATTTAATCGTACACAAAATTTGACCAAAATTATCGCACAGTAGGTATTATTATGGCGTAGTTAAGGTCATAATTTACCGGATAGACATGTATCACTTTCAAGTACAAATTCCGCTCGCAAAATATCCAAGAAAATCATAAAAACTTTTTGTAGCATGAACATTATCCACTTTTCGTTATAATTTTGTTCATTTGATTCCGTCAAGATTTTAATCAGAAAAATAAATGTGTACCTTAACATGAACCAATTGTTATGGCATAGTCGAAATCATGATAATAAAAATGGCTCGATGATCTTTATTTTGCTTTTTATTGAAATCCACGCGAACATTTATTTCATTTGCGAGGATATAATATTTCGAAAGTGACATGTGCAATATGCCCTCGAAAATCCCGCAAAACATGTCATAATGGCATGGTATGGGCGCGATAATTTTCGCACGACATAATCACCCTAAACTTTGCGCCGTATGGTCATGATAATAATAATAAATGGTAAATGGCCAAACTGATGTCTTGTTGGCACTCTCAGGCCTTTCGGACAACTATGGCTGTAAAACTTTACTTAATGGCATTAGAGGAATTAACTAATAGCGCAACCAAGTACAGCAGCTCGATAAAAAATCCAATGCTTGTTCAACTGTCGGAAAAGGTCGAATAGTAAATTGGGTGAATTATCGAGTAAAATAGAGCTGTTCAATCACGAGTTTGAAGAATGCGGAATGCTTGGCAAGTAGACGTGTGGATTCTTTTTTTCTGCTTCAACAGGTGTCTGAAGTTTATGCAGACTATAATGATTGCAGTGCTTCAAAAACTGTTTAGTTTTGGTTATTAGCATATCTAATTAAATTGTGCTGAGGCATTATTATGTAAGCATTACTAATGTCTAGCCATCAATTATTATTAGTTTACTTTTTATATTGAAAACATAATTAAGTGTAGATTAGTTTGGCGAAAAAAAATTAAATATTTCGAATTTTTATTTCCGTATCAAATAATCCTTGCCATTCATGAAATTCCATTTACTGATTCAAATGGTAAAAACAAACTTTTCGGAAACGCAATTTCAAGTTCAGAGGTCGTGAACTCAACAATATGCAAGGCTTGAATATTTTTTTCTTGTAATAAATTACACATAAAATAAATAGTTCATTATATACATATAATATATCTGTGAAATGGGATTATCCGTAAAATGTAATTAAATCTGGGATGGTTTTGATATCTGACTGAAAATGTAATTTATGCATTTATATGAAAAACGGGTTCTATACAAAATCCAAAAATACAAAATCCAAAAAGACAAAATCCAAAAAAATTTAAAAATCCACAAAGACAAAATCCATAAAGTCATAATTCACAAAGTTAAAATCCAAAAAGACGAAATCCATAAATTCAAATTTACATCAGTTTGCTTATCACAATTGAATATTGAGAATATTTATGTACGTTATTACGTTAACTAGACAATTACCAAATCCCGGAGCATATGCGCTTTACCCGAAGACACGGAAAGGGATTCATCCGTGGCATATACGATTTAGCCGATGACACGGAGAGGAATGCACCGGACCATAAGCGCTTCAGGTAAAGACAGAGACACCTAAGGCGCATATGCTCCGGGTGCATCCTTCTCCGTGTCTTCAGGTAAAGCGCATATGATACCGGGGTTTGGTAATTGTCTAGTGCCCACGCAATAAGCATTATGGCTCTCTTCATACAAAAATTTATGGATTTTGTCTTGATGGATTTTGACTTTGTAGATTTTGAGTTTATGGATTTTGTCTTTACGGATTTTGTCTTTATGGATTATGACTTTTGGATTTTGACTTGTGGATTTTGACTTTGTGGATTTTGTATAGAACCCATGAAAAACATACCGTAAGGACTTTTCTATTGAATTTAGGATAAGTGTGCACTTGCGATCTGATTTCTGATCGACACGGTACATTTTTTTCACACGAATTAAAATACGAATGCGTTGTTTTCACGAAACGTTAAAAACTGTGTTGGAAATTTTTGTACGAAGTGAATACGACAAATCGAAGTGGATTCGATTCGGAATTCCCTTTGTCTACCACTAAGGAGCACGTCGCTAAGTTTTAGTTGAGACGCGTGTGACACCCCACAAGGAAAAGACTGTGGGAAATCTTTACAAATTGATCAATATTGACTAAGCATCAAAGGCACCGCTTAGCTTGTGCGAAGCCCCTGTCTTTTTTGCAATGTTGGTATATTATATGGATGGAAATAATTGCAAAACTATTTTTGAATATTCCCGGTCCCAAGACTTTTGCGGTAGTTTTTTTTAGTTTATTCTAATGGACACCATTTGATATTATAGAGCCCGGATTTTCGTGCCGTAAAAAATTCAAAAACCTGCAATAAAAATCCCGCAACGTGCAAAATCGTACAATATAAATGCCCGAATGTGCATTTTCCGTGCGGTATGAAAAAAGTCATTTATTTTAGGTTTTTAGAATGTTAGGCTTCAGAGCAGTAGAAGCTGGAAAAGCATTGACAAAAATTGAAGAAGACTTACTCTAAAGAGTAAAAAGTTTTTACACATGTATTTTCTTTCTCAGTACTTTTATTCTCTTCTCTGTCTATCGAAAAATTGCATTATTTCTAGGAAAAATTGATATGAAACCAGATTAAAAATGCAAATGTTCGTTTTCATGCAAAAAACTTAAAACGTGCAATTTCGTTCAATATACAATGAACAGTGCAATTTCGTATGCAGTTGCACGAAAATCCGGGCTTGATATAACCACAACGGCGTATCAGAAGAAAGCAACAAATGCTTGTCTATTTTGCATTAAAAAATTAACAATAATTTCCAGTGCTGCTTAACCCTTCTGTCGGCACGAAGGTCTGGCCAGACCTTTGGCGCTATATTTTGGTCATAAAAGTATAGAAGATGAAATCGCAGCGACTTCATATTTCATGATATCCTAGAATAATATGTTTAGAAGCATTTTGCAAAAATTTGAAAAAATCGGTTGAAGTTTTGAGTATGTTTTTGATGATTTTCAATTTATAGTGCTTTTTGATACCCAATAGGTCTGGCCAGACCTCCAGTTTTTCCCCCCATTCTTCTCTTGAAATAAAAGGTGCAAATATGAAATTCTCTTAAAATTCTCCTATTTATGATGTAAGAATGTCATTAAAATTCAATTTGTACTGTAAACGATAATAATTTCTCAGATTTTTCTTTAAAAAGCCGTGAAGCTCGGGAAATAAGTATGCCTAATTTCATCACGTTTTATAACATCACCTTATCAACTGAGATTTGATTCAAGGAAATTCAAGCCATTTTTTTTCCTTTGTAATAGTTAGGACTAAGTATGAGAGACTTACAAACGTCTTTCTACATAGATTTATTCAAGAAATTTAGGAAAAATATAGAATTAAATGATTTTCGCGCTTGAAAATTCCCTATTTCTTTCCACCTACTTCCCTAAATTTGCAGACTAATAACGTGCTGAAATCTACTAGCAAAGCGCCAAATATTTGCCCAAAGATATTGGTATTGAAAAATGCGAACAAACTTTCTATTAGATATATGCCATGAAAATAGAGAAGCAAAAAGAGATGAAAATAATGGAAAAACATGTTTATAATAATACCACCTCAAAATATGTCCACTTAAAAACGTTACTAGTGTATCTACAAAAATTATTTTAATACTTTTATTGTTTAAAAATGGCGGTAAAGAACTGATAGAATGATTCTACCGATAAAAATTTCACCTTTTCTAAAAAATAAAAATTTTTTCTCAGTAGGTCCAGCCAGTCCTATTGTGTATAGAATATGCATATTGTAGTAGGTGCCGACAGAAGGGTTAAACAGCCAAATTGCATATAATGGTGCAGAGGAATTGTAAATTTTCACAGCTGTTTTGTATATGGATTTTATTACAAAAACTACTCCTTCTTCCTTGCTTCGATTTTATTACCAAAAACTACACGGTATAATATTTTAACTCCGTTTTTTATAGGGCACCGGACAGAACAGCAAACAACATTTCAAACATAATCTTTCATTACTTCTATCGGAAATAAATAACCTAAGCAGCTATTCTAGGACACATTTTATTATACAGGAAGGTTACTCGCTTAATTCTTTCGTTTCTGAAATTCTGGATATGAAGGGAAACCTTGTAGTCGACATCAAAATTATTTTTTTGTTCCAAATTCAACAGTGTTAATAAATTTGCAAGCAAAAATATGTCACGATTAGTATTCCTCACAGGGAAGCGAAAAGCACATTTTAACCAAAACATAGTGACAAATTGACTTCTTTTAAAATTTAGAAAGTACACTCCCAATTCCACTTGAAAAATATCTGTATGTCAGAAAGCGATAGCGGTATTTTCTTTAAACATGGTGATAATATTTTCAGTAGCCTGCATCTTCTTTTAATAAAACAAGGTCTCAAAACCGAACTCTGGATCTTCTTACGCGAACTCTTAAAAACAGTACAGACATGAAAATCATTAGGATAGTTCCAGAGGAAAATAGAAAACAGCAGAAGCTCTTCACTACTATTTAACTTTCGTTTAACATTTTTGATGATATTTGGATCTAGGGAGTATTGTGGTAATTTCATAACGTCGATGCATTGGTCCCGAAACCAATCTTTTATCAGCCTTGCTTTATGAATAGGGGCCTTACCTTGTTGAAACCTTATAGGAGTTGCATGAAAAATTTCATTACATTAGAAAGAATATTTTTGTACATCTGGGCGTACTGAATGTCGTGCTCTGTGGCCGTGATCGTTCGGTCGCCACTCTGTGAAATAGACACTCATAGAGAAACGAGTTTCCAAACTCGGCACGACTCGACGCAAGTTTATTATTCAGAAGAAGATGATAAGAAATATTCTTATCGTAGAATAATAAACTAACAATGCGACTAGGAAGTGGTATGGCTGACAACCGTATCACACTCCGAATTCAGTTGTCTTTGTAACGTTGATGACTACACACGGTAGTCATCAACGCACCATGCTCCACTAGGAGTTACGGTAATCAAGAGAGAGAGGGCGTACTGAATACCCTTGATTTTCACAAGATCAATAGTTCCAAACCAAAATATTGAACTCCACACCACGTCACTTCTGATTCTAGTGTGACGCTTCGACAATATTAATTTCTTGTTGCTCAAATTTTGGAAATAAATCCTTGTGGATCGATGATATTGACTTGTTTCTTCCGTGGAAATAACGCGTTTACACTCGTTATAAACAAATTTTGTCTTTCGGGTTGACTATCTTGGTAAAAATTGAACTTATGGAAATGAGGGGTATTCAGAGCGTCCTGGTGTATAAAACTATTCTTCCTGGTGTAATGCCCCAAAATTACAGATATTTTCCATGCAACTACCATACGATTTCAACAAGATAAGGCTGATAAAAAATTGGTTTCGAGACCAATCCATCAAAGTTATGAAATGACCTCCCTAGGTCTAAATATCATCAAAAATGATGGGGGATGGATGACAAGGAAGATCTATACAGTTACCCAATAGTTGAGCAATCCTGAAGCGATTCCGCAAGCGACTAGTGGAGTTTGGTACAAAATTAACTCAAATTACCTTTAAAGCCTATACAATTCCATCCCAGACCTTTTAGCTGAAATTACTCAAAGGAAGTTCTACACATTACTAGCCACATTTTCCGAAATAAAATTTTCTTTTTATACCGTTATTTGGTGTTTTATTTCTTCTGAAATAATCCTAATGTTTTTAAGAATCCTTACGGGACTCCGGGTTTGACACCTTGAGTTATTAAAAGAACAAGCATGCTACCGAAAATATTATCACCAAGTTTGAAGAAAATACGGTTATCATATTTTCGCATGCAAATGTATGTTTTGAAAACGAAATTTTCCAAAATTGGGGTAACTTAATATTTCCCTCGACAGTGATATTCATACAGGCTTGTCAACTAGCCGGAGACATCGTGGGTACATACAAAAAACCCTTTGCCTTTTCTTTAGATAATATTTAGGAATTTGATGGTTGGTTTAAATTTTATAGAATATTAGTTTTTTCATTGATATTTTCATGAAGAGCCGAAACTACCTGCTTAATTTTGTAAGGCCCAATTTGTTCGTCCACATACTAAAGAGTAAGGGGTACCTGAATTTCAATTATTTGGATTACTACTTCATGGCTTAAAACCAGGGCCGGATTTCCCTTATGGGCAACCTGGGCAACTGCCCGGGCGGCATATTTTGAAGGGTGGCAAAATTTTTAAACTTTCTGTTAGCTAGAAATTAATTGAAAGATGGACAAAAATGTGTTTGTTTTCAAATTTATTCTAGTTAGCTGTTTTAGACCATTCGCACCCTCACCTCAAATATAATGTTACTCCGCCTTTAAAATGTGGCACATATCCTTCAGACAAAAGTTTCTAGAAGCATTTGCTCTGATTGGCCTATTAGTAGCATGTAGTTCGCTTACACTGGAAATATAAAGCACTCTCAGTTTTGATATCCCTTTTGATCGCTTGACTATTATAAATGTATATGATCGGAACCAGTCATGCTTCTGTCCTACTTAAAAGATTTCAGACATTTGACAAACCCAATCGGTTTCCTTTTTTGGAAGAATATATTGTTGAAAGCTTGCTTTCGTACTAGAATAATCTTCGGGAAGATTAACAAACTGACGGCAAATAAAAGCAAGCAAAACGTATTTTCTATGAAAACTTTTTTCGCGCCTCAAATTGGATTAGAAGCAACAGGGGCGTAGTCAGGATTTGGTTTCGTGAGGAGTCTGACTCTTCAAGTTTTCCAGTAAAAAGTTTCCATCGTGTAAACAGTTTTCAATAAATTTTCACGTTTATATTGTCGAGTTTGTCAATTTTCATTCAGAGAAAATCTGAAAATTCCACTGTTGAAGGGATCATATAAAATAATTAAAATCAGCAAAACGTAGCACTTTTTAGGCAGCGAATGACTTTTGTTTAGGATCATAATGCTTTTATTTTCGGCCTTGTTTTAATTTCCTTTTTACCGAAAATAAAAAAAAAAAAAATATCTCCGAATCGGGCTCAGGGTCTATTGCATAATAGACAACGTAAGCCGCCGGATTAGATTATTCGAGAGCCTCAGATGTGGTCAAAGTGTACCCTTCAAAATCCACGGTAAGCTTTCGCAAAATTGAAGTTTCTGACGAAAAACAAAATAGGAAATCCCTAACATTTCTTTTCGGTATGAATATGACGATAATAGCAAATTTTTTTTGTTGGTGTCATCCATGCATGAATTCCAAAACGAAAGACTATAAAAAAAAACATCAGAGCTTGGAATGTATCTATAAAACATTTCTGGACACATTTTGAAGAATGTAATAAATCTGGATCGTTTCAGTTTTCATCGAATTTCAATGCTTTTTCAAACAATTTCGGGAAGAGCTCGGAGCTCCTGGTCCTGGCCCTGGGAAGCAATATATTTTTGAGCAAAGAAAACGGTTACTCGTAGAAAAGTATGCAATTTTCATGTAACATACATATGCTATTTGATTTCAAGCCTATCCAATGGCGAAGGGCGGCAATTTAGCTACTACCCAGGGGCGCTATAGTGGCTAAATCCGGCCCCGCTTAAAACCAAACGATGGTATGTACTAAAATCTGGATCGAATTTTTAGTTGATAATGGCAGAGCGAATATTAACAAGTCCTTAAGTCGATACTAAAATAATACTGAAATGAAAAATTGATACTTTAACACCTGTTTTGAAATAAGACTATGAGCGCTGCGCGCGCCGGCCGGTTTACCAGGTGCAGTATCGGGTAATGAAGAAAAGTGGAGAACGGAAATGAAATCGAAATACAAATATCCATAACGTCTAACGGACCGTGCTTGGTTGCAGCAAATCCCATACATGTATGGAAATACACTTTTTTTTGAACATTTACTTGCGCAAATTTCTCAATTCTGACGATAAGAAAACTTTCATGCTATATCGTACGTTAAGTGTTTTTAGCTTAATTGGTTCGATAACAGTTCTTTCGCATGAATTGTGTGTGTTTTGTGGCATTATGAATTTTGAATTAAAATATTCAAAATTTCCTCGGGCCATTTGCAAGGTTCATTATTTATGTTTTTTTTTTCACAGAAGAGGACAAGTTTACCATCTACGAGGTTTACCGTCAGGGGATCACCTACCCTTTCGGCCTTTATCTCCCGATCCCTCGAACTGTTTGGACCTTCGGCTGTTTACTGGCAAGGTCTTATTGCCAGAAGGGGATTTCTCCATCCGTCGAATGCGCTCACCTTCAGGAACCCAACCCCGGGGTTGCATCACCAGCTCGATGACTCGGGTAACAACCTACAGCCACCACGAGACCAACGCCTTGATGGGCAAGGACCATGGTCCCCTGGGCACACCCATCCCCGTGGTACACTATTCGCTAAAGACTTTCAGCGCTGCTTTTCATATCCAGGCGGCCCCTTCAGTTTACTAGTCAGCAATGCGATTCGGGCAGTGTGGTCATCACTCCACAAACTAGTTAGATATAGGCGCGTAGGCATTTTCCACCAAGGCCGTTCTCCTTAACTAGCCCCTTCATGGCTCGGGTTATGCGAAGCCGCCAGCTCCGAGGCTCACACGATTAACCGTAATGGTGAACCCCCCCACCAGGGAACACCGTTTACGTGCTCGGCCTTTAGTGACTTCCCTCCCGTAAGTTGTGAGAGGAGGTAGGTCACGCCAAGAGCCACCCGTACATGACTAGGGAGCTCGGGAACGTCATCGCCCGAATGGTCTTTATACAGATCCTCGCCATGGCGTATCAACTGTACCAGGGGTCCCCTGCGCTGCTAGGTAAGTGGTGTCGCAACTCACCAAAGATCTTTGTCCCACTACATACATCCTTTTTGGCTGATGTCACAGGGACACCGACCCCCCTGCGGGAACAGAAGAGGACATGTAAAATCTATGTACTCGTATAGTAGGTGTTATGAGAAGTATCTCGAAGAAGATGCTTAATATGATATTTTTTTTGTTGTTGCCCTTTGATGCCAGTTTTTTTTCTGGAAATCCGAAACTCATAAAAAAAATAATTTCGTAAACAATATTTTTAATAACTAACTGCTACATAGGTATGTATATTTTACATCCCATTATCTTATCTTCCTGACTATCGTCTCGCATTACTACATATTCAAAAATTTCACAATATCCTTTAGACATTTTATTATGCATATATTCACCCCCAATTGTAATTAATTTCCTTATATTCATGCGTATAAATTAACATTATAAACCAAACACCAAAACATGTATCGATAATTCATTCAACCATACGAACAAAAATCAAACTATATTATACTCGTAGTCTGAACTCTACGGAATGTGAAATTTGCAAGGCGTTTTATCCATGCAGCACAGTCCAATTTGAAATCGTCAAGGCGATCGAAAACATTGGTATTTCACAATACAACACGCGGTCATTTGATATAAAGAGCCCAAAAATAAAAATTTTCCCATAACAATCGACTCGAAAATTTTTGCTTTTAATAGCATGCATTTGGATTAATTTAAATAAAAATCTAATTGCCGTGTATAGCGTTGTGTATTATTTGCGCGAAAGATCGAAAAAAAAATTGAAAGACCGGTCGGTCAAAGCAGCCAGTCGTATTTGTTACCTTGAACAATTTGCATGCCTTCACCGCTCGAACGGACTCCGTGTTAATGCACCATGGAAATGAGATAATGGCTGCAAACATTCGCTAGCCGCTAGAATTTTGAAAGAAGGCGTTTTAGCTAGCACCCAGAAGTCAAAATTGCGTTGTTTTAATTATGTGTAAATTGCAGACATTGCGGATGTCTATAATTAAGTACCAACATGGATCGATTGGTAACATATAAATAACAAATAATGTTGGTCAGGCGTGTGTTGTTTGTTTGTACTGATACAGACTCCATTTCACTTGAATTCATTATATGTATGACCTTTATAAGGTCGGTGACTTATATTAAATTTTCGATGATCAAGAAAGAAGTTGAGTAAAATTACTAATGAAACTTTTCTTACCCTAGCTTCTGTTGTACCATTAAACAAACATGTTTTGTAAAATACGTTTAATAAGGTTTTCCATATAGCTATTTACATAAATGATAGGGAATGTCAAAAAAATCTTAGTAAATACCTACATGCGTATACTTTCAATTCCGCATCAAAATTTAAATTTATTATTTTTGGGACTGCGTTACAACATACAAAAGATCCAAAACACCAGATCTAATCATAATCGAGCACCAAATAAAAAAAAATTGCTAAAATTTTAATTGACTATAACTGCATTAACATTTCCGCAACTTTGTGGCGCCCTAGTATACAATTTTATGTAAATGCTCCAAATACATATAAAAAAGGCACATGAAAATGACAGAAAATATTGCTTGCAAACTATGAAGCTTAACAGAATGAAAGGATGACATACATTTTGGTAAAATTTTGATTAACTGCTGTCCATTTTTTCACTAGCCTGAAAAAAACGAACTCATTTAATTAACCGGCCTTTTCCGTCATTAATGCGTTAATCATAAAATTTAAACTACACTTGTTACACTCGCAATAAGGTTTTTTTGTCATTTAACAGCAGAAAAACAGTTTTCAACCATGTCTTTGAATCCAGGTGCATTCACACTATCAAAACAATCAAATTCTTTTACTAAGGCAGTCTAGGGTGAAAGGCATTAAACTGAATTAATTTACGCGAGCATTTGCTTACTCTACTAAAGTAGCTCAAATTGTCATTGAATAATAATGATCGCGTTATGTATATAATACAGAGTTGTGTTTTCGGAAATTTCTCACAATGTTTTTTTTTTTACCAAAATGTGCATTTCCGCCTATTTCAAAATAGTGCTTAAAAGTTTTGCGTATACAGATAAGACTAGGCTACAAAATCTTTAAAATATTGTGTAAAGCAAGTTACGAGAATTTTATGCTATTGTTATATATGTACACATTATTCTAGTTTTCTTAGATAGTCTATGGCTAGCTGATGCTTCAAAAGATAGATACTTGATATCTGCTCTTTCTAAGTGATGGGAGCTGCGTTAACCGGCTCACCCATTTGATAGTATAATTTCATCACTCTGGTGACCAGTTTTTCTAAACGAAATGGAATGACATATTGAGTTCAAAGACGTAACGCACCTTTAAATGATTTAGTCGTGTTTTTGTGCGGTGTGTATGTTTTAATTTTCACTTTTTATTGTGCTGTCTCGCGTTATCTAATTTAATGAACCAGTTATCAGTGTTTAGGATAATTTTAGTAATAATGTAATGAGGTAGTAAATTTAAATTATGTACATTTAATATTTTGAATGATATACATTTAAATTGTATTAAATTTTCTGCGATAAAAGGAACCTAAGCTTTTATAATCCTAAAATTAAATTGTGTAAGCTATGGCGGCCCAGAAATGTATGGCGGCGCAGAAATTGTTGCTTATGCTGTTTGCGTCGAAAAACATGTTTTTGTATGCAGGGGGTACTCTCAGTAATCGCACACATAAATAAATTGAAAGAATATAAAATAGTGTGTACAGTAATATAGTTTTTAAAAGTCAATTCTGGAGAAATGGGAGTTTTGTCACAAGAAAAATGATAATCTGCAGCTCCTAATCTCTTCTTTTTTTTTACTGCTCGACAAATTTAAAGTAGTTACCTCCTAAGTCCTCAATTTGCAGTTACGTTAGGGGAGTTGGGAAGCGAAGTTGTCAATATGAAGGAGGACCTCTCTATCATTCGCTCGAGTTAAAACCATCGACTTACGTTAACGTCGGCATTCAGAGATAAGTAGCCTTCCGTCACTTTCTTTACACTTATTGTTGGTAGGACCTACAACCACTATTTTGGCAATGTTGCATCCCACACAGTGGCGGAACAACTTGACTCGGGGCCCTCCCGCCAACTACTTGAGTGCCCCCTCTAAAGTGTTTTTTTTATTATTGTAGGAAAAATCGGTTATGCTATGATTCTGAGCATCACAAAACTAAGTTAAGTAATTTTAGAAAACTTGACATGCCCTCTATTTCACCAGAGACCTCAGTTTCGTACAATTTATCACATCACGCTCAATTCGTTCACTCAGCACCGCAACCCTGTTGTTTCTGGGGCGATTGCATCGTTACAAATTAACGCAATGGAAGCAAAATTACATTTCTCAAATTTCTCGGTTACTGTCGCAGGTTTCAGCAAACAGCACAGCCAAGTCAGGAAATGTGTTGCGTCATTGAGGCTTATAAGAAATTTTCATAGTGCCGCAAACTGACTTTTTATTTTAGTGAAATTAAATGTAAATTAAGCTGAATCAATTCTACGCCCTCCGTTGACACGGCTCTGATCACTATCATTGCAACTGCATTAAGGTCACATCGCTATTGACTAATCATGGTTTTATGTTGAAATCGGCTGATTTGAATGAATTTTTCTCAAGTAAAATTTCAAAAGTTTTAGGACAAAATTAAATTTTCTGAACGTACAGGCTATTCCACTTATGTAGGAGAGATGGGCAAAGAGGGACAATAAATGAAGCGTTTGTATACACTTCGGAAAGTGTATCTCTTCTTATCTACAGGGTGGAGCAGAGAAATCGCATGTTTTTTTTAACTGCTAGTACGCGGCGAGGAATGAGTGAATGTACATACAACGCAGTTTCAGTCGCAATGGAGCGTTGGAGCGTAGAGCATCGTGTATTCGTTGTCGAGCAGTACTTTAGAAACAATGATTCCGTACTCACAGTGCAACGTCTTTTCCGTCAAAATTTTAGAGTTGGACGTCGAGGTGCAGTGCCTGATTGAAATACTGTACTCCGATGGGTTGCAGCGCTTAGAAGTACTGGATGTGTGACGAAAAAGAAACCACCTGGTCTTCCGCGTTCAGTACGAACTCCGGAAAATGTAGACCGAGTGACAACGGCAGTTGTTGCTAGTCCGAAGCGATCGGCTAGACGACAGGCTGTAGCGCTGGGTGTGTCACGTTGTTCACTTCATCGCATTTTACATGATGATTAAGTTTCACCTGTGCAAGATAATGATCGTCCAGCAGCTTGATGAAGGGGATTTTGTGCAGCGTCCGTAACTTTCAGGAAGAAGGACGTCATCTCCAAGACATTATTTTTAGAACTTAATTAAAGTATGTATGTATATTTCAAAACTGCATTAAAAAATCTATTACTTATTGTTTATTAATTTTATCGAACCGTTTCCCAGTCATTCAATAGTAAAAAACATACAACAAAAATTTAAACTTCTGGAAAATTGTTTCGTAGTCGCGATATTTATATATGGCTCGAGAAATCCTTCTTATTGCTTTTGGGCCCCTAAATCTCGTTGGCTCCTTGCCAGGCGGACCCTGCTGGCTCGTATTCGCTGCCTCTGATCCGACATCCAATGCTTTAGCTGGAAGGCAGCATTTGGGCCAAGTATGATCTCAGTGCACTCATTACATAAATGTTTTTATGGCGTCCCATTTAAGTCATTACTAATAAATCACATCTGTTTTCTATGTTCACCTATCATATATTTTTGCAAATTTTTGTCATATAATACTGAATCAGTAGTATCTGTTTTTGTAAGAAAAAGCCCTATCATTTCCAGCCAAAATTTATTTATTTATTTATTTAACCAAGCAAGGTAACAATATTTAACAATTACAATTAGGTACATACATTTCACTTAATTTACAAAGAAAGATTGAGGGAAAGGGATTCTAGGAGGAATTGAGGGCTTTTATTAAGTTATGTTTAAACATGAATTTAGATATCCCAGAAGAATAATGTATGCCAATTGAGTTGAAAACTCGACAGCACCTATTTATAGGTTCGTTGTAGCCATAAGCGGTTCGATGTTGAGACACTTTTAGGAGAGCAGTATGCCTGGTCCGTCTCAATTGATCGTTAAAAGCTATTATCTCAGATAGGGTATTGATATTAGCTGCGCCGCTAATCACGTCAAAGGTGAAACATGCACTGAGTAGCGTTCTTCGGGAAGCAAGTGTCATTAAATTTAAAAGGCCTAATCTGTATTCATAAGAAGGCAGATTACGGAAATCGGCAGGGTTAAATTGATTCCTTAGTGCGAAAAGGAGAAATTGTTTTTGAATTGACTCAAACCTGTTGCTGTGTATTTCATGTACTGGGTTCCAGATAACGCAAGCATATTCAAGAAGGGGTCGCACAAGACTCGAGTATAAAGATTTAGTAACCCAGAGATTCTGAAATTCTTTAGCCCGTCTTTTAATGAAACCGAGTTGCTTATTAGCTGTGGACAAGGCCATGTCATATTGTAAATTGAAAAATAGCTTATAGTCTAAGACTACACCTAAGTCTTTGATATGGTCGACTCGATTCAGTTCATCGTTATGCAGCTGGTAAGAATGCGTTATAATTTCGCTTTTACGGGAGAAGCTCATTACTTGGCATTTATTAACGTTAAGGTATAAATTGTTCAGACTGCACCATTCTTCGAGGGATTTAAGCTTTAGCTGAAGAAATGTTACATCAGAATCTGTTTGTATGGTATGGTACAGTTTTGTCATCGGCATAGAGAAGATGAGGAATATCAGACAAAGACTGTAATAGGTCGGAAATAAAAATGTGGAAGAGTAGGGGACCCAAGTGGCTGCCCTGTGGTAACCCAGGGGATACGGATATACTCTTGAATATACAACCTTGAAATTTCACGAATTGGGTACGATTGTCAAGGTACGAGCCGAGCCAACTCAGAATGGACCCAGATATCCCAAATTTGTGTAATTTTTCAATTAGAATTTTGTGGTCAACTCTATCGAAGGCCTTACTAAAGTCAGTATAAACTGCGTCAACTTGATTCCCCTTTACAGAGAACCTCGGAAACTAGGATTATAAGGTTGGTTGTGGTCGATCTTCCTTTGCGGAATCCATGTTGTTGTTCATTCAAAAGCGGGTCAATGACAGTGGTGAGTTTGTCACAAACGATTTTCTCAAATTACTTAGGGATTGCCGATAGAATTGCAATACCTCGATAGTTATCGACTAGCCGTTTATCACCGTTCTTATGAATTGGAGTGATGTGGGAATATTTCCAATAAGAAGGAAAGACGCCTGATTGAAGGGAGTTATTGAAAATAAGATAAAGGGGAACGATCAATTGATCCAAACACTGCTTGAAAAAATAGGGAGGGATTAAGTCAGGGCCAGGGCCTTTATCTATACTTAGTCCAGCAATTGCTTTTGATATTTCCTCTAGTGTGATGTTAATCTCGTCAATAATACATATTGGGTTAGAATGGGTGAGGGGCAATGAGGAACTTGAGTTATTAACTAAGCTGAAAGTGTTTTGGAAATGATCAGCGAAGAAGTTGCAAATTTCTTGAGGACAGGAGGAAAAAGCCGTACTATAGGACATGGAAACAGGAAAACCGGTAGTCTTACGTTTCATATTGACGAAGCTAAAGAATTTCTTAGGGTCATTGATAATTTTTCCACCCATTGAATTGACATACCGTTGATATGCTTCACGGGATTTCATGTCAAATTCATTTGCTAGTTCAGTGTACTTTGCTTTTACGTCATTGCTAACGTTGGGGTCGTTTTTTATTAACTTATAGAGTTTGTTTCTTTGGTTTCTAATAGTCCTGACACACCTAAACGAGTTTACGATCGAATGCAGTTTATGAGTCCAGAACGAGTTTATATGCGGTTTATAACGAGGTTATGAGCCGTTTGGAGTTTATGAAAGCTCTCATAACCACGTTGTAACCCGCAATTGGATGGAGCTTTTGATTCATAAACTGCATTGTAACCACCGAAAAGCTCTTATTCTATTGTAGTTGGCCTGGAGTAATTTTAAATTGTCAGTGGTGTGTTGTCACTTTGAAATATAATATAGACATATCATGTCAAGTTATAACGCAATAACGAATATTGTACATATTTTAACTATAGAAATAAGTCATCGTATTATCATTATGCATAGATCAGACAGGTGCAGCTTAAAATTTGCCCAAAACTGATCAATTTTGGCGAAGACAGAAGGAGAAACCATAATTTGGACTAACAGACTACCAATAATATTTGAGCAATATTATGTCACATTATCTCACGCTACGAATAAAATGCACTGTGATTATAATTATTTTCCCATTTTTATTTTTTTAATAAATTAGCTAATACAGCAATACAATAGGGAAACGCATAGGTAAATTAATAAGTGTGTACATAATGTATTTGAACGCAGAACCGGCTCAACAGAATTTAGAACACTAACTTATGTATGTACACATGTATTACATACTACATATGTATGTATTTTTTTCGAGCGTCGTCCAACAAAATGATCAAGATTGAAATGTTGATTCATCTTCGATCCGGTGTCTTCTATCGCACCTTTTTCTTCCCTAATGCATCGACTAAAATAAGATGTTATTTATAATTTATTGGAACTTTTTATTAATGGAAAGGAATTATACATACATGCCTCAATAATCATTATACTCTTCCAAATATTCGCACAATAGAAAATTCGATGGCATGCCATCTCAAACGCAACTTCTGAGACGAATTGGTTTTGTCGGCGGTTTAATTAAGGCACCGTATATAAAATATTATTATTTTCTTATGTGGACGATGCCCTGAAACTGGCATTTCAATGTTTTAATTTAATTTTGTGTCACTTATCAAAAGCTCAATGAGTTAATCTTGACATTCATAACCCGCATTTGACTAGTGTGTCATACCTTTCGAGTTTATAAAGCTCAAAGCTTTTAGCGGTTTATGAAACGAGTTTATCGTCTAGTGTGTCAGGACTATAAGGGTCCTTAGATTTCTGTCGAGCCAGGGTTCGGAAAGCGGGTTGCGTTTTTGATTTTGGGCACATACGTATTAATCACATCGAGGATTATGCTGTTGAAGCAAGATACTGTGTCTTCTAGATTAGACTTCGATAAATTAGTTTCCCAGTCTATGGAATCAAGGTAATTTCTGATGCCCTCGAAGTTTGCTTTTGAGAAGTCGTAAAAAATTTCATTTTGATAGGGTTGTTTAAAAGGTATATTGGTTGCTGAAAGTTCAACTGTAATCGCAAAGTGGTGATGGGTGTTTTTAAAAATGTTTTCTGATTCTACAGTTGGACTAACAACCACCTCGTCGTAAAAATTGGTGAAAATAAGATCTAACCAGTTTCCGTTCTGGTTAGAAGTCGGAACTACTTGTTGTAAATCATTGCCGTAAATAGTACTGATTAGGTTCAAGTCAGAGTTTTCAGTAAGGTTCACTGGGAGGAGAAGATTTTCTTTTTCGTCTAGTATAAACTTGATGTTCGGACAATTAAAATCACCAAGGACTATGATTTTGTCGTTATCGTTAAGTGTAGCGCTGATGGTGGTGCTTATTACACAAACATCGTTAAAGGTATTTTCGTCAGAACGGGGAGGTATGTAAAAGACTCCTATGTAAAGGTGGTGATTCTCTAGTGAAATTTTCGCGAATATATGTTCCAATGTAGTATGGGAATGGGTTGTTATAAGCTCACTTGGAAGCAAATTCTGTATAGCAATTAGAACACCGCCTCCCCTAGAGGTGCCGGTTAAATTATAGTTCCGATTGCATCTATAAACAGATCAGCTGGAGTCAAGGATTTCTTAATTTTTGAAGGTGTCATTTAGCCAAGTTTCCGTTATTATCAAAACGTTAAAATTACAAGACTTTGCATCAAGGAAAAGAGAATTTACTTTACCCCGCATTCCGCTACAATTAGGGTAATAAAATCTGGGGGTATTTAGAGCAAATTTATCAGTAGGAATAAAACGTTCTAATCTGGGGTTATTTTGGGCAACTGTCTGATTAGGAATAATACTTTTTATGGTCTTCGCGAATTTTCTGCAAGCGGGACATATGTTTAGAGCTGACAAAGGATCGATAGGTTTCGAGGTCACGTTTCACCTGTTCATGGGACATTCCAAGACCTTCATGATATCTGTTGAAAAAACTACTCAGCGAAGCAATATCAGTAGGCAGACCTTCTTGTTGAATTAGGACTTTCAGGTTAGTCTTAGTTTTCCCATCAATGCAAGTACTATCGGGAGCATTGTGCATATACCTATGCGAGGAACAAACGAACGCTTTCATATATTTTGTGTTCCCTGAATCTGGAAAGTAAATACCTGCTATCAAGGACAACGACTGAGTTCATGGTAAGCTTAACAACAGGTGGTATAAGTGGGTCAAGAAAAGTGGGTCCGGAATATTTATTGAACCGGTTGTGGATGGCACATGGGGATCACCACGAACAAAATTATTATAATTAGGAGCTGTCAAATTTTCGCCTAATTCCTTCATATTTTTGAGGTGTAATGCCAACATTAATGGCAGTCAAAATTTTGCTTGTTTGCTGTATTTTATTTGTGAATTTAAGCATTTTTATTTCCAACGGTTTAGTTTATCACCTCTATACACATGCCTTTTCAAAAATCTAATATTTTTCAAAAGCTTTGTTAGACATTTACTTGGGCATCAACCTTAGAATCTGTATGTCCTAAATAGGGTCCTCGCCGTGCCTCCAAGAGAAACAGTCTATAATGTTCCCAGTGCCCTAGATGCACTTATCATCAGGGCCGGCTTTAGGTGTAGCGGCGCCCGGGGCGAACTTCAAAGAAGCGCCCCTTATGGTTTCTATACACGAATAAAATTGCAATAGAAGTTGAACTTCAACGTTCTATGGAAATATTTTTCTCCATTGCCCCGCCGGCCGCCATTGAAACTATCCACTTTAACTGTTTTCAACTTCCCCTTAATTTTCCCCTGTTTCCCAATCAATTGATTGCTTAAAGCGAACGGAAAAGTATGCCTCTATCCATTCACATTTGTTCATAATTCGTCCTGGAAAATCATTATTTTGTTAATATTATAAAAAAAAAAGTTTTGTGTAGCAAAAGAGTAGATTGTATTGCAGGATCTGCGGTAGTGTTCATTTTTAAATTTTTAAATCAAACCACAAAATACTTTGTCAGTTTAATAATAGTTAAAAAAAAAAAACAGGTAATCTCCCGTCGCAGAAACATAGGAACCATACATCTTAGCTCACAAACATTCATTATATTGAATGGGAAGACGATAGCAAATCCCAAATCCCATCAATTTGATTGTATGTACCGAATTCAGTCAGTATCGATTTTACATATAGTAGTCCATATTTTTCAAAACATTAATTCATTTCATTTTGTAATTTCAACCATGGTTAGAAATGGTTTGTTCGGGAAACCTGGCAAAAACTTTTCTACATACATAAATATCAATAAACGTAAGTGGCGCCACAGACCCTCCGATCGATCGGCCAGATTTTTTGATTGCGAGATAAATCGGAAGGTGTATGGGACCATTGGATTCAATTTTTTTGATTTAACGTGTGGAACGTATTGCCAGTGCAATTTTCCGTACAAGCTGTCATAACAATTATGTGTTGCTCCGTTGCTGTTTTTTGACATAAACCTGGGGTCCTTCTTCATACTGTGGTTGTGGCGGTCATTCTCCATCAAAAGTAGCAAAGCAATGGATGTCCATCTTCCATCGCCAAAAATGGTATAATTTTCGTTATTTGGTGTTCTGTCTTGTGGACCGTGAGACTGTCAATTTCAGATTGCCCGATAAATTGCCTAATGTATGTGCTGTATGGGCGGCAGATCGATTGTGGGCCCAATCGATCGGCCGAGAAATCGTCAGGTTTCTGGCGCCCTTAAGTTTAATAAAGACCAAATCATAAACATAATCCAGAAATTGCATTTCCACATAGAAAATATTGATGATGATGGTTCGAAAACGAATGTGCTTATTAGAATTGTGTACTGCTTTTTCTTAATTAAAGGTTACATGTATCTTTGGAACGCAGTCAATTTCTGAAGTGGGAATCTGATATTATGAGATGAGCTCCCAACTAAATTCTTAGCGGATTTCTATAAAGATACAGGCGACATTTTGTGTCGTGAGTGAACGTTGCACATAGAATTCTTGTCGCAGGTCTGAGTTTGTATAAAAATATCCCGTTAACTTGTGATTAGAACACGCGTGAAATTGATGGCATTATATACATTCATACCTGATGGTCGGGTACTATGGCCTGCATTAGTATTCTTACATCATACTAATTCAGCAGTTAAAAAAAATATAATTTCTTAAGCAACAAACAAATTTGTAAAATTAAATTAAATTAAAAATACGGGTTTCGGCGCCCCTAAACCTGGCGCCCGGGGCGACCGCCCCGCTCGCCCCACCCTAAAGCCGGCCCTGCTTATCATTGTGTGCAAATATTATTTACAGCTCCGCTTTTTTAGCTGCAATACTTGGGCATCAACCATAGAATCTGTACGTCCTAAATAGGGTCTTCGTCGTGCCCAGTATCATAGATGCACTGATCGTTGTGTGCAAATATTTTTTACAGTTGCGCTATTTTAGCTGCAATACTTGGAACATATATTTATATAAAATGTACGTAAATTATATTCTCGGACGCTTCATCGCCCCAAGTAACACAATTCTTGACTGTACGCAATCATTTCAATTTGTCTCTCTTTTTTTTATATTGCCCCTAACCTTAGGGTCAGCCTAAGAGAAAGATTTAAGTTTCGAAGGATTAGGCGAAAAGCCAGATTGATATTAAAGTCTAGATATCAAAGGTCTAAAAAAGCACAGTTTTGATTAGTATGCGAGTTTGCAATGTCCTCAGCAGTGCGCGGATGATAGTCTCTAAGTTTCCCTGTCTCTGAATATCTAAATCCCCGATATTGTAATTTTTGTTTTAAAGAAAACCTTAAATTGCGGACTTTAGCAAGCTGCTATTTATCAGATGCCACAGGCCCTGCTTTATTTTTAATACGGAAATTTTTGTAATTATCCAATAGTGAAATCCGCATTTTTACGCTTTCAAACATCGAAGTGCAACGAATTAACGAAAACAATTAACGTGTTCACAGGGGGGGGGGGGTGGTAGAGTGGTAAGCCGCCTTTCCCTGCATCCCCTTGTTCAAGTGTAGTTTTTATTAAATTAATCTGTCAATTGCTGAGATGACAATTCGCCGTCCAAAAACAGGACGACATAAGGACTTTCGAAGTTTTGGCAGGTTAAGGTCAAAAAAGAAAGACTGTCCAGCCAAAAACAGGATGAATTCGACTATTACCCATGACAAATCCCTGCTCTAAAGTGTTGAACAGTTCTGGAAAATATATTGATATGTTTGAGCTCTCTTTGCATATCCACGAATGAATCACTTTAGACATAGATGCTACTACTAAAATAGGCTGGGGAAAAAGTCTCCGACTGATATAAGCAGAGCTAATGACTTTTTTGTTTGGGAGATTTTTTTTAATTTTTGTTGTTCAGGCATTAAACATCGGATATGTGAATATGAAAACTTACACTGTTCTATATTAAAATCTACCATGATATCTGATTAACAAAAATAATATATTCTTTTAAATAAAAAAGTAATTAGCTCTTTATCGGAAAGATACATTTTGCCCAGTTTATATTAATAATAATTAATAATAATTATAATCAATATTTTAACATATTTAAGCAAAAACCTTCAAAAATACATTTGAAAAATTGTTAACGATCCAAAAAATTTTCAAAATGCAATCCAAACACTGCAAGCAAAACCAAGGTAGCCGGACATTAAACTCAAACTCATTTTCCATATTTGCTCTCAAGCCGAAACTTAACTGGTACTATACTAACATTTTATGTACGTACATAAACATTAAATGTGGCTAATGGTCATATCACAAGTCTTGTCATTTATCTGTATCTCTGCGCGCACTCTTACTTTTTCTTCGTATTACCAACAAAGCTGTCGCTTTATAATAATAATGATTCGTCCTTGTAAAATGGATCACGACTAATGTTCCGCCCTCATTCAGAAAAGTGAATGTTTATACGGCTTAAAACAACGCTTAGTGTATAGAGTCCGTTGAAAGAAACAAAAAAAAAATCGGCCCCTACTTCCTATAACGCCTTTTGACGGAACAAAATGAGCGTTGCTTACGGTTCGTGCGCGCTCTTGTTACACATAGTATTAGCAGCCGTCCGCTAGTATACGACCCGTAAACATATCCGATTACCTTTCGCTCTTAATTTCGAACACCTTTTTGCACACACGCTTAAAGCACTTGCTGGACACTGTATAGTATACTGCAATGCAGCCAGTTGGATATACTTTCTTATGCAATTCTATCTATTATGTAAATGCCATGTGGGCTGCACTGCATCTGGATATTCACCAAAAATTGGAATTGTCGATGACCGGCCATGGAAAATCGTAACAAAATTTGAATATGTTATTGTTTCGATAGGCGTTTTGATCGGACTCCGCATACAGCGGAATGATGATTAATTTTGAAGTTGGTCCAAATTTGAACAGTTCTTCGCTATTTGATTTTATTATTCAATACATGAATTTAAATTTTCGAATAGTCTTTAATATGCTGTAACATGTTTTGAATCTAGTCCATACACCGCCAACATCATCTTATTTCTGATACCACATTTTTGTTTGCACTACATTCTAGCAGCTTTTTTTTATTTCCCCTGTCTTATACAAATTATAAGACTTCGGTCCCTCTAATTTTACCACAACACCTCCAATCTGCAAAAGCTTCAACATAAGTTACCGGTGGGGTTCCCCCAATTGGCTTCTACAACCATAATCTCCGGTATTTTGCTTCAATGTCGCTCATTTTCCACCTGAGTGAGATGAAAATTCAAAGATCCAAACATATAGCTCACCGTTGGGAATAAGCAGTTAGCACCATATTGAAGAAAAAAAAGCAGCTTAGCGTTCGCCTCGTCGTGCCGCCAAGCGGTAAAAGACAAATTCTGGTATATCGCGTGGTAAGACAGCTAGAGTTGCGACCGACGACGACGACGGTGGTTTGTTGCTATTTGCTTTTTTTCGGTAGTGAATGCCGTGGCTCACGACAGTTGCATTCGGCATTACCACTGTCGTCATTTACGGATAGTGGGCACGTATACATACGATAATTGTACAGCGTCGTTTAGGTGTTGTATGTCTTAGCTTCCATCTGATCCGTCAGTCTGCGCTTATCGCAGTTTCAAGAAAGTGCTCGCCAGTTAAGCACGGTGGCGGAGAGTGGCGTTTAAAAAAATATATATAAAATTAAACAAAATTTGTTTCACTGAATTTAGTGAAAAATTTTTTAATCAAACTAATTTCTGTGAGTTAAACACATAAAAAAAGTTAAAAAGAAAGAAAACAATTTATTAAAAATAACAACAATAATGTCTTTTCCATCCCTTATGGATTTTCAATAAAATTAAGTTTCTTTTAAATTTCCCGATTACTTTAAATTTCGTGTAAAAAATCTTCAAGTTCGGTTTCAAAGTTGTGACGTGAAGTACAAATATTTGACGGCATTGGAATGCATTCCAGACAATCAACACACTTTGGATACTAATGCGATTTTTGTTGCCCATCATATTATATGCACATTATTATGTGTACACCCTCGCGGTTATAACTGATTGAAAGTGAATTTGTTGCATTTTTTCCGTGATTCAACCAAGTGCTTTGTTTTGTCTATGTGTGTTTTTGTTTGTTCTTTTCAACTAACAACCATTTTAAAATCCAGGAAAAAAGCAGTGGTGAATTGAATCATATATGAAGAAGTAGATAGAAAAAAAAAGTACAGTAAAAAGCAAAACAGCAAAAGAAGAGAAATTTTTGTTTATTGAAAAAAAAAAAAAAAACAGTGACTTAAACAAGTGGAGCGGCTCGTACGGCAAAAAATCAACATACACACCAGAAAAATGGATCTGTTCAATGGAATACCTTGGCTCTTTGGAATATTATTATTGCTAACATTTAATTCAGGTAAGTGTGTACTGGTATACAAGACACTGTTATGTCTGTGGTAAAGCTATGTTGATTCTAGCATTATTTTGACTAATAAGTGTAATTGCATTTGATTTGTCAATCATTGGATGTATAGTGTTTGGAAAATGTCTGGTATATTATAATAATTCGATACGGTAATTTGGGTAAATGAAGATTTATTTTTATTTTGATCGTTTGTACGAGCAGTAGTCGAAAACGAAAGATTCAAGCGAGTAACCTGCTTTCAATAGATTCTTGTTGTCAATTATAATCTCATTCAAAAATTGAAAAGTACGGATCGAATGAAAGCAAAATTGCCAGAGAAAGACGATAAAAACCAGAAAGAAGAAAATGAAACCGTTTGATTGCTCTGAATTGAATTCATAAGATATATATTCTTTTTTTATGTTGTGGCTACTGTATAGTACAGTACTGTGTAGATGAATATGAAGATGGGTGCGTGAATCGTTTTCGCCTGTAGACAATTAGCGGATTAAAATAAGAAGAGATGAAAATTTGAATGGGCATATAATTATATATATTAGCATATAAGGGATGCAAATGAGGGAAAATTAATTAATTTTAGTACAGATAGCAATCTGATGGTAGTTTTGGGAATTCGGCAAATGGATAGAGAATGAAATTATTTAGGCTTTGCGGAATGATTGGAAAAATTGGCTTTGACTTAAGAGAAATTTGGGGTACAATCTAAATTAATGTTTCGCTTACATAAACATGCATATCAAACGTTAAAAGACAAGACAAATCAAAATTTCTTGTCCCGGAAGTAAAAACAGAAGAAATGAAAATGGCGACCATACAAAAGTCCTTCCAGAAAATTCTAATTTTGTTGTTCTATTTGTGTTTTTTTTTTTTTTTCAAAATGATATACGTGCCACTTCAATCAATAGTACAAGTACATGCAGGAAATCAAATTTTAACACTTTTTGGTTGATTTTGATTTGATTTGCTGCACTTATGATATAACTAAAATTATTTATGCGCATGACTCGCTAAGGAGAGTTAGTTCTGTTACCAAATAAATCATCACACTAGCGGCATTTTGAACATATTTTTGTGTGAAAAAGGGGAAGATCTTAAGCGAATTTTTAGTGAGTTTTCCTTATTTCAAGCTACAAAAATCAATGCAATAAAAACTCAGAACATAATATTTTTATTACTTTTTAAAGGCATACACTGCCTAATGGTACAACATAATAGTTTTTACGACTCGCTAAAAATCCTTGTTATAGATAGAATGTAACCAGAAAATATTAGGCATTAGAAAAATAGTGACACCTACTACATCGAAATCGAACTCAAAATTCATTTCACAATTTGTTTGGCAGAAAACATTTATAAATGTAAAATAACAATTTCTAATTGCAGAACAATAATAAGTCATTGCATAAACTATTTTTAAACCCGATTATTTGTCTGAGGTGTGCGTGGTAAATAGCCACCGAAATTGCATGTCATCGCTTTTAGGCTTTTCATCATAATCAGAATAGAGAACAAACAACAAAATTGCACATCTTTTATAAAAAAAAAACCAGGAGTCCATACTCTTAGTCCATCGGTTCGGAGATTTTCTAGTTGTGAATCTAGTGAAAAAAGTATACCTGGAAATCTAGTTAAAATTATAAATGGAAATTCAGTTAAATAAATTACAATCTAGTAGATCATTTTTGTTAAAAATTTATTCTAATAAATATAAATAAAATGTCACAGCATAAAAAGGCTGTATAAAAATGAATTATTTTAATATTGTGAAAGGATATTCATCAAAATCATAGTTTCGATCAACAATAGTCAATACCAACACTTTATTGAATGGAATTCAATAAAGTTTTGGTATTTACTACATCCATGGCTCACTGCCTAGAGTGGTGGAATGTTAATCCAATACTCTTTCAATCGACACTGATACTGTACTATTATCGTAATAATACTGGGCAATACAATAAAAAATATTCAAAGCAAATGATAAATAAACTTAAAGTCTTCATTTACGTATTGATAAATTAACTAAAAGCACATCATAATTTCGCATCTTATACACTTGCGGTAGGTCGTACGGCTAAATGTCTACTAATGAAATTGGAAATTGAAATACGAACTTTTCTGCCAGAATTTAGAAGTTTTTTCAATAACTTTTATTAATTATTTAATTTGTAATTTGTACTGCCATTATACAACTTTGCGTCCCTTTTGTTTAGACGTTCAGTTGACCATTTCATCTGTGATGACTCTTAAAATTTATTTTTATTCTTGCCGGTCTACAAAAAAAAAACTTTTGACAATTAAAACTAAAACAACATACTTTAAATGGGGACAACGTGGTACTCACATGAAATAAATTCACAATTGCTAGAAAGTCAACAATTAAAGTATTTTTTTATTTTTTCTTGATATTGTAGATATGACAGTTTAAACCAGAGTTATGATTCATTGTTTGAATTTTGAATGAAAAATCTATCTGGAAATGTCTACAAACTTTATTTAAGTCAAGCCACGAACAATTTTGTGAAATATTCTGTTGAAAAAGAAGTAAAATTTTCGATTAGTTCATTAAAGTAGTGCCAAATTTCAATTTAGCCCAACAAGTCGTCCTTGTCAATAACTTACAAAAAGCCAAATAGCATGATAATTCCAAAAACTTTACAAATGTCTTTGATGGCATTAAAAAATGTTTCCTATCTCGCCCGGTTGCCGACCCAATTTCCTATTTTCTGATGTCAAAAATACACCGTTCAGTACATATTTCAATTTAAATTCCTCACTTTACTTTTCCAACGAAAAGTATGCGAATTAGACTAGCATAGAAGGAGGCCAGGTTCAAGTTGACCTGGAAGTAGATGGAGCAAAAAAAATAAAATAAATCCTGGTGTTTGAAAATGCGACCTAGGTTTTTCGTTCAAGTCGTTAATTACAGGAAGAAATGTTTTTAGCTTGCTAGCCGACTCTACAAGAAGAAACTGTTCTTGTATTTGTGAAGCAGTTGCAGCATTCATGAATATTTACTCTATGGTGTTTCAGAAGAATAGGAATTAACAACTATCTCCTTGATTCGAATAATTCAGCGATGTGGTGCCGCTGGATAGTGTCGTAGAACGAGGTTGTTGTTCTTAAGCGAAGTGAAGTATGTTTTCAAAATGTAAAAAATGCCTCTCCAAATTCAATTTTATATAATATATATAATTATAAGTGTCGTATTTTAGGTACCATTTGTACCCATTTGTTAAGAAACTAAAATGGAAGCCCAACATGGAAGAAAGGGTGAATAAAGCTACTGTAACACTATATTCGTGTAGAAAAACTATCGGAAAAACCTGGGGCTTGCAGCCAAAAGTTATGCATTGGATGTATACCGCTATTGTGCGGCCAGTTTTGCTATATGAAGTTAGTGTTTGGTGGATAGCGCTCAGAACAACTACCTATTATAAATTACTCGCTAAAGTTCAAAGGTTGGCTTCTCTTCTTATTACAGGAGATTTTCGAACTACCCCTACATTCGGATTAGATATGGTCCTGGGACTGATCCCATTGGACATTTTTGGCCAACGAATGGCTGCTAACGTGGCGTGAAAGTGGTCTGTGGAGTATGGGCATTCAGGAACTACACTGTTCTCAATTACTTCTTTGGTAGGAACCATTGTAGCTTGATCCCCTCAAGGGAATTTTGGGATAGTAACAGGTAATTGGTCAGTGGATCCATTTCAATCTATACTGATAGTTCCAAGACAGATGCAGAAGTTGGTATAGGAATCCACTCGGATGAATTGAATATTAATTTGTCTTTCCGCCTCCCTAAGTTTTGTAGCGTCCTTCAAGCGGAGATCTCCGCGATTTCGGAAGCCCTAACTTGGATGGGCTGTCAAGTCGTCACTGGTAGGGACGTCTTTTTATTCACTGATAGTCAGGCTGCAATTCCATCAATTGAATCAGTGCTGACTATTGAGAAGTGTCGCGCAGCACTTAGAGAAATGAGTAGCTTCTTCAATATTACGCTCTGCTAGATATCGGGCCATAGTGGCTTTACAGGTAATCGCAATGCAGATGGCTTGGCCCCACATGCGTGACCAGGTAGCGTTGAAGACAGTTACGCCACCTTGAAAACACCTATTGCGGCTTGCGAATTGATAAATATACCCCGCTACAGAACGCAGAACCAACACAATATGGATCCATGTCTTGACTTGCGCAACGACGAGAATGATCTGGCCAAAACTAGACAAGGTCCGCTCTACCATCCTCTTTTCTTTTGACAGAAAGCATATTTGCAGTGTGGTGGGAGTAATAACAGGGCACTGTCCTATTGGTGAGCATGCAAGAAGACTCCAAATTCCTTACAACGACTTTTGCAGAAGTTCTGATGACGAAGAAGAAGAAGAGAGTGTGTATCACTTACTTTGTCACTGCCCCGCCCTGGCTGAGAAACGAATGCGTTTTCTGGGCTCAAGATATTTCTACGATACCGATGATCTTCGTGATGTAAGCCCAATACTGCTCAATAAATATATTGTGAGCACGGGCTGGTTCCTAGCTTAGCCATTTAGTAGAGACATGATTCTCTCGGTGGTATCACAAATGGACCAAATTCTGGTCTAACAAGTCATATACAAAATCTTGCCGTATTGGAACAAATTACTGATTAAAATTCAACGTAAATTTGATTACATCAAACACTTTCCCCAATCAGCGGAAATATCCCCGTTTCCCTGCCGAAGTACTGAACTGGCCCCATAGAAAAGTCTAAACATTGAATATCTGCAGAACCGTTACTATTTCGCGAAAAAGGATTGCAGATTCGATTGTTTCAGACCAATTTTAATGAAATGCCATCATCTAAAATTGGCACTACAGATATTGAAATCTCCCTGTTGCGGTGCTATAAAGCTCGGACACCAATGAACTAATGAAGTAAATCCAATTCAAACATTAGCATATGTATTTTGCCTTTTGGTTTTTAATAATGGAAACTGTTTACTACTTTGCCCGATAATTTTATAAATAGTATTTTTTTAATAATGACAATATTAATAACTTTTACCTGCCTGATTTATTATTAGTAAAACGACGTGATCTATAGGAAACTGATAAAATTCGAGACTTTTTGTCCACCAAGTGTGATGATTCTGCTGATTTTTCTCTGGTACTCAGTAGGCATTTTGTTCAGCCTCTTTCATGACTCATAATAATAATAATAATTTATACCAAAACGTTACTTTTAAATAATATTGATACTTAAATCTCTGTATGGATCAATTGATTAGATATTTTTAGACTGTTGGCCACATGCTTTAATTTATCATTATCGTCATGTTTGGAGAAAATAAGTTAATGATCCAAAGTAAATGGAAGCAACGTCAATTACCTCGTCCTATACTTTGTGGTTTTAATAAATTGATATGTATATCTAGTACATACTGCCAAAAGAAGGCCAATTAACTTAGTTCAGTATACGTGTTGCTTTTTTTTTTTTTTTTTACAAGGATTAGGGATCAGAGTTAGGCGCTATCCTTCATTACATATCAGGTTATATAGTAATATCAGTGGCGTAACGTACGGTGTTCCATGTGTGCAGCGGAACACGGGCCCCCAAGCCAGAGGGGCCCCCAAATCCGAAAACATAAAGACATTTTCTTGATAGATTCATGCGTGACTGTTCTTTTAAAAACATTCATTTTTATAAGTCTGCAAAAAAAAGTATACAGTCAACTGCAGAATATAGTGACAAAACATGAAATTTTGTGTACGCAGAAACTTGCACCTCGTAGTATTGTATTTTGTTTATGCTCCATGGACTCTCTAAAGCTTGCTGAGTATGGATCTTCTCAATATCAACTTCTTTTGGGGTTTTGCTCATAAGAATATGGAAAAGAAAGAAGTTCAATTTGCTAGGAGGAGTGCCTCTCTTGAAGCATCTTGCGTAATATTGAGCCTATCTGATCCAGTTGTTGGAGTATTTGAATATTGAAGTGATTGCTACATCATCAGGAAAAATATATTCACAATTTTATCAAAGAGAAAACCGAAATGGCTAAAGGGACGTGTTCGTAGAGACGACTCAAGTGAGGATCGCTCAGCGATCGTAGTTTTGTAAGCCGGATAGTCGCCCGGGCGCCAAATTTTTGGGGCGGTATTCATAAAACTATAAGAAATCTGAAAAAAATAATCTCATGTTTTGTGTAAAAATTAAAACACTGGTAACACTGGAACTTGCAGAATTGACGTTCTGAGTCTGCGACATACTGGAAAACAATGAACCTTTTATAGAAAAGGTTCTGTTTTTCAAACTTTAAAATCTTCTCTGAAAAAATTTGTACCAATCAGCAGACGATACGCATTAAGATAGCGACCCATAGCTTTGGAGTTCCGCTCATGGGCGGAGTTAGGATTTTGTTGAATGTTATGACCTTAGCCAATAATTTTGTTAGGTGGTTGGGAAAACAACAATTAAGGTTTAAATTATCTCTGATTTCAGAATCGAGAGATTAGGTCAACCGCGGTATTTCAGGATTTGATATCAAAGAGTATTAAATAATGATATGTACCTGGACTTATGTTTGGGCCTAAAAAGTAGGTATCAGCATTAATTTAGTGTTCGATATTGCAGTCTCAGTCTCTCTCCTGTTTTCGTATCGAATCTTAGGAATGGAACACGTATTTTCGAATGAGATTCTATTTCAAAGTGTGGCAAATCTTGTCTGATGAAAGCAAGTCAATGCAACCCATGAACTCTTCCAAAACAAAAAAATAAACAAAAAATCTTAGGGGCGGCATAAGCGCTAGAGCAGGCATTGATGCTGGTGGCCGTTTAACTTGGCCAGAATCGTCAAAACTCTTGATGTGAGCTAGATGATGAGATCCTCAGATCTAGGACAATAAGTTTTAGTCTAGGTGGTCTAGGATCAACGACTGTTACGAAACAGGTATATAGGAGCACTTCTAAGGTGGTTTCATATATTGTGATAAATAGATGATCTCACAAGTTCTCCTGTAATTATTCTAATTTTGTCTCAAGTAATTAAAAAACAGAAAATTTTCGTTGTTCTTGCTAATTTTTTGACTGCTTGATATGTGAGTTATGTTCTGTAATTTTTTCCTGATGAAACAAATCGAAAGTGAGGGGCCCCCATTTCGATTTCGAACACAAGAAATTTGGGAAACGTTACGCTACTGAGTAATATCATAGCATTATCATCATATCCCTGGGATTTGAGGAAGGGAAACACATATGTTAGTAAAGAAATGAAGGTTAGTGTAGACACCTAAATTCTGACGAATACAACTATTAAACATAAATGGTAAAAAATTAAATTAAAATTAAAATCTTGTTTTGCATTCCCAGACAGTATAAATACTGGTATAAGGGATGCAAAATAATTATTTTTTTTTTTCAAATTATTATCTAAAGTTTTATTAACTATCGCGAATTGCGGTAATTAAATCATGTTGGTAAATGCATTAAGTGGTTGTTTTTTAAATAATAAATAATTAAATAAATATTAAATATTGTGTGTGAGTAAATATTGTCGTAATTTTCGTTTAAGTAATTCGTAAGATGTTATAGCACGAATATTTTGGGGTAGACGATTATATAGCATTATCGAAGTTCTTATTGGATCTTTTATTATTCTCATTGTGTTTGCTGCCGGTGTTCTGTAGTTTTCATTTTCAGCATATCTAGTATTGTAGTTATGGACTTGCCTATTTAGAGTTAATGTAATTGAAGTTTTTCTCTTCTTGTTTATAATTTTCCAAATTGTTTTTATTTTCTCTAGCTTTATAACTTCCTTTATTGGGAGTTTTCCTGAAATGTTATACACTTCTTCAGTAGGTGTTCTTGAATTCCAGTTGTGTATCGCTTTCAAAGCTTTATTTAGCATTATACCAATCGAATCAATATTTCCAACAGTAGTCTGGCTCCATATCATTATTCCATATGTTACAACTGGCATCAAGTAAGCATTGTAGATCATGTTTTTTAACTCAATGTTGAGGTGCTTTTTACGCCTCAGCATTGCAACAAATGCACATAACTTTTTTTTCATTTGGCTCACGTGTTCATTCCAACTAAGTTTTTCGTCAAAAGTAACACCTAGGTATGTATACTTTTTGACTCTATCAATATATTTATCAGCGAAATTTATAGTGATATTAATATCGTCTTTATTGATTTGCTTGAAAAGCATGAATTTAGTTTTATCCACATTGATTATTAATTTATTTCCTAGTAGCCATTTTTGATATTTAATCATATCATGGTTTATCATGTGTTCCGCATCATCTTTTCCATAATGAGAGTAGAGTAAAAGTGTATCATCCGCAAAAGTTACATATTTGGCTTTAACTGTTGAATTCTTCAAGTTATTTACATATAAAAGATATAGGGTAGGGCCTAATATGGATCCTTGCGGTACTCCTGAGTTTAGGATCTTTTCTGAACTAGTTTCATTATTTAATTCTGTTATAATCCTTCTGTCTTTCAGATAATTTTTGATTAAATCATTTGCTACACCTCTGATTCCTAGTTCGTTAAGAATTTCCGATAGCACAGTGTGGTTCACTGTATCGAATGCTTTACTCAAGTCTACAAAAATTGCTGTTACATATTTGGATTTATCTAATTCCACATTTATAAAATGCATTGCATCAATGAGAGCAGCAGTGGTGTTACTTTCTGCTTGAAATCCATATTGATTCGGATCAAAACTGATTGTTTTTTTTTTTTAAATTTAAAATTCTTTTATTAATAACTTTTTCGAAAATTTTACTAAACACGCTGGTCAATGCAATTGTTCTGTAATTTGATGGATTGTTGGGATTTCCTTGCTTAAAAACTGGTTTAATTTTAGAAAGCTTTAAAATGTTTGGAAATGTTCCTTCGTTTAGGTGGTTATTTATATAGTTGCATAGAAACTGAATATACATAAATTTTGGAAACGAAAACGAGTTGAATTAAATTTGCTTTATTTTTGTTCTTAGTTCATTAATATGGGAAAGCGATTTGCAACAAATATTGATTGTATAGTTAGCATCAATATTTATTACAATAAACTTTCCTTTACTAGTATACTTAGAACAAAATTCCATATCACTCCCGGTTAGTGTGCAATATGTCCAGTTTTCTTTTCAACCTTTTGATGCACTTCTCCGCCTTCCTTCAATTTCACTTCACAGAAACTTATACAAAGTTGTTTCACACGCTCGAAGAAAATGCACAAGTGGAATCAACCTACTTCCACTGCATGTTTAACAAAATATTCGCCATTTTCAATACACCATATTGCTCCAACATATGGTGGATGTATTTTTGCAATGTTTTTATAATTTTCCATTAATAGTAACGGAGTTATTAGTAAATCTGACTAGACTTGCAAATACACAAAAAGGCCAAAAACATTTAATTCGCACCGATCTATCAAAATAATGTGTACAAAAAATTTCAAATGTCCAAAACGTATACAGTGAAAGCTCTCATAAGCGGACAGTCACGGTCCCCGTATTTTTTTCCGCTTAAGAGAGATGCCCGGTTATTGGATAGATTGAAAAAATAATGCCGGATAAAAAAAAAATAAACCAAATTTAATTCATTTGTATTCTTTATTAATTCAGTTGTTAACATGTTAACATTTTTGCATACATACATGTATTCGTTAATTTTTGAAAAGTTAATCATGTATGTTATTTGAAAAAATCGAGGACAGTAGTTTGGCGCAATTTTGCCCTTTTTTGCTATATTAGACAGTTTTGGAAATGGGTCTTCAAATTTTTCAAATGGTCAAATGCAATGTAATCGTTACTTAATTTTTTTTATGTTCCGTATTTGGCGTAAAGCTGCTTCAAAACAAATTATTCCATGAGCATCCGAAGCTTCTTCTCAAGCAACTTCTTTACTATTGACACATTCTTCGTCTAATTCCAATTCAACACTGCTATTATCCGTTTGCAAATTACTGCCGGTATTTATAAATGACTTAATATTTTGGTCACAATCGGTAACTTTCTTTTGTTTGGTGCCATCTTGAATGATTTTCAAAACATATGCACTCTTATGAAACTAAACCTTAACTTACAATTTAGCAGAAAATGCAAGGGTTTAGCCTTTTTTCAATCGAAACCGTCTGCCAGTAGAATAATTTCTTGAGAACATCTCCAACAAGCGGACGCGGAGCTCCCATTAACGGATATTTCTGAGAATATCAACGTCCGTATGCAATTTTTCCGGATATGAGAGCGTCACGTCCGTTTATTGGAGATGTGTCGACAAAATGTTCCACAAACTACTGTCCGTGGCCGTTCTTTGGAGTGTCCGCTTATTAGAATGAAAGTTACACACAAATCACTGGAAAAATACATGTTCCAAATAATTTGTCCGTTTATTAGAGATGTCCGCTTATCGGAGCTGTCCGCAAAGAGAGCTTTCACTGTATGTATGATTTAAGTGAATCCAAACAGATTCCAATAGGCTACAAAAATCGATATTTCTCACAAAACAAGACAACAATTTGTAAATTCCACCTTACGATACCATCAATCAGATGCCAATCAATTTGGTATAGTATGTAATACAATACGCGCCTTATTGACCATACACAACAGCATAGTGCATCGAAAAAAAAAAACATAATAAAGCTGGGCCGAACTATTTCGATTGTATGGTTTCAAACCATCCTAATCACACCAATATGTAGTGCTATCTCTATACTTGTAGACAGCGTCATAATTCATTGGTTCGATGAAAATCGAAATTTTGCAATAGAAGAAAATGAAGACGAGTCGAACGAAATTCAATGTCAGTACGCGCAATGAACAAAACGTGCAATACTAGTACTGAATAGATGAATTTCCCTCGATATCGTAGGTATATAGAAAATACAGTAATAATGTACAATTACAGTGAGTGACGCCAAGAAAACAAAGAAGACCCACACAGCTTTGCTACCATACAAAATAGAAGACAAACTTCTTCAATTTACTTGACCATCATCGCATTTTGTGCGGCGAGCGGCCGTGCAAGATCATTGAAAAGTAGAAGCTACTGAGCGGGTTTCGCTAGTTCGCATATAGTCTGTACTTTATGAAACTAATAAATGTTTATTGTCTTCATTTGGCAGACAGTTGTGTGTGTGTGTGTTGTTTTCGCAAAGCACACATGAAATATGTCTAATACAGAAAAATATTTAATGGACGTCGAAAGGAAACATATTTATGTATGAAAGTTTTTTTTTTCTTACGTTTCATCTTCATTTGCTACGTTTATTTCTAATAATGTTCAATAGTTGATGATTTTCCCTGACCCCTTGGCTAATGTACTTTGTATTTGGAATTTACGCAATCCGTATCATGATCATTGCGTTGGGCATATTACAGATATAGAAGAAATACATCCGAAGAAATGATAAATATGTGTAAGTAAAAACACATGGTGAATGTTTGGGAATTTATTATATTGATTACATAGCAATGCAAGCTATCAAGGTCCGGAAGAAAGGCAAAATTACTGTTTTCATTAATGAAATTAGATTTGCAGTCCGGACACTTTTCTTGCTGGCTCTATCACATTCCATACAAAAAACGAAATATATGCTCTGGTTTTCTGCATATTAATCCAATCTGACATCTCACGACTTAGATCACGAAAATTCACGGTTTCCTTGACACAATAATATTAAATAGCTCTAAGAGATACTTCAGTTGCATTCTTTGACTGTCGTTACCCAATAATATGAATTTATTCTTCCTATTATCATACAACTTTGTCCGTTATAAAGCCCAATCGAATTGCAAATGATATTGAGGACGTGCTCTGATTTTCCAATGTTCATACTCTTCATCATAATGCAGTTGCCTATACGCACGAATATACGTATAGTACGAGTACATACACGAAATCGGATCAAAGTCAAAGATTATGTCCAATATCACAAGTTTCTGGCAACCATGTGATATTTTTGATGGTCATACGCATTGTACATACCTATACTATACGTGACAGCGGGATTATTGCACATATTTAATCCCATGTGTAAATGCATAATTTTCGATTATTGTGACAACAACGCCATATAGATTGCAAGATTTTCTTAACGGAGAAAATGTAAAAGATCTCGACTGCACGATCCAGCAAGAAGTTTGTGGATGTCTCGCTAACGAAGCACTTGTGGTTGAATGAAGATGACTTGTATGACCATCATGATCTTCGATTCGTTTTTAATGCATCTGTGAGCAGTTATGATTAGGTAACGGTATGTATAGAGGTCGTACCTTTATAGTATTTTTTTTGTGTGTTGAGATGTTGTTGAATCGTGATGTCGATTCTTTCCATATATGGTAGAAGGGTATTTTGCAGAAATCCAGTCGTTTGAATTTTCTGATTTCATTAGGTTATTTATAGATAGGTGCCACAGGAGATATGAACGCGTAGACAATCGAATATTTTTATTAATGAAATTTTGGATACTTAATTTTCGAATGAAACTGTAGGAGGAATTAAGAAGACAATAAAATTTATGTTCATTAAAAAAAGTTCAAATTTTCTTTCTTAAAGTTGCAATAAAGTGATTGATAATAATAAATACATCATTTGATTGTGGAATTTTTTCTTTAAATCTAGAATTGGAATTATCACTTTAACCCTTCTGTCGGCACAAAGGTCTGGCCAGACCTTTAGCACTATATTTTGGTCAAAAAAGTATAGAAGATGAAATCGCAGCTTTATATAGTTATAAAGCTATAGTTATAGTGCTTTTTGAGACCCAATAGGTCTGGCCAGACCTATAGTTTTTCCCCCCATTTTCGTCTTGAGGTAAAAAGTGAAAATATTAAATTCTCTTAAAAATCTCCTATTTATGATGTAATAAAGTCATTAAAACTCAATTTGTACGGTAAGCGATAAAATTTTCTCAGATTTTGCTTTAACAAGCCGTGAAGTTCGCAAATTGGGTACGTCTAATTTTATCCCGTCTTATAACATCACCTAATCAACTGAGATTTGATTCTAGGAAATTCAAACGAGTTTTATTTCCTTTGTAATAGTATGAACTAAGTATTAGTGACTTACGATGATGTTTCTTAATAGATTTAATTGAGATATTTACGGAAAATTTAGAATGAAATGATTTTTGCGCTTGAAAATTCCCAAATTTTTTTATCTATTTTCCCAAATCTGCAGACTAATATCGCGGTAAAATCTACCAACAAAGCGCCAAATATTTCCCAAAGATATTGGAATTGGAAAATTCGATCAAACTTTCTGTAAGCACAAATAGAAAAAAATAAGGGACAAACATGTTTGTACTAATACCACCTCAAAATATGTCTTCTTAAAAACGCTTCTAGTATATCTACAAAAACGATTTTAATGATTTTATTGTTTAAAAATGGCTGTAAAGAATGGGTAGAATGATTATACTGATAAAAATTTCACTCTTTCTAAAAAATAAAAAAATTTTCTCAGTAGGTCCAGCCAGACCTATAGGGTATAGAATATGCATATTGTAGTAGGTGCCGACAGAGGGTTAAACATTAGTTAGAATGGGAAATATCTATTAAGATGTCTTTACGCACAAGTACTTAAAGTAAATTATTCCTCCCTGTAGGCAATTTTGAAATATTGGTTATTGGGGTCACCTCCAGCGACTCTCCCCTTTGAAAACTCAAATCCTAAAAATAATTTTTCATATTGAATTAATGTTAAATTTGCATAGTTTTTTGCTTGTTAATTAGTTTGTCGGAATAGGCGAAAGAACATTTTTTTCTGAACATTCAGACGTCACGGTAGGCACACATCAAAAATGTTACTAAATCCTAATGTGAAGTTGGCATCACGCAGTGGCGTAGATAGCTTTTCAAAGTGGGGGGATCTGCGATCAGCACTTATTTTTTGCGTACAGGGAAAATGTTCTATTGAAGTGACTAGTTGTGACCTTCCGAGCAAGATATTTTTCTTTTTTCATTTTCATAGTTCAGGAAGAATAATAAGTGCTGGTTGCTAGAAATGTTATGTGGACAACATTTTTCGGCCCTCATGATGTGCCCGCTACGAAAACAAAAAAAAATTATAAAAAATTTCAGTCACCTGTTTTTACAGTTACGCAATTAAAAGCATGTGATTGTTGTGATTATTCACGCATTGTAACTGTAAATCTCAATTGTTCTCAAATTTTCTATTTGCATTACAACGGCAATAAAATGCTCTATGAACTGCAGCCAACCCTAAAAGTACTTCTTTTAGTTTTGAACGAAATCAGACCTTCTTTGTCGCACCGAAAGATAAAAATCGTTGGTTTATCAAAGTTCAAATAACTACACTGTAAAAATTGATGGATTTGTGTATTTTTAAAAGTTTGCGTATGTTGTCTAGATTCCATTATGGCAGGGGTGTCAAATTCAAACCTGGCCCGGGCCAAATAAGACTCTCTTCATGTTTGGGTGGGCCCCAGAAGAAAAATTTCAAAATTTTTTATTTAATCGTATTACGAAAGTTGATTACAGAATTTTACTTTTAAAATATGGCAGAAGGTCTGGAATCCGCTATAGAGCTTCGGGATTATCCGTGAGAACTTCCACCTTTCGAAAATGTACTTCAAGAACATTAAAAACTTAAGACAAGAAGCGAACTGTGAAAATATGGATGATCTTCAAGTAACCACTTTTCGTTAATTACATGATTTGCGACAAATTTGAGACAGATGATAATATAATTGTAGCACCGGTCATCCAGGTCGCCCCAAGTAACATTGGGAAGCAAAGTAGTCAGATTAAATTAATTTCAGCCGAAAGGTGGCTAAAAGAGACAAACAGTAGTTTGTGATATGGTGTTAAACAAAACTCATGCACCAATACAGCTTAATAAGTATAAATCTAAATTATAAAAATCAAGCACTGCTGTAATTATGTATTATGTTAGAGTTTCACATCCAGGTGATTTAGTCACCAATTCCAAGATTTCGGTAGTTTTTAATGCTTTGCCATTTTTCCAAATAAATCTCAATTCATCTTCGGTAAAGCCAACCAATTTTTTATTAACTGCTGGAATGGAACAGTTTCATGAAGAGGCTTAATATTTTCCTGTACAAAAAAGATGAGCTGTCTTATAAAACCAAATAACCAGCAGCAAATTGTTTGTATTTGAGAAAAAATTCCTAAAATAATCTTGCATAAGCCACTGACGAGTTTTAGCAATTTCGTAGTTTTGAGTTCAACGGCTGAATTTGTTCACCTTACCAATTTTACAATTTTTGTGTTGATACACATTGTGCTGCTTCGACAACATGGCCGCGGGCCGCACAGATCTGCGAGGAGGGCCGCGATTTTGACATGTCTGCATTACGGCATCACATTTGCTTCATTACCGGAGTTTTAGTCAGATTATTTTTTCAAAGGCCAGCTTCCAAGGAATTTCGTGCTAAATAATTGCAATTCACAAACCGTAAATAGGCCTCTTGAGGTCCAACAACTGCAAATTTTGTTAAATGAGGTCACTTTTCATTAATACTGGAACTTTGCAGTTATATAGGAGCCCTTTTTGAATTAGCAACTATTGTTGCAAACATATTCTGAAAAAAATGGGGATAACGAAGCAAATGTGATACCGTTATGGAATCTGGACGAAATGCGCAAACTTTTAAATATTAGTACATGTCGTAGTGTCTGGTACGATTTTTTTTATAGTTCAGTTATTTGAATTTTCATGAATGAGCGACTTTGATCTTTCGGTTCTACAAAACTAAAAAAGTTACTTTTCGGGTTGAGCTGCAGTTGATAGATATTTTTATTGCCGTTATAGTGCAAAAAGAAAATTTTAGAAATATTGAGATTTGCGTTACGTTACAGTACGTAAAGCATCACAAGAAGGCATGCTTCTTTTGGACTATCATTTGATTGCGTATATCTAAAAAATGGGTATATTTATTTATATTATACAAATATTCCCTTTGACACTTTAAGAAATATTATTAGATACATTGAGTGCGACATGTCGACTTATACCCAGAGGCTCAGGAATGCATTTTTTTTGTAATAAAATTAATTTAATTTACAGCTTATTTATTTATTTATTGTCCTCAGTCGACAAATTATTATTTTACGGCGTCTTTGCAATTGAAGGCTGTAATTGAGATTTTCAAAATGAAATTAAGAAACCATTTAAAGGCTGCTTAATAAAACTTGCTCTGCTATACCTTTTTGGTTTTTCATTTGACTGTAATGTAATAGTATTCTTCGTTTTTAAATAGCCGCTTCGTTATTTTGGACCATTTGTGTTGACGGTTTTAGTGAGACTTAGTGCACATTTTCAAATTTGGATCTTATTGGTTTGCCAGAAACCCACATTTATAAATTTTTTGAGTAATTAAATTCTTCGCTTTCTTCGTCTAAATTTTATCCTTTCAGCGCCCGTACGAGGAGGACCTCAGCTGTTTCAGCGACTGCCATCAGCGAAAACCATCGCTTTTCACTCGTCACAATCTTTATTAGATGTTATCCTCGCGTTTTCAGCTCAATGTTTATTTTTTGGTGTACCTATCTATCAAAATTTTATTCATTATTTAAGTGGATAGTTTGTTAAGAATTTATTGAAATAATATTTTTTTTTCTTTTTTCTTTCTAGGTATGCTTCTGACATTATTTGTTATTCATCAAATCTTTGTATAAGGTATTAGTAAGGCTTAAGGTATGTTACCATTTTCTTTGTAAATGGATATTTTCTCTATAGTCAAGAGTGGTCTTGATATATACAGACATATGTGTCCGTGTATGCGTATCCAAGAAACAATTTTTTAAATCATTTAAATTAACAAGTATAAGGCCAACGACATTTTTTTTATTTGGCTTTGAAAAAGAATCTTATATGTCAAATGAAAAAGCAACAACAACGCATTGATCTCGGCGATGGCAGGATCCAAGATAGCCTGCCTGTAGAAATATGCTGAGATATTACCGCCAAAACGGGCGATGTGCCTACACCGCAGGTCGAGCAACGCGAAACCATGGAGCGGTATAAAGAATGAGACAAGGAAGAAGAAGAAAAAGAATCTTAGAATCAAAAGCGGAACCAAGGAAGTTGGGTATGCAGTTTTGCCGTACGTGTGACTTTTATGGAACTACTTCCACAATTTAGGTTTCCAAAATATCAGGTTTGAATTTTGTCAGATTTTAAGAAACAAATTAAAAAGAATTATGTTCATATAGCTGTTTAGTCTTTCGACACCTAGGTATGAATGTCTTCAGTCGATATGTGGGCGGTGACAACTGTGGTCATTTCTAGGGCTATCGTTTTCGCTGTTTTGTTTTTGTATTTTTGTTAACGTGTGTGTTTATTCAGACAATACTCTTACAAAAATAAATGTTATTTATAACAATTTGCACCGGCCTCGTCATGCTTCTAAAGATATTTTCTTTTATCTGATGAAACCAATGGCAATTATTTTGGCTCTTCTGCATCATATTATATAAAAATTGGATTAAAAACCAAGTACCTTTTCGCACATGTCTCGTAACATAAATTTTATCGCAACTATACTACCAAATTACCTATCATCACTTAATATGCTTAAATCGTGTGCCACCTTTGCGCTCGCTATCATCACACATTCAATATTTAAGCGGATCAACATTAGTTGCTAATATAATTTCTATGTCTTTTTTTTCGTCACCATATACCATTATCTATTTGATTATATGGCCATTTAAAGTTATACTACGAAAAAAGTGCAAAATTGAAAATCAATTGACTGAAAGTTCGAGTGGGTCGAACGAAAAATGTCGCAAGACTGTGGATAGTAAGACAACAATTTTGTTGTTGCTGTGAAAACGATCAAACATGCATGAAACATAAACGCGATCCATTCAAACGAAATGTTTTATATCGATGTATACATTTCACTTGACTTGACGTCGTCGAAACACGACCGAAAAGAAATGAAAACAATTGTGTGGACGTGATTTGCACCTTAAATGTCGAAAATTATATTTCAAATGTTATGATATGATTCAAGCCTTTTTTTATTAACGAGGCGAAAAAGTATACATATATGCTGATATTACGTTGGGGCTTTTTTTCTGTTTGTCTTATTTTAAGCATTTTATATCTCATATAGTAGCAGTGCTTGAGACAATTGAACTTGTTATTACATATTTTACTTTGCGTGCCCATATGACTGTATGGAGCTAAATTCACACGAAAATACTGTTGAGACTTTATTGAGAGAATAAATTTATAGAATAGAGTAATAAAATGAAGTTGACATTTATTATTGTGGGAGTAGCTGGTTTTTTTTCCAGTCACAAGTAAAACAGAGTCATGCAGGTTTATAGCTGTCTTTATTTTAATTAAAGACATGCTAACATGTTGTTTAGAAAGCTCTCTTTGTGTCTTATGCTCTCTAAATACATATAGACTTGTGATAAATTAAAATTTCGACTGTTTGAAGTGCGCTCGAAACAACCAGTTTATAGGTTTTGTGGTAATCCGCACTAATGTGAAATGTCAGAGAAAACAAATGAACTGTTTGATATTTTAGGATTTGGGAAAAACAAATCTCAAATTTCAATTGAGTTGGTTGGTTGAAGAATGGTCATACAAAGAAAACTAAAATTTTTCATGTTTCTCGGAACAAAGGAAATTTTGTTAAGCATGAAACTGTTTATCGATCAAACATGCCAATATTATGGATGTTATAAGCCAACCTATTCAGGTTTCCAAGATTGTGAATTTGACAATAAAAAAGCTTGTTTTTACTAATTTCTGGTATAAAGATTCGTTTTTGTAAGTCTGTGTGTTCATTAAAAAATAAATTGGTTTCTTTAAGTTCCATGCTTGAAAAATTCCAAATTTATACATTAACTAATTTTGTTAAACATTTTTAAGCTTCAACAGTTGTCATAAATATCCTGTGTCAAAATGCTGAACTCAAATTTAAATACCGGTTGTATTAAATAAATATAAAATTTTGGGATTTAAAAAGAAAATAAAGCATCGCTCCTAAAATCAAGTCCTTGAAACGTATAGTTGTCTCGAAACCGGCAAAGAAATGCGGTTGATAATTAATCGAGAAATCTACAAAAGAAGTAGCTTTTCCACTATTTTTGCCATAAGAATGCAAATTGACACCTTTCTCATTTTTACTGCGTCAAATCTTATAAGTCTCCTCCTCCAATCATCACATACAAAACAACATCTCAGCATAAGGAAAACCAGATACTCAAAAACGTCTTAAAACAAATTATAAAATCAGTTTAAATTACAAATTTCTTTAAACAATTTTCTCGCGACTTATGATTTGCGTAAAACCGAAATTATGTCATACCAGTTTCAATCGAACCGGTTCAGTTTGTCATTGTCAATTTTTTTTTGTTCGGAACCTTGAAATTTTTTGACCACACAGTACAAAAATCTAGGTAAGTCGATTGCTCAATTTTCATGACAATGCAGTAGCATGGTTTTCCATGTCAGTCATCACAACGAATGAACTATTCAGAAAAACTAACGAATTCCTAATTTGCATATTTGCTCTGAAGTTTTCAAGAAACGGTCAAGTAGCATGTTGTACTATGGTTCAACTGTGTACTCTGGCTAGACACTCCATCATGTGGCTGACGCCGAGCCGCCTAATTTTGATAAATTAAGTTCGAAACCTTTGAACTTGACGATGAGAAAGCATTTTCTATTATCGTGCCATATACAATGGATGAATTAGCGGAATTCGAAATTCAATCAAAATTAGGTTAGCGCAAGTATAATCCCAAGAATTTTGGTAGGATTATCTAGTTGAAAATTTGTGCAAATCTGTTACAGATTTGCAAAACTTTTGCAGCCGTATAAATCAGACAAACATTTCAATGGGTTTCTTGTCGACAAATGGAATTAATTGAGTACTCGTGTCGCTGCGGCATAAAAATTGGTGTGGAAATATAGAATAATTGCAAGAGATTATTTTTTTAACAATACATTCGTTTTTTTAGCCGTTCTGTAGTATTAATCTAAAGCAATTCAATCAGAAAAGGTAAACAGAAGTCAACTGGCTCAGTTTCAATTTAAAAGGCATTGCATCCGCGAAAGTTGAAGTTAGAAAATTTTTATTTTGTAGTAATAGTTTCCGTTTTGTAAAATTCAATCAAAAATGCGATGTAAATAAATTTAAGAATAATAATCTTATAAGATTTAATTTGCTGGTTCGAATAGGCATTTTGATTGTTAATTTTTTAAACTAGAAGAGCTATAATTTTCGTCTTATCGACATATTTAAATTTTTCTATATTTTTTTGTTTCAACACTTTTAAATTTGTTTATCATGATGATCGGATTCGTAAGAATCTAACAAGCTGCCAGGTCAGATTATACCCATAGTCGTAAATCTCTTCCAATATATCCTAAAAACAATATTTTGAACTTGATCTACTGCCCCCTATTCGGTTTTTTTTTCTCACGCAGTTTAAAATATTCTTACCATTCCACTTTCATCATTCTTATTATACCCTTCGCTCATAGAGTGAAAGGGTATATTAACTTTGTCATGAAGTTTGTAACGCATTGAAGGAAGCATCTCCGACCATATAAAAAGTATACATGATCAGCATGACTTCGGGAGTCGATTGGGCGATGTCCGTCTGTCTGTATGTCCGTCTTTTACACAAATACTTCTTTTTGCTGCAGGCAGTTTGTATGTTTGAATCGGTAAAATCGAACAATGGGGTCATGGGGCTGCCATACAAACCCTACTCCCCAAATTAGGTTCTTCTAAGAAAAACTTCTTTATTTGTGCACCAAATTCAACCAAATCTCAAACAAAAATTGTTCAAAACAAATGGAATCGTACTATGGGGCGATGATCCCACAACCCCCAATAACATTTTTTGAGTAAATATTATTATTTGCCCACTTATTTCAACAAAACCCCACACAAATATTGTTTTTTCGACGCAAGCGAACTTTTGTGAAGACGGAAATGAATGGGGGAGAGAGGGGCGGGATTAAATACAAGTCGTAGGTACGCCCGAAAAAACTTTTAGCCTGAGGAGAGCGAAGGGTATCCAAACTTCGGCCGCGCCTGAAATTAGCCACGGTCTCGTTTTTCTAATCATAGTATCATTCTATAGACGTTTCGAAGTCAGAAGAGTTCAATTCTTTCAGTTAATCGTTTCAATATCAAAACAAATCAAAAGAAAAGAATCTCATGCATTATACATTTTTTTGCGCGCGGAGAAAGTGTATCTATTCATCTTCAACAATATTCTAATGTGAAGAAGCAGAACCAATGCAAAAGAAAATGCCAAAATGTTTGTCTCATTTAAGAACGCAAAAGCTCATGTCTTTAGAATTTTATATGTGTCTTGAATACAGGCAGAATAGTGTGCAGACATACGAAGAATAAGACTTTCACAATATTAATCATTGATTAAAAGGATTACTAAAATCTGGTGATTAGTGTCAGTTTTTTTTTATTGTTAGCAATTAATTGAGTTAATTGTTATGCAAGTCTTCTTAGAAATTCATAGTTTTGTAATCACTAAACAATTTAATTTAGAGTATTTGATTTTATGATTATGAATATAACTTTTCCCTCAACACAAGAATAATTACATGGAACACGCCAGAAACTAATATTTTCTAGAGAAAAACGAAAGACTTCAATGCCACGAATAAGCGAGTAACTTGATTTTGTTATTTGCATGACGACTGGACTGCGCCAGATGTAAGAAAATCGATTCATTACCCTACTACGAAAAGAATCAAGTTACTCGCTTGATTGTCGCTTCGCAGTCTTTCGTTTTCCGTTGGGAAATATTAATTGTGGTGGCGGTGAACTTTGTATTTGGACATTAAGAAGTTGGGGCAATACCGTACAAACAGTAAACTGCAATTTTATAGTTAAGGCCTCACCCGTGTACCAAAATTAATAATCTCTTTACGGCAATAGTATTTCTACATATCCACATCGCTTGTTAAGTAAATCTTTAATTTTAATTAAAATTACTGTTAAATACAGGTATAATAAAAATCTTATCCAGCGAACATCATTATAACAAAATCGTTCTTAATTTGTGGCCCTAAAAATTATCATAATTTCATGCTGACCTGACTCATATTAGAAAGCAACTCAGAACATTTTAAAATCTCATGAGTGTATAAAATTACGGTTCGACTTTTATATTTTTTCAAGATGCACTGAATCATTAATGAATTAACGTCAAACCGTCAAAAAATTATTTAACCGTTACAAAGAATCTCTGTGTTGGGATTAACAGAAAAAAATGCTAAAGTTCGTCACTAATTTTCCATTGAATTGTTAATGACATTCGGAAAAATTTATGTATGTTGTGCGTTCTTTTTTTTTATAATTATTTCCCAGTTATCTTTAGCGGGAATTGCATATAGAGAATCGGATGAATTAATTAGTATTACCACAAGATGTTTGTGTGTTTTATTGGTGAGAGTTGAAAAGTGTTTCACATTTTTCCACTTGAATGATTTTACATAAATGGTACACCTGCTGTGTCGTCATTCATGTGCGGAGATTTTTTTTGCATCACTTTTTTAAATTTTTGAAATTGTTTTTGAGCAGGAGTTTTTGACGTAGTTTGGTTATTTTTTGCTTTTAGAAAGCTGGAGCACTTGCGTGTATGACTGGAAATTACAGAATATATAGAACATGAGTGTTTGAAAGTAGGAAATGCAAGTGAAAATGCGTAAATAGAGAAATCAAAACACAAAGTCAATCAAGCCATGGATGGTGGTCTAAACATTATTAACATTATTTTGTATTTCAATATGTACGCCGAGACAAATGGCAATTCAATCGACAAAATGTCTAATGCCCGTTATTTTTATATGTCTTTCTTCTTGTCTCTTCTCTGTTTGTCAGAAACCATAGCGGAGGAAAGAGAAACGGCGTGTTCATGTTCCTTAGTCAGGTTTGCTGTTAAATTACCGAAAAGTTTGACGTTGAGCTCGTGCTGAGTTTGGCCATTCATTTCACAATGTATCTTTAAAATTGTCATAGTCATAACAATTTTTTAGTGATCTGTATAGACTTGCACATTTTCCCTAAAATTTTAGGTAACTAAAACAAAAACCACTTTCATTTTTCTTTTTCAAAATATGTTGAGTTTCATGCAAAGATTATTTTTCATCTTTTCGGCTTGCCCTGCCACTTTCAGCCTCAAATTTTATGGATACCAAAAAACCAACGTTTTTGATAAATGGAATTCCATTGCACGTCTACTATAACACTCCCCATGATCATACATTTTACATACCTCTCATAATATATGTATGTATATCCATCCACGTGCTAATCCTAGATTCCCGTAAAAAAAATCCTAAAAACTCTTATCATCATTAATGTGATGTAATTATCCGTTCATATTCAAAACAAACTCCATTAAATCATTGATTTTATAAATAAATCTGTTATGGCTTATCTTGTGCCTTTCCAGCGATTAATTTTGATTTTCATCAATAAGTTTTGTTGCTATAATGGCTAAATCACGTACATATCAATACAGAACTGTATGTGATAAAAACATTGAACCTATACTATCTTCCACTTTCGATTTTTATCGCACTTATTCAATTACGTTTTTACGCGATATACTATGTTACGTACATAGATACGCATGCATAGTCTCGACTGACGCGCATATCTATTTATAGTGCTTTCCAAAACCCTTTCCCTTTCTGTTAAATAAATTGTATAAGATGTGATAGGGAAAAAATGGCATGAGAAAAATATAAAAAAAACGCAAGAATGCAATATATTTCTTGTGAATAGGCTGTCAAATCTGTCAGACTTGAGCTGGTGATGGATTAAGTAGTAATTACTCTATTAATAAAGCAGGTGGAAATATGGTGAGTTTAATTTCAGAGAATGTGGAATAGATTGGATTGAAAAGTCGAAGTTTAAACTAAGACTAAGTGGTTTACTATGATGCATTTATTTTATTTTTTTATATAATATGGGAACTCAAAATATAAATTGTTTAGGTCCATATCCGGAAAGAAAATAAATATAAATGTCAAAAAAAAAAAAAATTGGCATGTGCATAACGTGATTGGTGTTTGCAGCCGTAATATGTACTTAGTTGGAACGTGCAGAAGATTTTACCTTAATAAAGAAAAAAAAAATATTTTTGTACAATTACGGACTTTTTCACTCAAATAAATTCGATCAATCTTCTGCAAAAAGCCATCCAACAGACAGCCGCACGTTTTTACAGCTAGCGGCTACTCTAATTGCACAAAAGGACTATTAGTCAATTTCTCGTATAAGCTCTATACAATAAATTGATTGATCCCAAATGGATTAAATTAAAAACTAGAGAAAAATTCTTTAGTTGGACATTTGACGCGGGGTGACTGCTCATTTTCATAGTGGGCGGTAGATTTGAAATTAAGTTAAATTAATATGTCGAGTTGAGTGCAAAAAATGATCAAGTAAATATTAAGACAGTCATAGAAATTTAATAATATATATGTTTTGATGCAAGAGTCTTTCACAGAGGGTTCGTGAGAGTTGTGTGTGAATTTTGTGGAGTTGAAACGTGTCTAAAAAAAGAAGTGAGTCACTCATTGGAAAAAGTATTTTATTTTGTCATTCAGGAACATAAGGTTTTAGTGTGCATTGGAAACAACAAATTTGAGGTCAAATTGAAAACTTTCATGGTTCACGATTTTAATTATTGCAATTGGTGGTTTACCCAATTTTAATAAAAAATAAATAAAAAATAAAAAAATGATTTGTTGTGGTTTAATAATAGAAACAAGTAATTAAAATTGTTTCTTTCTGATTCGAATATATTTCGAGGCAGCAAATTTGTGTGTGCCAAAAAGTAAATACACTCGTACTGTTTGTTACGTGCCATCTCAATGGCAAAGTCGCAGAGATTAGCGAGTTTTTTTTAATTAAAAAAAGAGTAATTATTAGAGTAGAGTTTTGGCTATAATAAAACAAAACACGCGGATGAAAAACAAAAAAAAAATTTAAGAAAAAATCGTCACAAAAGACATTAGTGAAAAGTATAATAAGCGGCCTGACTTTTACATTATTACTATTTTAATTTTTAGTAGCGGCAATTATACAAATATTATATTGTAGACGGCATTAGCAAACGTCCCTGAAAAATTGTCGACTCTGTCTCTTGTCACATCTGTGAAAATTCATAATACCCCAGCAAGACATACAGCACTCCATTCTTTATGATATTAAAATAGAGTACCACCAAGTAGTCACTGTTACTTAGATTACGCTATACAAAGTATTCGTTTTCAGCATATTTCAAAGATAATAATTCTTCTCAGTGGAAGTAATTCTGCTCCATGATAATTATTTCTTCATCAAGAATAAATTTGAGTATCTGCAAAGTTAATCTCAGCCGAGGAAAATATATCATGCCTAACGTGTTTTTGTTAGTAACGGACATGGCATAAGTATATAATGTTTTGTCAAGTATTCTGATTAATTTTAATTTGCTTAATTTCCTCAAATACGAAAAAAAACAATGTTAGACGTAGACACGTCTAACCAAACTTCGAGCCGCTCATACTAATCTGCCTGGTATAACCTTCGAATTCAGGAAAACATAATTTTCAAGAAAGCATCTTATTTATCATGGCAATATGCCATTGAAGACATAAATACTACTTAATTTATAATTTTTTTTTATTTGAAACGAGCGCATTATTACAATAATTATCACGATTTATTGTCTGGTTTCCGTTTATAAATCCGTTGTCTTAGTGCTTTTCGTTGTTCAGTTTTTTTTACGGAATTCACCAGATAAATATTCAGATTTAAATATTTTTGACGCCATCATTACATATATCTGACACGACATATATATCCGTAAGCAAATTGACCATCAACTTCATGCTCGCTATCCGTTAACGCGTCCCTGATGGACAATCAATCGTTATTTTCGGACGACTGCCGACACCTAATGCGACACGGCAGTTTGTTTTTAAAAAACCTTATCATCGGCAATTTTTCATAAGAAATTTTTCTTATGCTAATTAGTTGCCTAATAAAATTGGTTAATTGAAATTTTCCAGTTGGAAGGAATGATGTGTTGATAGAAAACCATACAAAACGCGGCTCCCTGACCTTGTCGTGTAAAAAGATGCAAAAGATGAATGAATACAAGAAGTGTGATTAGACAGGTAGTAATGTTTACAATGCGGGTTATGTCTTGAGTTGATCATCAATAAAAGTTTCAGTCATGATGAGCACACAACACAAAATGCAAACGAATCTCTTGGGTGTGATTATTATGGGAAGGAAGCTTCAACTTCATAACTTGTCTGTTTATTATAAACTATGATGCTTGCTAACAATGGAATTATTTCAATGTCGGTTGACGGATGCCGCGCCGAGTGCTTTTATGTTTTCCGCGATTCTAAACTTTTATATTAGAACAATAGCTGTTTCTGCAGGTGCGTATGGAGAATTTGATGAAAATATGGATTCCTTTGTTTACTTGCTTGTGGTTTAAATACGCATGTTGACATGATTAGCTGAGAATGGGATGTTAAATTACATGTTTTTTCAAGGTTTTAATGTATACTCGTAAATATGTATGCCATTTATTTTATTCTTTTTCACAGAGACCGAAAGGCAGTGAGTAATGGAAATCGATCAGTCTTAAAAATATCAAAGGTCATTTCTCCCTGTGACGAATTTTAGGGGAATTTATTTTAGAAGCAAATGATTTTTTAGTTTTTGATTAAATCTGTGCCTTTAAAATATCAACCATGTTTATTGTAACATGAAGCGTCCCGTTGCGATATCTTGCAAAAGAAAACATTCCCCATTTTTGAAAAAGATGCTTTTTTGCTCTGAAAGGACACTGAGATTTTTTTTATGAACTTGCTTTGTTTCTCCTATAGGATCAATCACATTGTTTGAAAAGTTACCTGGACTGTTCAAGAACCATTTAAAAAAAAACTTCCAGCCGCCAGGTAACTCTCTTAAATCTTTCGATTTTAGTGTTTTTAGGGATGCTGTACGAAAATGACAATTTTATACCAAACGCACTGATGATTTATATCCAGAAAGTTGTTTAAGAAATTGATTTGGCAAATTGTAATTTGGTATAAGCTTTTAGTACCATCAGCCCGCAAGAAAAGATCGACTAAGCTGAATTTTTGGTATGGAGCAGAAAGCAATTTCTCTTCGCTACTGTTTTTCAAATTAACAAAAGGACCTTTCACAAACTCAATTGAACGAAATTAATCTATTCGACTTAATATGAGTACAATTCCCGGATTTGTCAATTTTTGATTTCCTGTTATGTATAAAATTTTATAACAGATATTGCACACTAAAACGACTCCTGCAAGAAGCCAAAAATATTTCTTTCATTTTTCAAATTGAAAAATTTCAGACTTTGATGTGTTTTTTAAAAGCAATTTAGCAGGCGGTTTTATAATTTCTCTGTTAATATTTTGCTATATCAGTTGCACTAAAAGAAAGAGGCGGAGGACTAATCGTGTTCCCTACTGTTTCCCAACCGGTGGTCTGCGGAACAAAGATGGTTCCTGAGAGTCTCGGAGATGGTGCGCAAAATATTCTCATTATGCACTTACAAAAATGTAATATTTCTCCGCGATAAAATCAATGTTTACGATTTTTGCTTTGCTTTGTGTGATAATTGTTTCTAGATAGGCATATTTTGAGAGAAAGACCAAAAACCTAAATGCTTCGGAATTTCAAAAATCTGCAACAGCATTTCTAAGTTTCTGAACCTGGTTCCCACCCAATGCAACAGCGAATTAAACCGTGTACTTACCTACATTTTACCGTTATATGTTCGAAATTTTTGTATTAGTGAAACCCAAAATGGGCAGTGGGAGTTTCCTGTTCTTTACTGAATACTACGGCCACCTTTTGGAAAAATTGCTCCAGTTTGCGCATAGTCCACCTTTCATGAAAATTGGAATCCGATTGCCCTTGGTTTTGCAATTTTTTCCTTGAGTAGCATCTTTGAACTTCTGTGACTTCAGAGTACAGACATAGATAACACTGAAAATTTCAGCAAAATTTGCACCGCAATTTGGGCTCCTTATAAACTGCTTAAACAAAAATAATGAAAAATGGACCCTGTGAGCGCTTGGTTCTCTCTACGATTTTTTTTTGCTGGTTGGTTCTATGAAAATTTGACCCCGTTTGCCCTTTGCGTTTTTTTTTTCTTAGGTCGCATCTTTGAACGGCTGTAACTTCTGATGCTAAGATAATAAAATTTTCAGCAGCCGTCCAAACTATTTTTATAAACATTTGTTATTACATGAAAATTTAGAGACTTTGGAGATTTGTTGGCATATGGTACCAAGTAGGTCAGTTTTAGGAAAAATGTGGCTTTTATCATTAGAAGAAAAAGCGTCATTTTTGCGAGGTTTCCAATTTAAATTAAACCTAACTTTTTTTGTTTGACAATATTTTATTTTCCAAATTTTATGAAAATAAACTAGATTTATAGACGTTGACTTTAAACATCAGGTAAATAATTCATACGGAAAACAACATTTTCTGGCATTAAAAAGTAGCAATTTGTACACTTAAATTCATTCAATAACAAAATTGTCCATTGAATAACTAATAAATTCAGGTTGAGGGGATATTTGCACAATTGAGGAGACATTAGCACAGATAATTACATCAGCGAGGCTTACATTTGGAAAAAATGCACTGTTTGATGCGGAATCATATCACAGGAGATCTAGGTCTATTTTGAAAATGCGTTATGATATCGAGAAATGTTGAACACTTGAACACACTCAGAAAAGGCCAAACATGTGGATTCAGCAAGACGGAACACCTTGCCATACCGCTCAACCTACAATGAACATTTTATCTGAACTGTTCGGCACAAGAATTATTTCTAGAGGAGCACCAATAAACTGGTCTGCTCGACCTCCAGATACCTGCCGATTTTTTTTTTTAAGGGGATACTTAAAAGCAAGGGTTTTTAGTGATAAGCCCAAAACCATTGCGGCACTAAAAGGAAATATCCGATCCGAAATAAGGGCTATACAGCCAGTGCGATTACGAAAAGTAATGCAGCATATGCTGGAAAGGGCTCGAATTTGCGAAGCAAGTAATGGACGTCAACTCAAAGTAATAATTTTCGGAACATATAGCTTAAACTGTAATATGTTCAAACATAAAAATAAAAAATGTTTTTTCTTAGGAAATCTTTAGTTTTATTTGCGTTTCATTTATACCTATTGAAATAATGGATAAAAAAATGACTTTTTTCTTTAAACCTTCAAATGAAGACTACCGGAAAAAAAATATACGATACGATGCCTAGTGCAGAAAGTCTCCCAAATCTCTAGTATTTTCCCTCAAAATTAAAAAGGAAAATGTTGATCAATAAAAAAGTTATCCTACGTTCAAATCATATAGGTACCTTAAATTTATCCACTCCACCATGTATTATATCGAAAGTTATGGCTGGATATATATTTGTAGGGAAGATATGGGGTTTTTGGTGAGACCTACACTACCTTCCATTACGTTCAAGAAAATGTCACAATTACAGGCATTGAGCAAAATTTAGATCGATATTCTGTTGAAATTAATTGAATTGTAGTATAATGGGTGTTCAATAGTCCAATTTGACCCATTTTGTATACCGTTCAAGATTTTACCAAAACAGACATCTGATTAAAATTTCTAAAAGCAAGCTTCATTATTTCGGCAATTATTGTCTGTATGCTTAGAAGCGCGGACAGCATCTATCTTTCTTGTCAAACTATTTCATCGAAAAACGTTGTGTCGAAATCTTTTGAATTATCCGAGTAAATTGAATGTTCACTAACCTCTCAACACATGAAAATTGATCAATTGATATTTTAAATTAATTGTTCACTTTACCTGAATCCACAAATTTGCAATCGAATCTTACGCATAACTCTACATTTATCGTATTATGCACTTTTAATTTCAAAAATGCTACTCTGAAAGCAAAAGGAAGAAAATTGTCTAATAATTCAAAGCATGCATTAAAGCAAATACTATTATCGTAAAACTAGTAAGTAACTAAAAAAAACACAGAGGAAATCACCAAAAAAACTATTCAAAAAGAAAAAAAATGGCGTTAAACCGCTTTAAAAAATATACTAATATTATGCAGCTGTGTGCAATGAAGACATCTTAAAATATACTTTTAGCCGGTAAAGTGAATGCCTATTGAATTTATTTTGTGCATTTGTTAATAGACTAAATTGAAATAAGTTAGCAGTTCATATTATGGCCGCGGGTGCATATGAATCAAAATTAAATTAATTGATTTTTAAAATGCAACAGTTTTTTACGCCAGAAATTAATCAGAGATCCATACAAAATTAAAGAATTGTGCATAGTCTTTGGTCGGTAATTTTATCTGACATTTTGCATAAATTGAAAAGAAAACATTTCAAATGTTTTTTTTTTTGTGGTCGCCCATTGATCCTGATTTCACACCCAAAACTATAAAACAAACATTCCGTTTTGTATGTATTGTATATATATGAAAAGCACTTAAGGGCATATCAACACCTAATTTTTTTTCAGGTGAAAAACTACTTTCGCAAATTTACGCATAACTAATTACTAGTTCAAGTATTTACACGTTTAACCATACATTTACGTCTTTCCTCGCGGACATGTTGGTACAACCGGCCAACAACAAGTTTTCTTGTTTTTTTTTTTAAGCAATCATTTTTATGCAAGTTGGTTTAATTAAATGCAATATTACTCGCACAGTTGCATAAAAATCAGAATAGTAGAAATACAGTATTTGTGGAACATCAAACGTCCTTGCCACATAATCTTTCATAAGTTGTTTGGATACGCGACTATTAGTTAATGTAACTGCTTATGTATATCAGACAAGTTGGTTATACATATTATTTTGTCGCAATGTGGTGTCATATGCAGTAGCAATGATATATAGGATCATGTTGTATGCATAAGTTAAATGTAATTACGTCTATAGGGGGCAAAAGTATGTGCATAATTTTATATAAATTCTTTTGGATTATATTTAATGTATTAACGTTCATTTTAATATGTAATTTATTTGACGTAAATATGTATAGAAAAAAAAAACGAAAACGTGTGCTTCTTGCTTGAATAATTGTTTCTCAACATTTAACTTCCTATTTGTGCAAAATAGAGTAAGAATGTCGATCATTAACGCGTTTGAGGTGTTAAGATTGCCAAGTGGAATGTTTCAATGGAATATGAGCTTAGTGATTTTCTGGAGGTGGTTATAATTGTTTAATTCCACGCGCATTCAACCGTGTTGAGAAAGGAGAAAAACTTAATAGGTAAAAATGAAGATATAATTAGTTCCTAATTGTCAGTCAATTGTAGCGATTGCTACATATCATATATACACTCAATGAAGCTATAATATTTACAGTCGTTGAGACTACAAGGTATTACCTTTGGGAGTACAGGATAGTTTCCCAGACTAGGGTGCAAAAGTGACTGAAATTCCGAATAATATTAAATGAATAAATAAACTATATTTAAATTCGATAAATAAATCAGTTTGAATTTTCTAAATGGGATGTCTGCATCATAATGCATCAAATTGGCCCACTTTTAAATTTTATTTTATATGGTTTCTTTAAAACATTTACTTGACTGATTTGAAGCAAAAAATCTTTAGACTTACCTATTGAGCGCTATCAATTTGACCCAATCCCCATAGCAAAGAGTTAATATCGGTAAACATTTTCTGTATTTATTTGAAATACTACTTCGATAAATTAAATAATAAAATACATAACAGGCGCGACAATCCAACATTGGACTAAGGCCGCAGGATGTGTTAGTGACATCCTATTTTTCAAGATCTTATCTGCTTTTTGTTGAGGTAATGAGATCAGTATCACTCTCAGCAGTGTTATTTATCCTAATGGGTACTCGTTTAACTTCTGAGTGAGACCATAGTCCGTCACAAGTTTGTGAGTTCGAAAAACACCATGGTTCACGGTGAGATTTGAACTCATGACCCTGTGCACCGAAGGTGCGCGCACTAACCGCTAGACCAGCCAGACTACTTCGATAAATTACTACGGTTAAAAATACCGAAATGCTTGCAATGCCATGGATTAAAGGGCTATACATACTATAAAATTGCTTACGCAAGAATTAATTTTTTGCTGAAAAAAAAAAATAATTTAATTTTTTACATGAACACCATTGCTTTCACTTTGGAAAGAGTAAGGTAATAATGTTGACATCAAAACCGAACTATTATGTGTATAATGCATTTAATTGAATACGGAAACAACAATATTTCAAATATTGTATATTCTCTGCTTCTAGAAGAGAGATTATTGCATTCGAAATATTTCGAAACTTCATCATACACATTGCAACATATACACGTCTTTTCTGCATTTACTTTGCATTTTCCATGACGAACATAGCACTGTCCGATGCTGCTTATACCAAGCGGAAGCTAAATTACTCGTAAAATTTATTTAATTCTATGCAAATTGCAAACATTTTTTTCTTATTTCCACAAATCAACACATTTTTGTAAATAAAACCTTCACAGCAACTGGCAAAGGTAGTATGAATGTTGAAAAAATAAACACATACACGACATTCTCTGCAAACACTCGCGAACTATTTTCAAGGAAATTCCACGGTACTCATGTCAAGATCAACGTCTGTGTTTAATAACTACTGTGTTCTTGCAAATTTATGTTGCATTTGACCAAGTTGCATAGCCAATTTGACTAATTACAACTACCAAGCTCCATACGTTTCTAAATGCAATAAGCTGCATTACCTTTTTTGTTTTTTTCATATTGTTTGTTTTTTTTGTTTTATATAAAAAAAGATTCAATTATCTGCTGTATCGCTTATACTCATACCTTCACGTATTGCCTTTATGGAGATTGGAAAAAGTTTTTAATTAATCAAACGATCATGTGATGTTTATACCAAAATTATTCTTAATCCTATCGGAATAATGTCTTTTTTGTGCCCGGTTGCAATCGAATGTCGGTATTGACCTGTCCGACATGTATCCCTTTCAAGTTCACAATCACAATCCAAAATTCCATTGCAGAGAAAGCTTCTACCAAAAATGCAATCTCGGCGCGTGAGCGTAAAATTGTACTGACCATACCGCTATGCGTACATGATGGTTTATTGGAAACTGTCATAGCTTGTGTTACTATACATATCATGTTTTTTTGACAGATGAATTTGCAGAAAAAAACAAACTAAACAGTTTTTATGAACAAAAAACCATTTAGAAATCTGCTGGTTCAATATTGACTACGGTGTGGCGCGTGCTTTTTTGCTTATTGGCAACATGCAGAGCAATTCGCCGGCATGCTTTGCTGCTGTTCATCTAGTTAGCAGCAGGATGAAGTGGCAAAAGACAATGAAAGTATCTTTCGAGACACATGTTACTTCAGAGGAGATAGATAAAGACGAAATTGAATGTCATCGATGAATCAGATTAATTCGTTTTTTTTTGTGTTTATCGTTTTTGATTTCTTCTTTTCGCCGCTCTTTAGTGATTATGTTTATGGGGGAACTTAATAATAATAATTGTAGTTTTGGACAAAACAAAAGTGGCGAAAACTCTCGTATATTATGTATAGTATACTTGGAATGGTTCAATGTTAAGTGAGGTAAAATGACTTGCGAGTCTTTAAATGTTTGTATTGAAAACGAAAGGAACACTATGTTTTTTTGTGGTAAAGATTTGACTAGTTTTGGTAAGCGGATCAATTGTATGGAGAATCTAAATTCCAGTGCTATCTAATGTCCAAGTTAACATAGAATGTATATTTTGTAAGAAAAATTTCGCTTCATTTCAAATAAAACGGCCACTATTGTAAACAGCCGCTCGATCGTGCAAACTCAGCAACGTCCCGAAGAGAAACAAAAGAAGAGTAGGAGTGTTGATTTAACAACTATTGCGACAGACTTTTAAACTAAATATAAGTAAATTAGTAAATCCATCGTCAATAAAGAATTTCAAATTATTAAATTTACATAAATTTAAAGTCAGCACATCTTTTAACCATGCGTTAGATGTAATTGGAAATAGAACAGGAATAGAACACGTATCTGAGACGTGCAAAATATGTGATGTATTTCTTTCCCCGGCAATAAAAATAACCCTGACTTTTTTACTTTTAATAAAAAAACAAAAAATTAACTTTCGTGACGTAGTCTGATACAAAAATACATTTATAACACAAAGTCGATAGTCGAAAAATTATAGTTTTAGGGCATAAAATGTAGGGTGTTTAAAATTGTCAAAACGTACCGTTATTCAGAGTTTGTTCGAAGAAACATAGTCGCTCACAATCAGTGGCGTGAGTTTGGAATGGAGGGAAGCATTTCCAAGCAAATTATTCTAGAACTTAATTTAAAAATATAGACAACTTGAAAACTGTATTAAATACAGTAAAGCGTCGATTATCTTAACTAATGTTAACAAGGTGGTGGTTCAGCTAATCGAAAGGTCGTTTAACTGAATTTTCATACAAAAATTGGAGGATTGCATAAAAGTTAATACTAGGTGGGGCAAAAGTAATCATCCGATGTTCTTTTGCTGTATTTTACTTAATAAAAAAAAACTTCGGTTTTGCTCATGAAATACGTTTATTTAATCCCTTCGAATTTATTGTATCAAGTCGCAAAAATGATATCGGCCAAGTGGCCGCCGCCACAGTTGATTACCATACTGGCCCGTTTTTCTTTGAAAACGCCGCGGGTCAAACGACAAATGTGGATGGCGTGCGCTACAGAGCCATGCTTAACGATTTCTTCTGCCTAAATTGGATGAACTAGGACTGGAGAACATGTGGTTCCAGCAGGACGGTGCAACCGCGCACACTGCTCGAGACACAATCAATATTTTGAAGGAAACATTTCCGGGTCGGTTAATCTCTCGTTTTGCCGGCCAGATCATCCGATTTAAATGTTCCAGACTTCTTTTTATGGAGTTTTTTGAAGTCGCGCGTTTACGTCAACAAGCCTCAGACTCTAAGCCCTTAAGGAGAATATTCGCCAGGAATGCAAAAACCTGTCGCCCGATATTCTGGGAAGAGTGATGAAAAATGCCATAAAACGGGCCCGTATGGTAATCATCTGTGGGGGCGGCCACTTGGCCGATATCATTTTTGCTACTTTGATACAATAAATTCTAAGGGATTAAATAAACGTATTTCATAAACAAAACCGAAGTTTTTTTTTATTAAGAAAAATACAGCAAAAGAATATCGGATGATTACTTTTGCCCCACCTTGTATAAGTGATAACCTAGAAATGTGCCAAGTCATTAGCAGTGAGCAAAAATAAGAAATTCGAAGCAATTGAGTGCTGCTGATGGGAGCAACCTCACTTTGTGCAGACATTTGAATTTTTCATTTGATTCTGTATATTTCACATGAAAAAACCTAAGTGTACGGTTGCAGTTGTTCGATTGTTCGGATAATCGACGCTCTACTGTATTTAATATTTTGTACTATACTGTGTTCATACTATTATGTAACTAAAATAAAAAAAAAAATCAGTCAAAACTGAAAGAGTCTCGTCGACACTATTCGCATTTTAAATTAGCGCATACTCCTTGATTTGTTAAAATTCTTTCGGCGAAATATGTTCATACAATAATTCTTCAAAAACATTTTTACGGAATTATTTGAATGAGGAACTGTATTACACCTCATCAGTTAAACATTATAGTTTTCAGTACATACCGCTTACATAAATGTATAAAAAAAATTAAAACGCGATCATAAATCACTACAAATTTTACTCTACCAGAACAGAAGAAAAATTTTCATCATTCATTAGGTACTTGGTTTTGGTGCGAACTGTACTCGCAATTCGATAATTGCAACGAAAGGTGGAAATAAATCCACCTCCAATAGAGAATGAATTCTAGCACCACGCATCTCCCTGTAGTTCATTTTCCCGACGAATCGTCCTTAAAAACTGTGGGCGTCATTCTTCGTCCATATAATCACTAGTTCCAGTTGCTTCCGCGGTACAATAGCGTCACGTCGATCGTTAAGCCTAGTACTGACATCGCGAGAGTGAAATGTTTGTCCGCTGCGATTTTTTCGATGAAAATGTATTCTTACTGTCGTGGAATATGTGGGGAATACTGGGAAATTTCATAAGCTACAATCCGAAAACAGTTCCGTAATTGTTCTCGGCACATTTTATGTGTTTTTTCCGATTCCCCGGTTATTTCATCGTGAAATGTCGTGAAATCGAAAAATAATACATAAAATGACCGAGGAGAATTATAAAACTGGTCTTGGATTGTAGCTTATGGAATTTCCCACCGTTTGTGACATATTCCACGACAGTTAGTATGCATTTTTATTGATAGAATCGCAGCGGGAAGAATTTCACTCTCGATCTTAATTCAGCCCTTTATTCATTCTGTTGCGTGTTTTGATGGGTAGGTTGGTTCATGGGCTGCGTGTGGGGTTTGTGCGCATGCTAATAGAACTTTTCCGTGTACATTGTGATGGAAAAGTAAACGAATCTGATTTTGATTATTTGATAATGGATTCGACGTGCGAAAAAAATGTTTCTGAAAATTTTATAACGGGCTTATTTATTCTTAACATTTATTCATCCCAGAAGAAGGGAAGCATTGCTTCCCTTGCTTCCAAAGACGCCACCGCTCACAATTTAACTTTCAGGTACTTTAGGCGGATATCTAAACTCATAAACCGCACAAAGTCAAAATAAATAGTTTCATGTCTGCAATATTCTAGACCAATTTCGAAAAGTTTTGTTCTTCAGCGAAATTCTCTCTTTAAGAAGGAGCTGAATTTTGGCTGACCGTCAGGGCAGAAAACCGAGCCCTATTGTACTCTTAAATACTCTCCCATACAACGTAACGAAATATTCGGGTATTGCCACTACAAAACCCTCCTAAAATATAGGTAATCTAATCTGGTAAAATACACAATGTCTTGTATTTTGATTTGATATCTGGTTGAATCTTCGCTTATGGATTTTATGCAGAATTTAGATAATCCCGATTGGCCAGGCAAAATCACATAATTTTTTGTTTACATAAAAACTTACGTTAGAAGCTTTTTTGCAATTTTGACCCTGTTTTGCAACGAAATGTTGGTGGGATGTTACGGATTCAGGCTCAGCACCCCAAAATACATAACGTACAAGAAAAATGCAACTTTTGCGATCAAAAATTAATACCCGTTCAATCCCAAAATACAACTGGCAAATTTAAAATATCAATTGTAGTCGCTCAACGGATTTATAATATTTAAGTCTCTTTGAACGCACAATTATGTGCTAACATATTCGTGGAGAGTTTTTCGCAGAAAAAAAAAGTTTCAGAGTATGGGGCCAAATAACGGAAAAACAGCAAAAATTTTAGTGTTTTTCGAGATTTTGACCCTGTTCCTCAACGAAGTTTTGGTGAGAAGCTCCGAATTCGTGCTCAGCATACCAAACAACATGAGAAACAAAAAAAATACCGGCGTACAGAGGGCTGCGCCCGCAATACGAGGGTTTTTTAGAATTTTTATGCATAGTGAATATTTTTTGTATATATATTTTATAAGCAATAGATAAGAATTGTGCACAGCATTAATGGAATGCTTCCTGTAAATCTATTTTTGGATTGGTCTAAATAAACGCGTTCCAGAATGAAAGGCTAGCGCCTTTCATTCTGTTCCACCTTTAATTAGACCAATCCAAAAATATATTTACTATTTACCCAGTTGGTATAAAAGTAGGCAAATCTACAGGCATTTTTCGATTTAAGATTTCTTATGGCCTTTGAGCAAAAAGAAACTCAGGCAAACGTAAGGCCGGCTTGGCTTTATATATGAACTGAATTATTGGCTGTAAAACTACTGTTACTCTTTTTTTAATCAAGGAAAAGCAACTTATATGAAATGATTCCATTGTGTCCCCTGACATAAGAGCCCATGCAAGCTTTCCTATGAGTATTGAATAAGTAGACTTTTGCAGCTATTCAGGGACACCCTGTTAACTTGGTCCTACAAACTTCAAAAATATTTGTGGCAAACACTATTACCATTCTATGCATATCCACCAAATTTCATGTTCATTGTTTCATCAAGTTAAAAGATACATATGCATTGAAGAAATGCTTAAGAGGCTTCCCTTGCATTGTGAAAGGCCCTTAATAAATACTAACTTGGCTATATTTCCGGTTTGGATACAGATATTCGAATGAAAATTCGTAGACATATTCCCTATGTAGTTTTCTAAAAATCCGTAGCAGAATTTTCATATTTGGAAACCTAAAAGGGGCTACACACGATCAAATTCAAATTTTACAAATTTACTGTTATTTACTTTTCCTTAGCAAAAGTCAACAGTCTTAATATTTAACGTATATAAAGCCATACTGACCAATCTTTGTGCAAAGTTTCATATCGATCCCTGTAACGGTTTAGAAAAACGGAGGTCGAAAAGGAAGTTTAACTTTGAACGCCAATAACTTTTTTACCGTTACTCGAAACTGGAAAATTTTAACTGATGTGAGATGTACTCGTTTAGTTCTTTGATTTAAATACCCATATGTCAATCTCCGATAAAAACTAAAAAAGTCGACTTTTTTCAAACGTTCGGGACACCCTGTTATCTTCTTCCTACCAACTTCTAAGGTATATGCGCCAAAGACTGTAACCATTCTACACATTCCTACCAAATTTCATCACAATCGGTTGAGCCGTTCGCGAGTTATTTAGTGAACAGACGGACGGACAGACGGACAGACGGACAGACGGACGGATAGACAAAATCGATTTCATAAGGGTTTTTTGAAAAAAAATTTTCTAAAAAACCCTAAAAAACTGTCTCCACCACATTTTGCAATCTGATGTACTAGGTTTATCACGTACTAACTACAATACTAATTTTTGATGTAAAAGTGTTGTCTTACCTTTTCAAATCGTCTGAATGAAATAATAAAGCAAAAACCATGTCCTTTTTTTAAACCGATTAATTTCGGCGGTGCCCATCTTCACGGCACGGTTATATATTCTACAAATAATTAGAACTAGTTTTACAATAACTGTAATAAATTAAAAAAAAGAACATGATCGTGGCCAAGGAGGGTGTGGGAGGGGCACTTATCACTAAAATTTGTGAACTTTCGATTAATCGCAGTGTAAACTTGAAGTAAAGTGGTTGGAAAACCAAAACAAAAATAAATTACCTCTCTTTCCTCCTTTTCATCAAGCGCATTTTGTAGACCCATTGAATCCTTGACAAGACATTTATTTGCAATTATGAGTACGTTCATAGAAAAATTTGGTTCCTTTCTATTAGCTCAGATATATTGTTATGAAAATTTCCTAAATCCTTAAAATTATAATTGGTTTTCCAATCGATCCTTCCTTTTACGATTGAAATGTATAAAATCAGACACACAGTTTCGAATAATGTAGCATGTGTCATTTTTACAGTCGATCCCCTCATATTTACAACAAATTCAACATTTTTATAAAAAAAACATCTTCATTCAACATTCCTTCACTAGCTATTTAAATAAGTAATTCGCAACTTAACACTACTAAAAACTACGATGTTTGGTTATTTTGCACGCCGTGTGCTGTCGTGAACCACTACAGAAAAATGAAAGTTGATAATGACATATATGCTATGTTTTAATGTAGTCATAGTAGCTATCATAATTGCAACTATTTAACCGACGACGAGCGGCATATACTCAAATACCCCACACTCACCTCGTTTTTTTCCTCAATTTATAATTCCAATAATGTAGTCATTTCGTATTGTTACAAAGGTTGTGTACTATACAGTGTTTCAAACATGTTACACTTACACCATACAATACATTCATCAATGCTCATATATTTCCACCCAATAGATACACAGAAAATACCACTTATTCATTCATATCCAGGCTTTTAGGCTTAGGGTAACATCTACTAGTAAATTCACAGCAAACAAAATAAAATTACGCGGCTCGTTTTTAATATTATTTCATTCAAGTTTCTTTCCTGTAGTTCAACCGATGACGATGTATTGTAGTTTTTTTCTTGTCACGGTTGCTGAAGAAATTACCAAAATCGACAATTTGATGAATGAATTTTCGAAATATTATGTAACAGTATTTCTTGTAGCATGTATGCATGCTTGCAGCTAAGCGCATGCAACCATCAAGACAAGTTGTGGATTTATTGGCTAATATAATGGGAGATAGAAAAAAACACACTCAGAGAAATGGATGTACAATTTATAAGCATGCATCTCACTTTACCGAGCTTATTTTTAATGGATAAAAATTAACTGTCAATAACACCTGAGTGCTGCCATAGGCATTTTGAAAGTAAATATAGAAATAAATTTAAAAAATATTCAAAATATTTTTTTTATGTCTTTAAAATAATGGGAAATAAATAGGCTTATAACCGCAGCCTTTAGTACTTCTAGTAACATGTAGGCGTTTGCGAACAAAAATGCAATCAATCATAGAAAACTCCAAACTTTTTGACAGTAAAGTTTTAATTAGTTTCTGGGATGTAAATGAATTTAAGATGAGAAGAAGTGCATTTTATGATTACTGTATTATCTAATTGAACAGAAAATTGTTTGTGGGTACGTTTTTTGACTCAAACCAAAACAGCTAAGGAATGTTCATGTTGCATCTTGACATTTAGTCGGCATCGACCTTTAATAAACATACCCATGAGAAAAAATAAAAATAATTCCCGTAATCAGTAACTCCTTGCATGAAGATGTTGTAGATTATACGAGTACTCATGTGGTATGTATATTCCTACTTGCATTCATTTTCTGTACTACCTATTCATTCGTCTATTAGTCAAACCCCCCGAAAAAAAGCAGGCAATTAATGAAAAATTTGCTCAAATTTGTGTGTGTCTTGCAAATTAATCATAAACATTAACAACATAAATTAAGACTTTAAGAAACTGTTACTTATATCTAATCGTTTTTATGTCCGAAGAAAGTATTTAACAATTAATATTAATAAAAAAGTAGACGGTTAATTAACAAATACAAAGCCGGAGATTTCATATTGAATTTAATACCTATTTGATTGGTGGCTCCAAAAGTTATTCAATTCATATTTTCTTAAGTCCCAATTTTATTGTCTTCTACTTATATTTTTTGGTCAACTTGATATCTTTTCATTATCGCCAAAATGTCATTTTTATTGTTTCTCTTTATTGTTTATAATTTAAATTTATAAAAGACTTGATTTTAAAACGTGTGTCCAATTTTATCCAAAAATTTATGCGGGTGTACTACGATTAAGTTTCACTGAAATGATTAATATTGTGATTGATTGAAGGTTGATCACATTTGGAGAGTATTTGTTTTTATTGAATGTTGTCTGTGTGGTTAAGTGGCAATTTATGAAACCATTATGGTTGACACTTAACATAAAATTAAATCAATAGACGCGTGTCCTTGTGCATTGAAGGAGTTTGTAAATGCTGCAATTGTATAAATAAATTGCATTGAATTGTATTGTTTTGAAGACAGCATTTATGTTAATTTCATAATTTGAATATTAAAAAGTAATAACCCAAATAGGTTTTATTTGTATGTCTGCATGATGTCTAAATTTATGCATTTTTTTAGTTAGCATTTTACTAATATTGATTATTATTTTTTCTATTTACAGGTATGGCTGCTTCCATTTAGGAAATGGTACTTATTGAGAGTGTGCGTAAGTTCTTAATGACATTCGTCAGTGGTGTAAATGGCATGTTGGTATTAAATTAATTTAATCTGTTGAGCAATTCAATTAATTGTCAATATTAACTGTCTCAAATGAAAATTGCGGAAATCTGTATTTTAAAGATCGAATCCGCACCAAGCATAATTATACTAAGCCCTACGAATAGAAAAAAACATTTTAACTGTCATGGGAACTGCATGTGACTTCGTATTGCATATCAAAAAATAAATGGAATGAAATTAGTAAAAATTAAATTTTATGTATGGAAATTACTCGGACTTTCAGAGCTCCTTGTTTCATAATACCAACGCAAATTGGAACAAACATAGAATCTTTTTTTGTGAGAGCGGTTAGTCTGAGGCCATTATGGCCAAAGTTGAGCATTTAATGACGCAAGTCTGGTTAGTGTAGTGGTTAGTACGCTCACTTTCGGAGCACCGGATCGCGAGTTCGAGTCTCACCGAAAACGAATTCAGTTTATGATGTTCTTCGAATTCACGACCCATGTGGCGGACTATGATTTTACATAGATGCTAAACGAGTGATTATGTGGATAAAAAACTCTGGTGAGCAAGCTGTTAATATCAACACCTCCACAAAAAGCAGTTAAGATCCTAAAAATTGAATGTGACTAGCAATTTTGCAGCCTTGGTACAATGTTGCGCTGTTGCGACTGTTATTTATTTATTTTATTTATACTAGCGTGAGGCTATCGATGCGGCCACTTTGGGTTTCAAACCCATCTGAAATACATATTCGTACATAAAAAAGTCGGATACGCAAATTAGTATATCGCCTTTTACCAGTGAGATCTCTCTCGGTTGATTTTTCTTGAATCGTTTTAAAAAATGATAACGTTTCCGTTTCCATATTTCGCAGTTCAAGCCAAATAATTTTCAGCAAACAGCAAACAATTTCCATACGGAACATACTGCAAAATCTTTATAATTTACCAGCCAAAGGCATTTGAAGATTTTTGAAAAATTAATTATCTTACTTACGACTTACACCTCAATATTTTCAAAAATACACTAGCTAAGCTAGAGTAGTAAAATAAGATTATCACAGCCGATAAATTTGCCTGAAAAATAAAACTAACCGCACAGAGCTTCAGGGTCAATTTTATTTGATTTGACCAAAAAACAAATAATTTTTCTTTCTGCGGAGGTGAACTTCTACGATTCTCTTAAGAATTGGCGCGTAGTCTTACCCAGGGTTGCCGTTTTCAGATTTCTAAGTGTATTTTTAGGTTGAGTGTAATAAATTTGAAGATCTTGTTGTTAATGAACAATTTTAGCAATAAATGTGCGCAGGTCCGAATTGAATGATTGCTTCACAAATAGTAGAGAGTTATAAATTAAAATAATGGAGTTTGAAAATGTCTGACTTATTCCGAAAATTTGATCTGTTCTGTTCCATTAACATTTTTGACGAAGTTGGTTTATCGGAGAGACGATATGTCAAAATTTCCACAATTTGTTTAGACTCGAACCCACTATTTCATAACAAATTTAATACAAAAACTATTGATTACAAATCTCACAATGAATAATGACACTACTCAGCACAGAAGCTTAGTTTCCGAATGACTGAAGGGGCAGATCAATTCTTAACACTAGAAGGGTCAGAGCCGTCAATTTGACGGTTTTGTGATTAAAATCATCTATATCTTCTAAACTACGATGTTTTCAGCTTTCATGTTTATTGACTTTTCCTAAAATATGTGTTTGATCATATATTTGAATAGAAATAAAAATAAAAAATTTTAGTTTGTGATATATTTCTTGTTATACCTATTAGGGTCAGAACCGTCAAATTGACGGTTAAGGCTTATCAGCCCAAAAAATCCATAAATCCGTCGTTATAAATTTTTGATTGTAGTAAGAGCGCTCGTAAGAGAAAATAATCGTTAATACAGGTTTCCTACTTGAAGTTTTTGTGATATTGTGCGCTTTTGCAGCGCTTGAGTTCACTAGCCTAGGCTACGGTCTTAGTCATTTTCATGGTCCTTGGCGTGCTTGTTTTCCCAGTTATGATCTGTTGTAATGCAATAAAGAGTACGTTGCGTCAGTACTGATACATTTCCCAAAATTAATGCACGCTAGGGATAAAGAGTAATGTCGAGATAGAACAGCAGTTTCTTGAAGCGTTCAAGACAACGATCTCACGGGCACCAGAAAAATTGATGGCACTTATGCTGAAATAACTGGCAGCCAGTGAGTAACTAAAGTAAAGTAAAATACTAAGATACTCTCAAATACATTTAGAGCTCCATGTCCAGAAATCCACTGCAAAAAAATAAGACTACTACATATGAAAGTAGTGCCACGATCAGCCCTGTATAATCCACTTAGTTCTGACTTTTTTCTGGGCATCGTAGACGCTTTTGGAAAGTGTCACATCCTTCCGTGGCATGTGTAGAGTTTCAATGCTAAATCCATGAACGCTTGCAATCTCTTTTTGGTGATGAGACAGCTATATGACCATTGACCACAAATTGAACCTTTGTCAGTCCTACCGAACTAGTGGAATTCATATATTTAGTTGACATCCTGCCGAGCAACCCTTGTCAGGTTTGCAAAGCGATCCTAATTTAGCTGTCCGAAGTTGTCGCCCTCTTCATGATCGAATCACAGTTCCGTACAATCAAAACGGTTCGTACTTGAGTCGTTGACTGCGATTACTTTACAATCATCGGGTATGTCGCTAGGAGTCACACTGGCTCTTACCTTTCATACTTCAACCTACACAGTGGTCCGAAAAGTAGATGTCACATATTCAAATATAAATAGTTTTACCAAAAACAGAATAGGTTTCGGTCTGAGAAGCACTCGGGGTTACTGGGCGGTTTGCTTTTATTACTAAAGACCTACACCCTGTATAACTGGATAGAGCTAAAGCAACAAGCGAAAAGGATCGCCGGAGGATATCAGTGTAAATATGCATTTCAGGACGACTGGAAAAGAATTCAACTATTACTTTTTTACCATCTGTAAAAGGCTGTTTGAGAAGAATGTGCTATTAGTCATACTTCAAAAAAATAAATAGTTCTACAAATTTCGCTAAAAAAAAATATTCAGAAATACGTTAATTTCTAATTACAAGTAAGATAACGTCTTATGTCTTTATTTGTATAAGCATTTTATATTTATATAATTACCATTTCAGCTGTAAACACCTTGCCGTCAAATTGACGGCTATGACTCTTTTAGGTATATAAAATTTCTGACCCTTCTAGTGTTAATATTGGCGCAAAACGAGATGCTTCCTTCAGTACATCAGACAATGCTTAATACAATATAATCGAACTTAATTAAAATCACATGATCAAACTAAGGGTTATAATAAACCGAAATATATGTGCTAACATTATTATCTGTCCTTGAGCAATACTTATTCCGTTCAGAAAACAACTTCGATATTGCGTTTTGTACTCTACTCTAACCTACATACATTTTGTATGCAGATACGAGGGTCAGTGGTTTGAATGAAGCCAAATACACCAGCACGTGCAACTCGCGCCAACTTATGATGTGCTTTAAAATGGAGTCAGTAAAAAATCCAGCAGCTAGCAAAAAAATGCACTTTAAACAATTTAAATTTAATAAATTTTAATTAAACTATCCCTTTTAGATTTTACTTTAATTTAAACTGAAATTTCGTGCCCTTACATTCCAAATTTTGTTGAAAATTCGGGCTACCATAAATTAGGTGTTTAAATTTGTGTCAAGGTAGAATTCAATTCTTCTACTGAACTAACTCGAAGGCTTGATGCAGTTTGCTGCTATACTTAAATGATGAACACTGGTTGTGAATCAACAAGGGACCAACAAAAACGGGCGCTTAATCCAGGGGTGTCAAAATCAAAACCTGACCTGGGCCAAATGTCTGGGTCTTCAGGATACAGTGGACCACAGGATAAAAATTATAAAAATGCCTACACTCAGAGAAATATTCACTCATATTGAACAAAATATATTTAATTCAAACGATTTGCGCTTTTGATTTAGCTCCACAAGCAAATGCGTTTAATTCTAACGAGTGGCGTTTCTTTCAAAAGCATAATGAGTTGTAAAAAGGCGATTGAATTAAAAGAATTTGCGTTTACCTGAAAAGAAGGAGCCAGTCGATTCAAACGTATTCTTCATTGAAATATTCTTATTCTTTGATTGTAAACGGGTAAAACATTTTCAATAAATGAAAGGCAATTGTATCAAACGTCTTCGTTTTAATTTTGAACATTTTTGTTATTTAAATTAAACGAAGCATTATTTTTAATGAAACGATATGTATTTCGAAAGTAACGTATCCCGTTTTCATTTCATAGAAATTACCCCATTCATAATAATTGAGTTTTACATGGAATTAAAAGCAAAATCTGCTGAAATAAAATAAAACATTCCGTTTTATTGTCCATTCTCCATTCGATTAGATACTGATACTGGGTTGACAAATCAATAAAGAATAAAACTTATGAAAACTTCAGAAAAACACTTTGTTTTTTATTTAGGTCTAATTTTAATATGATTAATACATTACACTTTTATTTTAACACCCGCTAAACTTAAATTGCACGTGCACGGGGGAAGCGTCCATTCCTCCAGATGAATGCAAAAGTACATTCTCGAAAACACTCTGGACATCGACGAAGTTTCTAATGACATACGCGTTTGTTGTTAGACACTACACATTTGTACACAATGAACATGAACACGTGCAACTCATCGGACCGGCCAGAAGTATTAACTACCTGTTGTGCTACGTTGAAACAAATTATATTTTGGCATCGCGTCCTTTAGGTATGTGTATTTGTTACGTAAAGGAATGTATACACATTACTATGTAATGCGGAATCTTTTGATTTAAACGACCGCCGTTTGGGGCTTAGCTACTCTTTTGTTTTAAAAGAAATTCTTTTAGCGTAAATGAGAACTCGTTCAAATCAACCGAATACTGCGTTCAATTTAAATGTGGAGCTTTTAATATGAATGTGCGTTTTTTTTCTCTGAGTGTATAGACTTTTTTCTAAATTTCAATCTTTTACCTCGGGATTATATCCTTTTGAAACAGAATATTCATAAAATGTTCTTCAATCAAATTTAAAAACTTTTGACAAGAAGTCTCGAACGAAAGTACCTGTACCTGTACCTGCAAAATGTGAACGAGTTATAATCCAGCTATGGTAGAGAGAAAACTATTTGACGATGTGCTTTATATTTTTCTGCACAAAACTACTTTAGATAACCGCCAGCTTCCTAGAACTAAGGGTAGGATTGTGAAATACATGATTTGTAAGACATTAAATTGACGAGTTTCAAGAAATTTCTTAGACTTTGGTTCAACACATATTTTTTTTACAAACATCTTCATTTCTTACACAATGGTACGTTCTGTGTTTCTCCGATCTAGCCGCGGGCCTCACAAAACTGCGATCTGGGCCGCATGCGGCCGGCGGACCGCAAGTTGGACATTCCTTCCTGAATAGATGGCTGATCATGCCCAAATCACAAAAATAGAAAATTTCTTTTTCAAAATAATTGTTCATGTCACTTATAGTAGAACAATATTAAAATATAGTTGATCCCTCCACTCTTGCCGATTTTACCAAAATTGGTCGGGGTGTAACATTGTAACAGGAAATCAAAAATTGTAACAAAATGTTACAATTGTAACACGAGTAGCAACGCTGGTCTTACTATGATATCTCTGTTACATCATTTCGTTTCGGCTCCCCTATTTTTAACAGTTTTAAATGCAGAAAACTAGGGTTAAGGTTAAGCTGTAAGAAATAATGGAGCTAGAATCAAGTGATGTGAAAAAGAGCTTCAAAGTAAAATTTTTGTGGCTTGACCCAAACACAAATTATTTTTCCATCTCAATTTCCTTCAGGATCCTCCTTGGGAGAAGTTGAAGGAAATTGAGATGGAAAAATAATTTGTGTTTGGGTCAAGCCACAAAAATTTTACTTTGAAGCTGTTAAAACCAAACCAATCATTCGACTTTTGAGTAGTTAGTTTTATTTATTTTAATGTAAATTTGTTGGTTGTATGCATCTTATTTCTATAGAGTCAAGTTTTAGAGATATTGCAGTTTAAGTCGTGTAAGAAAATACATCTTTCAAATATGTTCAAATGCCTGCGGCATATAAATTATTAAAAATTGGGCGTATGTCCTGTACACCTTTTTCTGCTGCAATCATTTTTATTTCTAAGGATTATTGCTAAGGATGCTTATCAAAAAAAAATTAAACGCGAAAAGAGAGCACACGGTTATGTAGTCAAAAATCTTATTGTTTTTGTCGGTATTCAGATGAAATCATTGTTTGCAAGAAAAAAGAAAAGGCATAATCCAAAAGAGCTGGGGACGCCTGACTGACTTTATGCCATTGAGGTTCAGGTTGTTATTTCGAAATCTTTCGAAAACAAACGCCTATATCTTGCTTTTGAGTGAATCGTTGAATCATTTGCTGTATTTGTATGTAGTTACACATGCCTGTATTGCTTAAGGAGTTTTTATTTCAAAAAGTTCAAGAACAGTTACGAAGACGACATATGCTCATAATTTACCCAATGGCCCTGTCCGTTGAGTCGATAATCCTCCATTAAAGAAATATGGGCATTTGATATCGCTCAATTTTTTATGGCGACATCACTGTAAAAATCATTTGCTAAACAGAAGAAAAAAAAAACACAACAAAAAACAGCCAAGGAGTACTTTTTCCTGATTTACGACGTATTTTGTTGTTTTAAGAAGAGTCTTTACTTAAAATAAATAAATAAGCATTATTTTAAGCAAAGACTTTTCTTGGGACAAGAAAATCCATCTTAAATCAGGAAAAATTATTCCTTTGGCTGCTTTTTGTTGAATTTTTTTCTTGTTTTTAGCGAATGGTTTTTTTCAGTGATGTAACTCAATGGTTATTATAACTGAATTGGCTGAGCATAGGTTCGATCTCACATCATTACTGAATCCCAGCGGTTTTACATCGACAAGGAGATGTGAAACTTCCTACGATGCAAGAAAAAAGTTTGATCCAAAAACCGAACTATAATTTTCCTTCGGTTTTCAGAGGATGCCCAATAATTTTAAAAATATCAAATGTTTTTTTTTCGACCTCTTTTTACAAAACACATACAATTAACATACAAATATTAGTCACCAATATCATTGCTATGGTCAATTTGGAAGTTCAAAATTAGGATCAGCCTTTTTAGCATTTTACCGGTCCCATTTGAAACATTTGCCAAAAGTTCTAATGATTTTCAATTTGTGTAATCATGACTCCTTTTCGTCATTTGTAAATCAGTCTGTCAAGGCTTTAGTAATACCATTGAAGCATCGAACTTACATGACGAAAATGCGTCATGATGACCAACTTCCTCATAGTTGACAAGTAAGCAAAATGCCCACAAAAATGCGATCTGCACACAAAATTTTCCAAAAATCATTATCATTTAATCAATTTTCCAAAATCGAACGTCCGATCAGTAATGGTTTATTTCTTAATTTATAATTCTTATAAAATAGTACAAAGTAGTTTTCAAACCGAGTTAAGGCGTGTCACTAGCCGTGTGTCTGTCATCCCGCAACAAAATGTGTCTGATCTTATGTTTTTTTCTTGTCTATAATAAACGATTTTTTGAATCAGGCTTTACGATAATTAGTTTGCACACGATTTTCCTCATGAAAATCCCAAATTACATTAACCTGGGACCAGAAACCTAAAAACTACCTTTTGTTATTTAATAAACATAATTCCAAACTATTACCGAATTTCAAGTTACACAGATATGCTAATTTCCGCACCGCCTGCCAGGAACGTGACTGCGCCCAGCGCATTAAAGTCTTCTATGGTCCCTTTCTTTTTGTTAAAAACAAAAAATAAATTGCATAAGATTTCATTAATCACCCAAAAAGCTGTCACTCGTATCTTCTTGACCATGATTTTGGTTCGTAGTTTCTTTTCTGTGTGTCAATTGACAAAATTTACGGATCGCCAATAATACGAAAAATAATAAACGCCTGCACATTTTTCGGAAAATTTACTTGTCAATTAAATATTCTTCGTGGTCACACCTCTTGGCACAATTAAATTGATGACCGCGATGGATGGTCATGGTAATTAATGTCATATTTTTTTTTTAAATTGTACCTCCGCGAAATCATGTACGTAAGTGTACATTAAATCCGATTAGGTAATACAAAAGAAAGTATGTAGGTACATACAGCACAATCGCCCTCGCCTCATTACTCTTCAGCATAGTTCCGGAGGGCGGACGTGCAAGTCCATTAATTTGGAAGGAAGTTGATTGGATGGCACCCATTCGGCAAATATCAAATACAATGCGAGTGCGATTTTTTTTTTGCTCATGAATGGGCACGCGTCGTGATTTATTTTTTCTTTCTCTTATAAAAACTATCAAATACCTATACAAAGCATGTTCACACACACATTCTATTTGTCTATAAAACGGCAATAGCTATTGGAAAAACGTAACATCTTCAGTGGTGAAAAAATGAATCTCAGCGGGATGCTTGTCTACGAATTGCTAAAAAGTTCACGTGCAATCGCTTTTTGGCAAATTTACGTAGGACGGGAACATCGTTACCTAGTTCGGTTATATGAAAGGTAACAATAATAAAGGCGTTTGCATTTTTATTTGTTTTCTTAATTAATTTAATTCACAACTAATTTAGATCAATATCAACTTATAATTAGATTATTCTGCCTAACGAATAACGCTAAAGAGATTGATCGCGCCCAGGTATGATTTCGAAAGTGTTTTTTTTATGCTATTTGTTAATACACATTTGGTCAACACAATAATTCAGCGCAAAAATCGATGATTTGGGTATTTTTTTGCACCCAAAATCCAGACATTATGTGCATGCACAGCACACATATCTTTGACCATCTTTGGAATGAGTTGAGATACAAATACACATCATACTCTGTAACTAAAAGATTTTTCGTATGATTTCAATGGTGTGAACAGCAAATGCTTTTGTTGTTTTTGATGGTTTTATCTCTCCTATTTTGTTTGTTTTAGTTTTTTTTTTCTTTTTTAATTTGGAAAGATTATCATAAATAAATCACTCTCACTTTTTTTTATGGTATTCAGTGAAATAGTTTAAGTTAATAGACTTAAAAGAGTGCACATAGTTCAATACAATGAATACAGATAGCAACTCGCTTTGATATTATGTAATTTAATTATTTCTTAGCCGTTTTGTGGTTTTGTTTTGACAAGCCAATTATCAGTAATGATGACGTTTCTATTCAATGAAAATACCAATTTACTTTTTATCTGTACGAGTTGGGCGATTTTTTTTTGTACATGTTGATTCTATGAACAATTAAAACATCTTTGTTCTATAAATTAAAATGGCTGTCTAAAGACGTCTAATCCAAATAGCCTGAAATGTATTTTTCCGAATTTTACAGGGCAAAAAACACATTTGCGTCAATTTTTTTTTATTTCGAATAAAATGTAAAACATGATGCACCCTGCTTCCGCTGATGGAATATAATCCAAGCCAAATCGAAATCTATACATCCTCTATGAAGCAGAAAGCGCCTTTGTCATTTGGACCCAAGGGCAAAATATAAACGACAAATAATAAAGTGCTGAAGCCGTTACACAAACGTTTAAAAAGTTTTTTTAAAAAAAAAAAAAAAACCTAGAGTAGATTAGAGGTTCGGTAAACACTAAAAACGTGCCCAAATTATATTTTTTATAGAATAATAATGCGGCGTCTATTTGAGACGCATCTTGTCGTTAAATGCGATTTACCCGCAGAAAAGCAGCATTAATCACATCAATGTGACAGAAAGTCACTAAAAAGTGTTTGAATGCATAATCAAATTCAAAGCAAATCAAAACATTTAAAGCGTAATCTGAATGTGCAAAGAAAAACTCTTCAGCTAAACAAAATGAATTCTTCAAATAATAGACATTCACCTATAGCATCTGTGAGTTACCTATTTTTTCCCAGCCGAAAATGACAATTTCATTACCTGATTATAGTGTACATACTCACTTTTGACTATATTATAGTGAGCCATCTTTTTTTCTTGATAATATTTTCATTATTATTGATTGGTTTTGAAGTTGACGAAGCTAGTAAATTAAAACATACCCATGAAAAAATTAAAGGCCAGTAAAAATTAAAGTAGAGAATTATGCAAACATTTTCCTTTTTGAATTTTACTTTCATTGTGATTATAATAAATTTATGCGATCGTCGCATCGTGCAGCAGGTGTTGTTTGCTTACTAAAAAAAATCAACACGCGAACTTTAGCAACACCCGCGCTAATGTCGTAGACTTGTTTTGGGTAGCTTCCACTTTGCGTTTCAAACGTCCAAACCTCTAGAGACAGGTGTGAAAATTTTCACGGTTTCCACCAACATGCGATCATCGTCTTCTTCTTCAGTCAACTGGAGTATCTTCTTTCAAGTGTAACTACTACTGATTTTTCGAATTTTCACCATAACAAGCCGTGGCATTGCGCCCAGTTAACGTACGCGAAACGGCTTGTTTGTATACTACTTGTACATACATTATAGAGTATTACAATGCGCTGTAGTAAAATTCAATTATTATTGCTCTTCTACGACGATATGAACTCGAAAGTGAAAATCATGATCGGTGCGATGACGAATGGCTCTACGATTGAGAATATCATTACGAGCTGTGTATATCTATAATAATGTTGGAGGGAAATTGAACACCTTAATCACAGACCGGTAAAGCGAAAAGTGAAGTTTTGACCCCAAGGACTTGGTTGACTCTTTTTGTAGCTATGGCCTCTTTTGCATAAACCCAACGGTACGTGAGAAACAAGCCCACCTAGTTGGATCTTTACAAACATAGCATCTTTTTCTATACCATATCTTCTCCGGCAGAATTATACAGTATGCTGCATTGCACAGTAAACAGTAAGCGCTAGGTGACTGAATTGAAAACGAGAAGGTCATTCGATGGATGATGATGACACCATAGATTTTTCAAAACGCGCGGTATTCATTTGCCAACAATAAAAGCCTCCTTTTTAATTCATCACATACATACTACAACATACAGTGATTGTATTAGATTTATCAACGTATATGCATACGTGCAGATGGATCCCATCGTAAAGTGTACTATTACTATACTCCGTGATTATCATTGAGTATGGTTAACGTTTGTGAACTAGTCGCAGTTCATAGACACCGAGCACCATATATAGGTGCATATATAGGTATTATATACTCGTTCATCTCACCTGTAAAGGTATCTGTTGCACAAGGTCAAACCAAGAGATGACAACAGGTTTTTTTTTAAGATACTAATCTTATGTTTGGAGCTTCTTCGCCAGCGAATCGTGTTACGGCGCGTATGACTTTATTACTTGCCCAGGGCCTACGAACTACGAACATGGCTTTTCAATTTGGAACATTTAAGATTATGTAAATTATGATGTTAAGATACTCTTATTCACTTTTTGTTGCAGATTATGGCTCGATGAGCATTTAGGATGAAATTGATAATAAATTGTAATGCGTACACTAAATGGAGGTGTTGTGTTGAAACAAGAAGAGAATGGGTTCAATCCCATTCCCTTCTCATTTCAAAACGAAAAAAAAACAGGTGAAAAAAACTAATTGTTGCATTATGATACTGAAAGGGTGGTTTGATGCAAGATGCACTTGCATGCTTTAGTTTTTCATAGAATCATAATTATACCCTTCGCTCATAGAGTGAAGTTTGTAACGCATTGAAGGAAGCATCTCCGACCATATAAAAAGTATACATATATGATCAGCATGACTTGGGGAGTCGATTGGGCGATGTCCGTCTGTCGGTCTGTCGGTCTGTCTGCCTGTCCGTCTGTTGCGACACGTTCTACTCTGCCAATTTGAAAGCTATGAAGCTGAAATTTTGCACAAATGCTTCTTTTTGGTGCCGGCAGTTTGTATGTTTGAATCGGTAATATCGGACAATGGGGTCATGGGGCTGCCATACAAACCCAACTCCCCAAATTAGGTTCTTCTAAGAAAAACTTTTTTATTTATGTACCAATTTCACACAAATGTATTTCTATTGATGAAACAAAACATATGTAAGAATGGATCAAATCGGACCATGGGGTCATGGGGCTGCCATACAAACCTAACCCCCCAAATTAGCGAGCAAAAGTACTGAATCAAAACAATTAGAAGGATATTTGTATGAATATTTTGAAAAGTATGCCATGTTTCCTTTAATATTGTATGCTATGTTAAGGCCTGATGTCTCAGCCATATTTTGGTAGTGATTTTATCAATATTTGCTGAGCACTTTTGAAGAGAATTGGGCCAGAGACAAAAAAAAAATACGATGAATGTGAGTCTGTGAAATGTTCATGGCAAGCTAAATTAGTCCTGTAAATGAAACCGCCAGGACTGGATTTACCCTCTGTAGCGCCCCTGGGAAATAGTCAAGTTGCCGCACTCCGTCACTAGTGTAACCTGAAAGTAGATCAGTCGCATTCATCTGAGGAGTCCCAATTTTTTTTTAACACACATTGGTTTCCGGCGTTTTCGGAAGTAGCAGAACTTCAGTGAAAATTGCAGTAAATTTACTTCTTAGAAAGGTGTTTGGACTGAACTTCTAATCAAAGTTAATGTTCAGAAGTAGTATTTTCCAATATTTAATGAAACTAGCCTGGAATTGCAGTTTCCGGGGTGAAGTGGGGTATGCTATACCAGGAGAAAGAAGCTGGATCCAGAGAACAGATCCGTTCGTTGGAGGTTAAGACCCTTCGTTATAATAGGATGGAAGTAAAAAAAAATAAGTGTCCGGTTTTCTTTGTTCCGAGTGTATGTTACTTCCTCGCGCGATTCCCAAAGCTAGTGGTGATCTGGCAGGCTGAAGCCTACGGCGGCATTGCTACCGCCCCGTGTGCAGATAAACAAAAATAATAGTTGAGTGGTCAGACTTTATTCCAATTTTAGAAGTGTTTGCTTAATAAGGGGTCGAAACGCCTACTGACTTCAGATTAAATTAGCGGAGAAAGAAGACCCTGAAGTCTTTTGCAGAGTCTCCTTTTTTCTAATTTATTTAAACTGCCTCCTGAAATATCGAAATGTGTATTATTTCACAGAACATTAATTCAATGGAAGGATGAAAGATTAAAAAATATGTCGCCCTTCAATATTTGCCGCCCCGAGCAGTTGCCGATATGGGAAATTCGGCCCTGGAAACTGCAATCGATTTTTAATAGTTATTTGCATTTAGAATTTAACACCTGGCGTGCCAAGTGTCTCCGGTGAACACACTAAATTCGATTCCTCACAGGCCAATGTGTCACCGGTGAAACCACACAATTATTTCTCTCAGGCAAAGCAATTTTGTTCAGGTTCCCGGCGATTTTGAATGTGAATTTTTTAGGATATACGTTTACAATATAATGGCGTAGTTCTGACTCAAATTGAACGTGTGTTCACTGGTGACACATTGGCCTGTGGGGAATCGTCTGTATTACAACAATTGAAATTTGTGTCACCGGTGACATACGAGATATAGTGAAAAATTTAGTCTTTCCTTTTTTTAATAATTTAAATCTTCATAATGAATTAATTTGCCTTGGAAGTTAAAATTAGTGAAAATTACTACAAATAAACAAATAAACTGTGAACTAAATTATTCACTATAATAGCGTGTGCCACCGGTGAAACACTAATAATTTCTTTTTTATTTCAAACGATTCTAGCTATTATTGACTTGAATCAATTAACCAGGAATCATAAATGACATAAGAAAACCACAGGCTACTAATAATCAAAAAAAAAAACACCTTCTACGGCGTAAATCGAAATAAAAACGACAAAATTTAGATTTTCTGATTTACTGAAGTTTCCGAATGAGACTTACGACTTATCAGAATACAAATTGTTACAAATATTGTTCAGCTAAAATATTTAACAACTAAAAAATAAATAATTTCTTAGTAAATTAAAGAAAAGACTAAAAATGTGTCACATTGGCCTGTGAGGGAAATCTTTCTCTGTATTCACCCGTGAAACATATGGCCTGCGGGGAATATTTTGTGTGTGTTCATCGGTGACACAATGGCAGCCAAGGTGTTAAAAAATACCTACCACTAAGTTGTTATCCATGTATACCACACCTAACCAAGGGGCTCAAGTTTGAACCCTGTTGTACCAAACCACTTATTCAGCAAGTTATCACTCGATAGTATTAAATGGATTAGTCTGGATATACAGGTGATTTCGAGGGATGGATAGCTTCAATTCAAGACCAATTGAGGTCCGCTATCGGTCTACTTTAGCGATGAATGGTCGTTTACTTACTAACCACACACTGTTTTCAGATATTCCTATTTTCGGCCCTTTTTTGTCTAGGGCCGACTCTCTTCACAATCTTTCTGTAAATTTTGGCAAATTCGGTATCGAAATAAAGGTAAGACATGCAGCTTTTACATGACTTGCAATTTAAAAGAAAAAACGAGACCGAGGCTAATTTCGGGCGCGGCCGAAATTTGGATACCCTTCGCTCCCCTCGGGGCTAAAAGTTTTTTCGGGCGTTCCTATGACTTGTGTTCAATTCTCCCCGCTTCCATGCTTTTCCTTGAATTTTCACATTAGTGCCGTGGTGAAGATTTATTGGGGGAAGCGGGGGTCGTGGGTTTCTTAGAAGAAACAAAAGGGAGGGGGCATGTATGTATGTTTGTGGCATCAATTAAAACATATTTCTATGAGATTTGGTTGAAATTGGTGGACAAATAAAAAAGTTTTTCTTCAAAGACCTTAAAACCTAATTTGGGGGTTGGGTTTATATGCCAGCTCCATGCCCCAATGGTCCGATTTAATTCATTTTTGCGTATGTTTGGTAACATCAATAAAAATACATTTCCATGAGGTTTGGTTGAAATTTGTGTGCAAATAAAAACATTTTTCTTAGAAAAATTTTATTTGGGGGATAGGTTTGTATGGTAGCCCCATGACCACATGGTCCGACTCCATCTATTCATACATATATTTTATGTCATCAATAGAAACACATTTGTGTGAAGTTTGGTTGAAATTGGTGTATAAATAAAAAAAAACTTCTTAGAAGAACTTAATTTGGGGAGCTAGGTTTGTATGACAGCCCCATGACCCCATAGTCCGATTCGGACCATTTTTACATATGTTTTGTGGTATCATTAGAAACACATTTGCACGAAATTTGATTGCAATCGATGAGAAAATAAAAAAGTTTGTCTTAGAAGAACCTAATTTGGGGGACTAGGTTTGTATGGCAGCCCCACGACCCCAGTGTCCGATTTGGTCGATTTTTACATATGTTATGTGTCTGCAATGAAAACACATTTGTGTGAAATTTGATTGAAATTTGTGCATAAATGAAAAAGTTTTTCTAAGAAGAACCTAATTTTGGGGGGTAGGTTTGTATGGCAGCCCCATGACCCCCTTATCGGATTTTACCGATTCAAACATACAAACTGCCTGCAACAAAAAGAAGCATGTGTGCAAAATTTCAGCTCCATAGCTTTTAAACTGGCCGAGCAAAACGCGTCGCAACAGACAGACAGACAGACAGACGGACAGACGGACATCGTCCAATCGAATCAGCTCGTCACGCTGATCATATATATACATATTTTATATGGTCGGAGATGCTTCCTTCAATGCGTTACAAACTTCATGACAAAGTTAATATACCCTTTACGCTTAATAAGCGAAGGGTATAATGACGCAATTTTGAAAATATACGCGGCTTTGCTTTGATTCAGTATTTTTGCTTGCAAGTGTATAAATATTTTTCTTTAGGTATCACTGGTGCCCTGGAAGCTATCTAGGGGGCGTCATATTTTCCTACGAAAAACTGAAGCTTTCACCGCTCCTATAATTTGTTTATTGTTTGATCAGCCATCGGGGAGATATCCGCATGCTGCAGCAGATTCCTGGCCTTTTAATATTACATGGTGACAGAACTACTTTACGGCAGAAAATTCGCCCTTCACATCCTGAGTCACTTGGGGTGGGTAAATGTCCCGTGTGCTTGTATAGGGTGGCCCATTCATGATGGAGGATATTTTAATGGTAGGTAGTGTGGCTCATTTGGAGAAAATTAATGTAAAACGGGACCCCTCTATTTGTAACCGTTACACTGTAATAGCGTTTTTTGTAAATTGTATCAAAATGCCCGACTTGCCGAAATAAATCAAAGTATGCCACACCACCAAACATTTCATCCGAGATTCGACTTCATTTGAAACTACATTAAATTTCCAATAAAACGACAACTTGCACGAAGCTCGTATCTTCCGAGATACACCCGTTAAAACTTTAAAGAAATTTTAAAATCGTATTTCGATTAAAAAATCAAATGATAAAAATTGATGAAAAGCTGATTTTTAACTTTCGTTTTGAGCGAGTGTATCCACCGCCGTCTATATATCAAAGGCACAATGTAGAAAAATCGCATACTAAATTTGCACTGTTTGTTGTTCCTTTTAATTACGTCATATGCTTGTTGTTGTTGTTTGTTCGTGTAAATCCAAAATTTAGTAGGTAAACTATGACGGCATGGTACAGCTGAGTTACGGCCTTGATTTATCTAGATGGCGTTGGTGTATCTCGGAAGATACGAGCAACTTCGGGCTAGGTGTCGTTTTATTGAAAATGTTATGTAATTTCAAAAAGTGAAGTCATATCTTGGATGAAATGTTTGGTGGAGTGGCTGCTTTCAAGGTTTCATTTTCGCACACGATTTTTCATCGAAATTGCTCTGTGAGTACTCTGACCTTACTACCTTTTCTCCTCACGGAAGGGTGTGCCAATCTATTGAGTACCTGGTCACTTAAGAGTCGATGGAAATGAAAGTACAGATAGCCAGAATCCTCTCTATTCATCGGCTCTGAACCTTTCTGCGTGGACTAGGCTGAAGTGTGTATTAGTATCTAGTCTCATAGCGTAAGGTGGAGCTTCTTTGGTCTACGAATTTCTAATGAACTGCTATACCCTGCAGCTATAAATATGGATAGATATAAGGCTACTTGTAAGCGTTCTCTTTGTACATTTTCGGCTCCGTGTTTGCATGTTAATAAGATTGGCCTATGAAATGAAACCGTGTGCAACCTGGCACGTTTTCATTTACTAAGTGAATGCCTAGTGACCGGCAGGAAACGGGACCTACTAAGTAAACTCAGTGATAATTAGCTTCTCCCTTTTATTAGGCTGGCTGTTGAGCTTCCGCAAATATCTTTTAAGTAGCAGTGTGCACTGATTAGTTGATTCTGCATGCTTTACTATAATTTTTTAACTATGAAGCATTACCGGCCTTACTTCGGGAAGGCTAGTGAACCTGCAATAGCTCAAAAGCCGCAGGTGCTCATTCAACATGAGTATACCTTGGGTGGCACAGTGGCTTACAGCGCTCGTTTTGGCGGTTCCTTCACGGTTACTCCTTGAGTAACACGGCCATCATTAACATCGCTTCCACGGCAACTGAATTTGGAATGATACAGTTGTTATCAACACCACTTGTCGCTATTTTATCTGTGAAACTACATTTTGTAAATAATAATCAAGCACTATATGAATCCCTGGATCTAGAGTTTAGTATTAATATGGTAACCAAACGATAACAGTCAAGTAAATGAAGGATAAAATATCATATTTTGACCTTTTTGTTTAAAAGACTCGGGATACCTACATAATTTCGAAAAACAAAATCCCGCTCGTTTTTACAAAAAATCTCGCCCACTAAAAACCCCGCCGTTTTAAAATCCCGCTAGAGGAATATCAGAATATCGGCAAATTATATTAATTGGTAATAAAATTCATGATTATTCATGATTCCCAGCAGTTAATGCAATACTTTCTTTTAACACTGATTCTCGACTACCGAAAGACAGGCCCACATATTTTTCAAATTAAGTCAACTGGGTCTTAGATGGAAACTTGAGTGTCCTCATGTGAAAGGACCCATTATTTTCACTTTAAGTGTGGTATTGAAAAGCGATATTTTTAATTGGCAGGTTATTGAAATGATATCCGTACCGTACGATGGCGGGATTTTGATTTCGACGACGAGATTTCAATTGAACGGGATTTTGTACTTTGTACTTGGATCATGATTGTTGAAATCAGTGTGTTGTTTTTTGTTCTTGTTCAAAAAAAGAATTCGGCGTTGTACTTGTTTTTCACAATTTCATAATGATTTATCCCATTTACCACTTCTTACTTTTCAATCATCATAACGAAACGATCAGAATTTCATCATTGCATCAAAAAATGAAAAATACCACAGTCTTAAATTTCGTGGGAATTTACAATTATTTCTAAAGATTATGGACTCAGTCCAAAAAAAAAAAAATGTAATCATGCAATATGCTTTCATCGTTAAGTCCTATATTATTTCTAAACTGTTCTCTCTAATACTCAATTAATTGATGATACATTACCTATATCGATTTATTATTTCTTGATCAACTCATCATAAGCACATTACTATAATGTAGTTGGCATTGAAAATAATATCTCATTTCAAAATAATCGTCGCGTCACCTTTTTATTGTTGTACGAGATATACTTACACCATATCCGAAATCTTCTGTCACACTTTCGGTAATTGAGCCCACTGTAATCAGACTATATGGCACAACATGTAGTGAAATCATTGTCTCATCTTTTTCGCGAAAAGTAAATAAATCCGAATCCGATTTTCAAAAATAAAAAAAATGTTGAAATCAACAACAGCAACGTGCACAAATACTCCTATATACCTACCTCTTTTTTGAGTTAGTTGAATCTAAAATCAAAATAGTGATGTCTGCAACTTGTGACCAAATAAGGGCTTAGATGTGTTACTGTAGCAAATTTTAATCACATTCCATAAATCTAAAATCTATTTAGTTGAACTTTTCTGACCTCATATTACTCATTTATTTTGAACTGCAAAGCCCCCGCCGGCTCTGGCCGCGCATAATACATACAAATTGAAATCAATGATGGTTTCATGTAAATAATACGGGCTAACCTTCAAACCTTCTAACGAGCCCAAGCTGCAGATTTGCAACAATTGACGTGAATGAAGAACCATAAGAGGACAACGAAAAATCAGATCTAGTACATACCAGCATCAAAATACAATAAGAACAACTAACATTTATGTCTAAGCACCGTGACTGTATCCATTCACGTCTTCTTAGGTTTTTTGTCAATTTGCTTTTAAGATGATACCGCGCTTCAGCAAAAGAGACGATGTACACTAACAGCTTCCATTCTAACCTTTCTAGAATCGCGTAGTAAGTGTATAGCATACAACAAAACATACAAGATTAAAACAATAAGAATACAAGAAGAAGATTACCTAATTCAATACCGGCATATATTGTATATTTACTGTGAATTTACAATGGTCTTGTCATTTCCTAGTAACCTAATTACGAAAATCAAGATAGTTCTGATTCTATTACATGTATAGAATGTGGTAGCTGATTTTGATGTACATCCATACAGTGAAGCATGACTATAAAAACATACATACTTGGAATTTTTCCATTTTGATGAAATACCGAAAGCATATTTTGAAAATATCTATATGTCGAGGTAGTACATTAACAAGTCGGCACGTTCTACTACTGTGTGCGATCCTATTTGCACGATTTATGGTAAAATGTTTACAATGGCATTTTTCATATGTTTACAATCGAAGTCACGTCAGATTCTATGTCGCGGCCAAGTTTAAATTGTGACTTTTGACATTTTCGGTAGATTTATGTAGTATGCACAGAGGTTCAATTAGGATTAATAGACTTTTTCATAAAAAAAAATAATAAAAAATTCAATTAGGGTCTTCAGATATATCGGATTGCAATGCAGTAAAAGCCCTATGTGATGATCATAATTTCTTATATAAATATATCCCAAAACTTTAGTTATGCAAATTTTCGAAAACACGTAACTGTCGTACGGAGTAAACCCACTTACGAATTTTACCGTTCAATGGTTTCAATGCAATCTCTAAACGCCATATAATAAATTTTTTTCTTTCTTTAACACACGATGAATGACACTTAACAAATCATCAAACAGAATCAAAGAAACTAATCTCTTCATTATAAACGCTATAAAATCAGATACATAAACACCAAAGATTACAAAAAACTGTTTGAATTATTATCGAATAACGCTAATGCAATTTGTGTGCAATCTTTCACAGCAGCGTTCCATCTCAATCGAAAATGAAAAAAAAAACATCCCAATCGAATACTGCAGCTCGGATAAAATGGCCATACAAAATAAAAGCGGGCGTATGGCATTTGCCTACAGTTTAAAAGAGCGTATTTCGGTACAGCGACTGTGTTTTGATTGCAGCCCATTTCAAAATTGACAATATATTTTTTTATGGACCACATCCAACGACATGTGCGGTCTAAATTGTTGCAACCGTTTCGCGCACCTGTCCAAACGATTAATTTATTATTTATCACTTGTATTTGAAAGATAATTTAGAGTAGCTCCTTCTCACAGCAGCCGTCACAATGACGAAAAAAGAAACTGAGAGATAAGATAATGGACAAATAATTAATAAACGATAATTTTGGATGTGATTATTTACACATGTGACCTAGACAACAAAAATCAATTTATATATTTCTTGTTAATCGGATAGAAGCGATATATTTTTTTTCCATAGTATTGTGTAATAGACAATGGGGCAATCTTCGCACTGTGACAACGAATTTTACTATTAAGATAATTGTCATCAATTGGGTAAAACCCAATTGATGAAGATGAATTCCACTTAAAAAAAAAATGTTTGGCTTTTTGTTGCTTTATCGTGAAAAAGATACACGTGTTAATGATTGTTTTATTGCTCGAAATTATCAGATATTTATTGATGTTTCCCAATTCAATGAATTGAACATGAAAAATGTAAGTCATTATGATATCATTGTTAGCGTATTTTCTCTTCTTTTTGTGTTATGCGAGAAATTTTTGTTTACGTGAGATGGGTTGGCAGTTAGCAAAATTTAAAAAAAAAAAACAATCTTTTCTTTGTAATCTATATTTACTTCAGTTGTCTGTCATTTGTAGATCTATGATCCCGGTTAAAATGGAAAAAAATATTTTTTCTTAAACAAACTTTTCTAAACAATTATCTAAAATCAGCTCAGAAAACGAAAGTATTAGGCGAGTAACCTGATATGTGGTTTTGCCTTTTATGTAGTCAGTTCTAAATTCTTTTCGATACCGAATCAATCGATAATCAGAATACATTCGTCTTGGTGAGCTTCGCGGATCATACTCTCCAGTCTCAATCTGGAGCAGTGTTTCGACTTATTTTGTAAGGACCGTGCGTGGTAGATTTGTTATTTATATGCCGCAATGAATCATTTTCACAAAATTTTTTTAACATAATTTCATTTTGAAAAAAAGAAGGCACTTTTTTTCTGCATTTCTGGTTTTAGGAACATCAAGTCTAGCTTACCTGTGCCTTTTTCAGGGTGGCACACGGGAACCTGACGGTCCTTACAACCAGTCGAAAATTAATTTTAACCATTTTTTTTCAGTAAAACACTCAGAACCGTTACGGAATTTAGATGACACCCTTTAAAAAAAATTAATTCAAAAAAATTGTGTCAGTTTTCAACACTAAGCGATTTTCGGTAATTTTCTTAAGTCGAGGGACCGATTGGTATGTCGAAATTTTGATGTGACCCTAATTAAAGGCATTTACAGATGACTACCATTGAGGCTATCGCAATATATATTGTGGTCTAACTTTGTTGAAATCTCGAAGCTCGAAGCTTTTTCGGCGAATCCAATATGACTTTATGCAAAGGAACATATGGATTCCGATGAATATTGAAGGAATGGCAAAACTTTCAGTATAGCCCATATTATTAGGTTTTAACGCATCATATGCATAAACAAGGTGTTCCATCGTCCACGGATCTTTTCTTATAGGCTTAAACGTTTCTAACCAAGGAATTGGAATGCTAAAGGTGCTATGCTATGCCAAATGGAAATGAATGTGAATCTTCTGTGAATACTTTAGCGTATCTTACAAAAATGACTCCTAAAGCTTAGTGATGGAAATAAGCACCATTTCGTGTCACTAATTTTTTTAAAAGGTTGTCATCTAATCTCGAAAACGTTCTGATTGTTTTGGTACCAGCAAATATTGTGGAGCAAGAAATTCCATTTTTTTTGCGACGTTTTAAATTGATAAGTGATCTTTCTGTGATTTACACTACGTGTTAATTTGAATTGTATTAAATTATATTGTAATAACTCAACAACAGCCAAATAAAATTATATAAACAACATAGGACCTGAAGATTGTAGCGAAACGTCGTCCGGATAAGAAAAGCAAAAATTAAAGCTACATATAAACGAATAATCAATACATGTTTTGATCCTCAAAAGTTTATTCTATAGGCTTGGATTTAGGAATGATTTGAGTATGCTCAATCAGCGATGGAGGATGGAAATTCAACACTATTCCTATATATGATAGATCAGCTCTGAAAATTAGCAAGAAATTTGCTGCAGATCTGGTACCAGACTCAGGTTGTGATAATACACAAAAAAAATAATGGAATAGGCATGAGTATATCCAGGAATTTGTTCAAGAATGGGGGAGGAGGCCCAAAAAGTCCAAAAATATTGTAAGAATAGCTTCTTATTTTAGTAAGGACAATCCACAACGCCGATTTCACCTTTTAACAATAAATTGCATCTGCATGTGTTCAGCTTTTTACTCCTGAATACATTATATAACCGTTGTCATCAAATATATCTCTTTCAGACGGAATGGTGATAAATTCCGGTAATTTGGCAAAGAGAACTTTAACAAAGCGGACAGCGAAAAAGTTATAAATGGTAGATTTAAACCCTGAAGTCATGAAATAATAAGACAGGGAAAATATGGGGCTGCAAAATGTTGGCGACAAAAAATTTGCTTGCGACGATCAATAAAGGTTGATTAGACAACATGATCGCAAAAATAGGTGGGTGTAGTCCTCACGAAAACGAAACCACACTAACGGAAAAACTTCATCCTGGGAAGACTAGGCGAAACGAGAAATTACAAGATCCGATGACGTTTTTAAAAGTGGCATTCTCTCCTTCAGATTGCGAATTGAAACCAGGCGGCAAGTGATCACCTGCAATACGCAGTTGTATACTTGTAAAACCCGATTTTTTACGCTATCAAGCAACGTTGATTTTTTTTATAAATTAGTTTAGCAATAAGAAAAAATTTACTGTGATCATCGGCCAGAGAGAAGCAGGCGCTTCTACCAGCCCTCCTCTTCCCTTGCCAACGTCCATGTGAATAGCAGTCCAACCTTAAATGAGTATTGTGAAAAAAGTTGAGGTGGATTTGGGTTTATTTAAAATATTTAGTTGTCAGCTACCACTTGACAAATGTGGTAATTCTACCACAAATGTGCTAATGTCGAAAAACTGATCTGAAACCAGCCATTACGATTGCCTATAGGTGCTTAATAGTCTGCTTCGTATTGTAGTCACAAGTGTGCTTAAACAACGCAAATAGATAGTAAATTTCGTCGCCAAGAACGCCTTGATGGAAGTTACCGGCTAGGACATAATGTTTCTTATGTCATGTCCTAGAAATGGGCCGAATTTGAATGATTGCCTTCTACTTATCGTTGTCGTTGAGGTGTTAAATATATTCGCAAAGCTGGCGTGTGAAATTAGAAATCAAAAGTGTTAAGCGAGTAACCTGATATGTTAATTTTTTATTACATCCACAATTTTCTGTTTTTTTTTTTTCTTAAATGAATTATCAGAACTAATAAAGCTATAATTTAATCTCTTGCTAACTTATTCTTTTCTTTGTTATTTCCAGGTAACTTATCAGCCAATTATAAAATATTCTATGGACCGGTAAAACTGGTAATTATGTCTAGTTACAAAATTCTTATATAAAAACTTTCAAGAAGGTTTGAAAATCGAAATTAAGAACAACATCAATGCAGGGTACGTCTTGATCTTTTGGATAGATAGGCATACTATCTTGAAATGAATTTTTCACTATCCTACTACTACATATAAATATTTGTCTATATTCATTAACTTTTTCAGTAGACTTTTTGATTTAATCGTTATGTTTCTGAATATTCAAAAAATCACATTTCATCCCATAAATTGGATTCTTAGACTCAACATAAACATGTTTCTAATCCATCCATGTCTGTCGTCGACATGGTAACAAAATACCATCAGTGCATTTCTGGTGCAACAAACTACTTATCAACCAAACAAAAGTGCAACAACAACGATAAAAAAAATCAAAACAAAGAAAATACCTGGCTATTTTTTTTTTAAGATATTATAATTCACAATATGTAACATGCGTAATGTAGCCATATGCAACAATGCAACTGAAGCGTTACACGCATAGAGTCTTTCACTTCAAACGCGTAAGCGTAGTATAGTAGTAATAGAATACGCATAGAATACGTGACAGGTCATTTTAAGTATAGTCGCGCTGTTACACTATATCTATTGCATACTGTCCCAAAGACATCGCGTCGACGACACTCGTCGTATCGTCAAATGTGAAATATGTGTGTATGCAATCTCCGTTCCGCGTGTGTATGACACATGTTGCATTAGATACACTCATTTGATAGTGCATGGCATGCTATTTGTAATGCTTGGTAATTTTATCTTGAAATCTTTTGGCATATACTGTTGATGGACTGTCACTATCGTGTTTTGGAATGTCGTACCATTGCTGTTGGTTTTTTTTGTGTGGCAGGAATAGATTGACGTATCCTGAAAGTAGATATTGGTATTACAGTATGAATAGACTTTTCGATTATCTCAGTATTCCAGTAGAATAGTGATGGACAGAACGACCTCAGTGAGGTAAATCAGAAATGTTGTGCCGCTAAGATACGTCGTAAACCAGGTGGTTGATTATAGGGGGTAATACATAAATATCTTTAAAAAATGTATCATCTCTCTAACAAATAAAAATTGATTTGAGGAATTATTGATTTTTTATAAACTTAGAAAAAATAGTTGGGAACCAATGAATACATAATAATAACAGCGCCCCAATCCTCATTAACATCTTCTGTTAGTGAAAAACTTTAACTTCTATTCAGATAAGTTTCACGATGTTTTCACTGGAACCAGTATATTTTTGCATTTTTCGTTATACTCAATGGGCATTTTAACGTCCGGTTTAAACCAGATAGAAAGTACCGGCATTTCGGTTAACAAAGTCATTTTATTTAACTGTAGTTAGGCTGAGCAAAATTATTAATTAAAGTAAATTTGGTCTTGTTTGCTGATTGCTCTGCATTGCTTTGCTGATGAACCTTCTATCTAGAATATCGAGAAATTATCAATATCAGAGAATGCTTAAGGCTTTTTTTGGGAAATTTCAAAAATACAAATCAACTTAATACTGCTTCGATTAGTGACAGAATTGGTCATTGAAATGGTCGATATTCAGCCAGGTCCATCAAAGCTGGTCTTTCTGTGTAAATTATTGATTTACTTCAGCAAGCACTCGTCTATTCCATTGCACCATTGCCTATAGTCAATGCCGGATCAAGACCCTTTGGGGCCCCTAGGCATAAAACAATAGAGGGCTTTTTTTGTCAACTGTCTTCAAATAAAACTCTTAAATTATTTGTAAGAAATACTTTCGTAAATAAAATAAATAGTTTACGAACTAAGAAAAATGTATTTTTTTCGCAAAAATTTTCAATTACATATAATATTGTGGTACAAAAACTTATTAAATTAAATATTGACTTTTCTTGTTTTTTTTTTCAGTTGTAAACTTGTGAATTATGTCTCTGAAATTGAATATTTTGGCAATGTCACTTTCATATTAATTAAACTTATGGCGTTTAGTCGACTTTGCTTCATTACAGAGCGTTTTTAGTTTTTAATTATTGCCAACTTTGAAAAACTTACTTAGTAAGGAGTTGTCATTTTTAATTATGCAGCGAACGAGGGCCGAGGTGGAAGCCAAAAACAAAAGTAAGACAAAACATCCCATAAATCGCATTAAAAAGTTTTCAGTTGGTAAAAATTTAAGCTTTCTAACAAAGCCTCTATCGATTTCTTATATAATATCAGACAGTGCAGGGCATACTCTCTGGAGTCACTGGCGTAAGTGGGAACATGGTTTTATGAGCAAAGTTTTGGCTTCTGAATGTAAATCTTCAAATTTCACATTTTTCTCTCGTATCTTTTCTGAGACTGCATTTCGGAATTTGGTTTGAATTGGACATCTATATCATACATTTGTCGTAGAAACTATTTCACATTTAAGTATAGATACCATTGAACTCCTAGCATATTTTCCCACAATAAAAAAAAAGTTGTAAAATTGTCAATATGTATTCGATAAATGGTACACCGCTGTACAATTGGCAGCTGCATGATACACCACTGCATAAATAAATTGGATATCTAAATTTGGCTGCGAGTGAGATTGTTGCTACTATGTGGAATCGATGACTGTTTCCAGCGCGAGCTACCAATTGGCAGCCCGTGTGGATACCACAGACAGCTGAAACTGTCAAGTTTGACAGATCGGATATTTAGGCAACTGAATTGCATAATTTATAGATTTTAGACCAACAACGTTTACCCAGATGTTGTGACACTTTTTAATTGGCGTATTCCATTATCTAGAAGTTCGATGGTACATACCCAATTTTAGCTAAAATCTGTTTACAACTTGCTATACAATTGGAACGAAAATTTTTACTAAAGGTGGCACTCAATTTGTTCAACCAACTTTTTGCTTAAATCGATTTAGGTGGCTTAAGTAAAACGATGTGGTTTGCCAAGGATAAAGCGTAAATTCGCTCGCAACGCGAGCCTCTCCCACTCAGAAAGTACGGTTCGTGAGATTCTGGTATAGTCCAGTTTCTGCCTTCTAATCATCAATCGGTATCGTGGTCATTTTATGAATTAATCCGTGTCATGTAAAATGTTATTAACTTTTTTCGGCATTTCATAAGATAATTTTGCTGTTCAATTAAGTTATTCTGATAAAGCGATAAGATTAAAATCGTAATGACCGAATTGTTGCAAATAGTTGGAGGATTTATGGGGAGTTTTGACAACTGTGTCAGTTTTTTGGCGATATATTGTGTAGTTTTTCAATTTTGTATTATAAAACACATAAAACGGTAATTTTAAATTTGAATATTGCTAAAAATTAAATATTAAGATACTATGCAGGACATTGATGAAGGATAAATTAAAATTTTGGTGCAACTGAATACTTTTCACAACGTTTGAATATGCGTCAATTTTAAAAATTTGTATGGGCAACTGACCATAACCGCACCATTTTCGGGCAAAGCTACTGTGTTACTCCTAGTGATTTTTGATACACAGACGGACTCAATATACTAAATCTTGTGATACCCATACGGTAACCTTGCACTTATTACTCAAAAAAACAACCGCCTTACTGAAATTTTAATTTTAATTTTCCTATAACAAAATCAGAACTAAATCCTTTAAAGGTACTAAACGTTTTGGATGAATTCTCCAAGTGGTGTTAAAGTTCTAAGCATTTGAATTTTGACTGGGGTACTGTAATACGTCACGACACCGATTACGGGTTAATGTTTTTTCCACGACGTACATATGTTTCCGGTTGTTAACTAATAAGATATCTTTGGGTTTGACCTCCCATTATTCTGTCTTCTGCAGATCGTGAGATATCAAATGCTGTTGAGAATATCTTGAGCCTTAAGATTATCTTTCTACAGTTGTTCTTTATCTCTTCCAGAGTTACAGTGCGATGCAGTCTTTTATTCTAAATAAAGTATTTACGGCTAAATGTTTACCGACACTATAATAGTGCAAGCAAAAAAAAATATATTTTTTCCTTTAAAGTCGGTATAGTTTTATTTTTTTCCAAATGATCATTTCAATAGCAACGTGCTATCTTTTAGTGTTTTATTGTTGTTTCGAAATTGTAAATAGCGAGACACCTATAGTCCATTTTCTACTGATTGATTAAAGTTTGTTGAATATATCGATAGTTCATTGGCAGAGCATAGAAATTCTTGTGCAGAGCCCTTTGGGCTAATTTAATGTTGATACGATTCCAGCAATACATATATTTCATTAGGGGAACGTTTTTATGGAAATCAGCTTTGGGTGACTCCAACAGCCATCTCATCTCAATCATAAAAAATTTGGTTAAAAATATATAAGAAAATTCATGTTCCAGTAAAAGGGAAGTCGAATAAAAATAACCAGGTTGTCCTTTCTGAAAGTACCCGTTTTCGTAGGTTTAATCGTCCGGTTTTGGACATTCCTAGTGCTGCACCATGTATATTATGTATGCAATTACACAAAAAAAAAATGACGGCGGCCGAAAACTATATCCAATGGCAAATACGCCTTAGCATCTAAAATACATCAAACGAGAAACCACTTGGAATTTCTTTTAACTCTCGTTCCTCTTATCAATTTGGATTTCAAAAAATGGTTTAGAGAAACCCAATAACAAGAACAGCTGATGATTTCCATTCTTAAGAACGATGAATTAATTATTCTGTTAAAATTGCCTTTTCTCTATTTTCAGGAAGATCCCTTAAAAGAAACATTGAAAATTGATAACCAAATTATGCGAAATCATGAAATCTAATATTATGATCCAGACTGGCACCTCATAAAATATTTCCCTAAATGGTTTTCATTTGGATCTATGGAGTTTTTCATTATTTTGTTTTTCATTGGTATTTTTTACCGTTTTCCTATTAAAACCTTGTCTTCCCATATGTATTGGGATGCGCATAGTAAAGTCACGCCTGGGTTTTAGTGAAAATGTAATGCACACGGGCTAGTCAGCAACCATAAAAGCGTTTCTCAATTTATTACCTGAATGATGTAAAATTAGATACCTTAACATAGCCCCTAGTGAAACTTTCGTCTCATCTTGTATGCTCGGTACTTATCGCCTCCAGTTTGGTCGTGTTCCTTCCATGTCTACAATTTAATATGAGGTGTCAAGGATATTTCTCTCTGTCTTTTCGCTTATGGTAGTTAAAATCGGTAGGAAGGCATATTAAAAAAACCTGCTTGAAACAAAATTATAAACAATGATATCATTTCAAGCAGGTTTTTTTTTACAATATTTTGCTGCGCCCCACAACATCGCATTCTATAGGGCACATGTACCTATTTTTGAAATAAAGAAAATTTGTGTTAAGCGCAAAACTAAATGTCATTTTAAAGGTACGTTGTGCTAGACGCGGCCGCACGACTGCGACTCGCTCATTCCATATAAAAACTCGTTTTTAAAATGAGAGAGAAACGAGTTTTTATATGGAATGAGCGAGTCGCAGTCGTTCGGCCGCGTCTAGCACAACGTACCTTAACATCTAAGTGGTAATACCTCATTCACACAACAAAATGAATGAATACATTATGTTCCATTCAAACTATTTTTTTTTCGCAACATGTTGAACTTCCATGGATGCTCTTCGCAAACGGCTCATACTTTGTATAATGATTTTATCTGAAGGCTTAACTGAAAATATCAAACCCGAAGATGCCTAACAAAAGGCTTTATCATTTATTGCTAAATGCTATGCATACTTTGTTTGAAAACAAGTTGACTGATTAAGGCAACCAATAACAATTTATTCTAAAATGCATTCACCATAATCCTAATCCCACTGCAATATCTTCTCGCACAAAGATGCCCTATTCTCTTTCGATAGCCTTTATGTTTTCTTTATTTTCAAATATTTTTATCTGACTTCTATGAAAAGCATATTTCATAAAATGCAAAATTTTATAAGCTTCGCTTGAGTCAATGTCTTATTTAGTAATAACATAACTTGCAGATTAGACTATTCGTATATATTGCATAGGTTGCATCAGTTCAATGCAGGCCGGTTATGTTCGAATTTGTTAATCATATCTTATAATATTTATGCACTTGTGTAAGAAATGCGAATTTGAAACTATAAGTATGCTGTGCATATAATAAGATAAAAATATGTAATACACCTTGCTTGATTGCGTACCAAATCTATTGCGTAGAATATTTTTAATGTATGGATTTCGTGTTTTTATAACACTTATGTTTACTCTTCGGTCTTCATGGTTTTAGTTCTTTCCACTGGGAATTAAAAACAACAAAGTCACTTCCTAAAAAGTGCGCATAGCTTTCTTTTACATAGCACCATATGAATTGGTATCATTTCCGACTTAAATTGCATAGACAAAAATAAATGGAGGTCATATGCCGCACGACTTTTGATGAACTGATTTTTTGAATGTTTCTAACAATGATGTGTCTGGTACTCGTGCAACACCAACTATATTCGCATAAACACATCACATTGTGCTAAAATAAGTTAATTTTTATATCAAGAATTTCCTTTAACTCGTAGTTCCTTTATTTGAACTTAACTGATGGTGTCTTCAAGCCTTCGAAGTGTCTAAGTGCTCTATTCGAATTATCGTAAAAAGGTCACCCAAATTGACAGCAATCACATCATTTATATGTTAGGAGCCAAAGGCTGTAAATTGCAAAGATGTAATCCTTTTGGTCATCGACTACCAACGCGCTGGAAGTTTAGTGAAACAAGACACGACGCGCGATATAAAGTGAGAATTGAAAATTATTGAGTTTGCTGAGCCAATCTATAGGGTTAACACACGTCTCATTTCTATATCTTTCGATCTGTACCTACGCCATATACTGGAATTAAATGTGTGTCACGCGTTCAGCCTATAATATCTCCACTATACATATACACGGCCGCTACGGCACGAATTCAGCCAAATTCCGATTGGCTTTAACGATGTGCAGCTGAAAAATTTTCCAACTCAATAATTATTCTGAAAACAACAAACTATTTCGCAAACAAGGCAAAACGGTTTGAATTTTCAACATTTCCATCGGCAAATCTTGTTTCTTAAAAGTATGCTTCACGACTTGAATATGCGGCGACATTTCCATATAAGTGTCCAAGCGGCCAGCACACTAGCACACAATTTTCTTGCATCTAGCAAAAGTCTAGAATTATTGCCGTGATTTGATTTTTTTTTGCCTTTCGTCAAGCTGTCTTTATGCAGGCGGAAACTATCTATTGCTTCTATCAAACATAAAAAAGACTAAACTTATATGCGAGTTTATTCAAAATCGAATATGGTTGCGTGGACAACAGCATGTACAGCATACGAGTTTAAATTAAAAGAGATACATGCATCAGATTCAATTGGTGTACTTGGTGCATTAACGAGCGACGACTGTATTTGCACAGGTAAGTTAAGGCCACACCCGTCACAATACACGAGTCTTGAAAGTAAAATTGGTTCAATTTTCAATCCTCGCGCCCGCAAAACTTACAATCAACTCACCATAAGCTCCTTGTAGACTAAAGTTGCTGACGGTATAATGGTTGCTGGTCTGAGGCACACTGCACAGAGTGTATGGCATTTGCATTTTGAAAATGCTCTGTATCTGCTAAAAGATTGGCAAGAAATCGATAACGACAACGAGGTATTGGTAATGTGAAGGTTATTTAGTCAACATTTTACACGAATAATTAAATCAGATTATCATGCAGTATGCGGGGCCAGTAACAGATTAAGTGGGAAACAAGAGAATTGTAAGAATACTTACGGTGTGGCGAGCGAAAAGGTTATAAAAAGTGACAGAGATCCGTGGATACGTAATGATATGGAAGAAGTTGTACCAATTCCAAGCAGGGTATGGTATGGAGTATGGCAATCAATTAACGATTTACTATATTGAAAGTAAAAGTACTTGGAGCCGGTATCAAGGTATTGAAAAGAAGAATGGGATAATAATGTCGCAGAATGTATTTTTTTTATGCGGAAGTACGATAGGTGTTGGAATTGTTTTAACAATTTGCATGTGCACCCCTCCCTTCATTGAGCACTTAGAATTTTTCATAGTTAACACCATGCTAGTCGCTACTACTCGACTGTTTTCTAGTCGGTATAGTAAAACTCTACTCGACTACAACCATTTACATGGGTAGAGTGGAAAGATTCTTCTTTTGACACTTGGAAAATTCAACTCTACTCAACCACTTACGCGACTCATATAAACTGCGATTAACCTACATATTTCTTCCGATCGTTTGACCTCTCTAAACACTACCAAAATTAAATTACAACAAAAATGATTGGTATTGCCATGTTCAAAGGCGTCCGCCTGAGAACTCCGCAAAGAAAGCGATATCAATGGAAGTGCCACTTGTTGGACCCAAGGCCAGAGGCAGACCGAAGAAGACCTGGATGTGTCAAATGAAAAAGCAACAACAACGCATTGGTCTCTGCGATGACACGATCCAAGATAGAGCTTCCTGTAACCTGTAACCATGGAGCGGTATAAAGAGCGAGGCAAGGAAGAAGAGGATCAGGATGTTATGTGACATTTTAATTAGTTTGTCCCAATAAATTAACAAGATTCAATATGTTTGATTAATAAATGGGATGGATCCCTTTAACACAACCACAGAACTAGTAAAATCGATTACACCCAGTAAAATGCATCCCGTAATGTTAAAAGTTTCCGATTATTAAAAATGGCGTTCTATCACATTAATAGGATGGGCCACTTAGTTGAAACGCAAGCACATATTTATGATGACTGCTAATATGAGGTTCTGTGGTCGTGACCGTACGGTTGCCTTCCTAGGACTCTGGAAATTTTTTACAATACTAGCGTCACGGCCAAAAGCCATAAGTCTTTAAAAACTGCGAATTTAACGTAGTAGTAATGGTAGAGTTACGGGGACCCTTATAAAAAATATAGTTCAGTCAAATTACGCCCAAATATTTTTTTTAAATGTAGGATTACTTCCTTTAATTCAATCGGATATATCCTGTTAAAATAACAGGCGCGACAATCCAGCATTGGACTAAGGCCGCAGGATGTGTTAGTGACATCCTATTTCCAAGATCTTATCTGCTTTTTTTTGTTGAGGTAATGAGATCAGCATCACGCTCAGCAGTGTTATTTATCCCCACAAATGGGTACTCGTTTAACATCTGAGTGAGATCATAGTCCGTCACAAGCTCGTGAGTTCGAAAAACACCATGGAACACGGTGAGATTCGAACTCATGAGCCTGTGCACCGAAGGTGCGCGCACTAACCGCTAGACCAGCCAGACTATATCCTGTTGAATAACAAAAATATTTATGAAAAATTATTCAAAATGCTGCGAGAGAATTCGCCTACTTTGTCCGGTAATATTATTAGCGGTAATATTTTTCCTTTATTAAATCTTAAGTTTATAGTAGAACTGCAGCACAAATAGAACTAAATAAATATACTACTAAATTCATAAATTCAAATACCCATCTCGCCTTATTACAACTCTTTTGCGAATAATGATCTTGCTTAACCTGAAAGCAATCAAATTACATTCAAAGCAATTGTTTAATTGTAGAATAACGCTGGCTTGATACCCTTCTTTGTTAAGATGCCGCGCGACAAACTCATAAAACCAAACTACTACGTTTTTGTAGTCCTTTCCTCACCTCTGAGGACCCTATATACATTCTAAAGACATTAACTTCAATAAAAAAAAAGATCTACTGTTTCATTATTTCCAGTAATATGACACCCATCTCCAAATGATATGTAGATTTCCTTACTAAAAACGTCCTTGTAAGAGTTCAAACTGTTTTAAAAGGACTTAAGCTGCCTGCAAGTTTATTTTATTGCATACGCTTTTGCATCTCCATTCATATGATACCCATATTACTTAGATACCACTTGGTTGCTAAAAATATCCTTTATATCCTAAAGGAACAATTGTGAAAGGATACAAAATTTCTTTAACGATATTAGAGTATATTGATTTCTTCACTATAAATCCAAACATATAGATTTCTATAAATTTTGGACTTCTTTTCACTTTATGATTGGAGGAGTCCTTTTGCCATATCCGCACTTTCAGCAGGACCTATTTATAACGGTGTGGTATAAGAATGCCATACACATGCCTCAAATAAGCTACACACCTAATTTGGTCAAAATCAAACCTCGGGAAATGCGTCATTAAGCAAAATTCGAAAAGACTTAAGCGAGTAAATAAAATTTTAGGCGTATCGGAATTTACCGTATTTCTGAGTCGAAAATGGAAAAATGAGGTATCCTCCTATGTTCGTCTCTTTCACAGATATAGCGGTTGGAAAAAATAATTTTTAAGATCCGTCCAGTAGGTTTTGAGCCAAACTGTTACAGACATTCCCATATAAGCAATTTTATATAATTAGTATAGATAGTATAGATATATTTTTATCGGAAACTGCAAGAATTTGAAGAAAAATATCGGTTTATAAATAGTAACATTTTATTCATATATTTTGCAAGACAACAAATTGGACTTATTATTAGACACAACACGGGAGAATTACCAACATAATAAATTTGCCGTTGGTTTGACTGTATTCTTACTTTATTGGCCGTCGTTGGAGTAAAGTTTTCCCGCATCTTCGAATAGGACCGTAAGTTCGAATCACATTTAAAACACGCTCTTTTTTATTTTGAACTTTTGCCTTTTTTCAGAATTTTATCTAACGGAACTATAAAATCGCGGGACTTTTAATTTAAATTTAATTGGATCCTTTAGTTTTAAGCACTAAGGGCGGAATTCAAATTACTTATACTCAAGGGAACACTTAAGGGAATCCTTGTTAATTTTGTAGTTCATAGTCGTTCGCGTTTTAAAAATTAATTTGAATTTTGCTGCTACTAGATAATTTTTATATTTTATTTGTCAGTTACCTTTATTAAGCTCCTGAATTAAATTATTTTATTGAATGAGGTTATACCTTTATAAATGACGTTTTTACTGAATTTAAACATTTTTTAATTAATCTTCCGATGTTCGCGCGTATGTGAGATATACGGATGGTGGGCGCAATCTTCTATAACGCTAAGAAGAATCTTCACCGTTTGGTGCTACAGGATCATCGTCAGGACGGTAAATTGTAGGTCTCACATACGTGCGATTATTCTTGTCTGTTTTTCGATTTTGTATCGCAAAAATTAAAAAAACACCACAGTTTGATGGACTTGAGCCCGGGACACACACAACACAATATATTTGAAAATAATGCATTTATCAAAGGCCAAGATAATAATGTAACTAATAAATTGTAGTCTGGCTGGTCTAGCGGTTAGTGCGCGCACCTTCGGTGCACAGGCTCATGAGTTCGAATCTCACCGTGTTCCATGGTGTTTTTCGAACTCACGAGCTTGTGACGGACTATGATCTCACTCAGATGTTAAACGAGTACCCATTTATGGGGATAAATAACACTGCTGAGCGTAATGCTGATCTCATTACCTCAACAAAAAAAAGCAGATAAGATCTTGGAAATAGGATGTCACTAACACATCCTGCGGCCTTAGTCCAATGCTGGATTGTCGCGCCTGTTATTTTTAATAAATTGTCTGGAAATTTGAAACTGTTTCAGAAGACATTCGCGCTCAACATTCAAATAAAATTTACTTTGGTCGTACCAATTCCGAAATGCCTTTATTTTAATAAAACTTGATTGACTTAAATGTCTGTGTAATTTTCTGCATTCTCCGGAAGAGTCCTTGATTTTATTCTGGGTAAATCAAATTAAAACGAGTGTGCGTATGTAAGACATACCTGCGATCACCCTTGTCACGATAGACGTGCTGGCATCGGAAGGTTATCAGAAACTAACCATTAACATTCCGTTAGACGCAATGCATCTGACAGATGTGTCGCATTGTTTTTTTACCATAACTTCTTTTCTATTGCGAATTCCATTTTCTAACTCAGAGTAGCTTCGTATACCGAGTACGGAAGCATTTTAGTCTGATAGTGAAAAATGTGGGGTCCTTTGGCTTTACGTAGGAGGCTCGGGTATCTACTAGATGCATTGCGAGCACTCGTGTAAGTGATTTGAACATGTAATTGAAATAGGCGCAGCAGTATACGATAATAAAAATATTTACTACAAGTGCAATACTTTCAAAGTTACACTATTACACCTTTGTTTTACCATTGAAGACATTTTTAAAATTTAGTTATGCTCAGAAAGCTGTAAAACTGCAATTATGTAAGACAATTCCAAAAAATCTCATTTTTTTAAGAATTTTTCCTAACAAAAAAAATATTATTAACAGACCAGATCTACTTCTTTTGATATTGACTATTGGTATGACAAGGCTTCAAATATTCAGATAATGAAGAAAAAAACCCTATGAAGATATTCATTACCTTACAACAGGATGACAAAGTTGGCATCTAATAGATGCATTGCATCTATTCGTGTTACATTTTTTATTGCGACTAACGGAAGGTTAAATAAAATGACTCGGTTAACCGGAAAACCGATATTTTCTGTCCGGTTTTAATCGCTTCTAAAAATAACCAAATAATTGAAAACCGGTCCATTGGGCGGTTTCCGGCATTCCTATAGCCCGCAAGACGGATAGAATCTCCTGGCAACTCGGCGGTAGACAGGTCTGAAAAACGTAATTTTTACTTTTAGTATTACTTATAAGGGAAACTGGAACTGAAGTGAACGAATCCATACGAGTAATGCTCTTCTGGACTTCTGCATTGGTTTAAAATCGATGAAGAACAAAATAAGGCAGAATTGATATAATTTAGATTCAATATATTATAAAAATCACCATGGGGTCATAGTTGCCCATTTTGCCCGCCTGTGGAGTAAGATGGACAATTTGACTTTTTCTTAATTTTTTCATTTGTTTCTATTCAATGTGAAACTATTTATTTAATTTGTTTCTACATGCATATCCTAAAAAAAATACATTCCAAAATACTTAAATATTTATTTTCTAATTAGGTACATATTTAATATTATCGGAAAAATTGCTTTTTATCAAACCTTACGTAAACTGTCTTGCACTACTTTTCGCTTTTCGGACGTTACTCTTTTTTCTATGACGGGCGAAACTACCGGGTATTTTGAATGAATTTACATAATTCTATCATAACACATACAAGTCATACATTGCATCAGAAATTGCGATTACATTCATGTGTGAAAATTATCTCACACATGGCAAGAAGTTATCATAATACATAATTTCTTTGAATTTCTTATTAGATTAGAAATTCCAGAGGCCTTCCCAATAGCAATTAGATAACTACATACGTACATTTGCAGCCAAGACTACTGAATTGTCATTCCAATGGTATGCAAATGTAATTATGTATTATCTAAAAATCATACTCTCATTAAAACCAGTACAACCAACAACTTATGCATTCGTTCGTATCAAGCTCTCAAGACGATTTAGAAAAAAAAATGTTGCATAAGAAGTCCATGTATCTTTGCATCATTACCGCGATACTTCGATAACATCGTGCTGATAAAACAAATCCAGTAGCTCGATATCAACAAAACAACGAACCGATCTAGCCTAACAAAAAATAACAAACGTGATTCGATTAAAACAAAGCACGAACAAAAAACAGCCCAAATAAACAATTTGTAAATTGGAATGTTATGCTTCTTTGAACAGCTGCTGCATACTCGCGTACGTAGCAGGTCAGGTATCACAGCTACTACCAACTACCAGCCGCATAGATAACATTAAACTGTTCAATGAATCTAAACATGCGCTTTACACCGGATTCCTCAACCACTCAACATCAACATCTGCAAATTATGCGAGGTGTTTTCTTGCACAATTGAAAAATCATTCTGTGTGGAATTTAAAACTTACAAAATTATTTTGTAATTTCGGCGGAAAAAAATGTGTAGCATAGTGTAATGCGGCGACGCGACGCACGGCGCATGATAGTTTTTGCTTTTTGGCTAAAGACATGACTTATATTTTTATTTTCTTGCTTTTGTTTTTTGTTGGAACACGCGGATTTGGCAAATAGACATTGTGGTTGATCCAGTTAAAATGCGTTTCATGAGTGAGGTAATTTGACCTTTATGGTTTAATTTAATTGAAATGGAAAACATTTTCTAAATAAATAAATATTTAGTTCCTATTCAGTGTCGGTTGCGGTTGTCAGTGGAGTTAATTGTTTAGAAGTATGTTTATGCGTAAATAGTAAAGACCTTGTTTAACGCACGATTTCGATAATTTTAACATACGTTTTCGCACGCAATAAATATTAATTTAAAGATGGATTTGCCATTTTCAAATGACGCAACATAATTAATTACTTAAAGGAATGACGCTATTCATAGTCACTCAATAATGAAATGAATGAAAAAGGATTCATTAAGCTACATATGTATCTACATAGTAACCTTATAAGAATTCATACATTTGTTGACATATTATCATCATTTAAGCACTTTGATATTTTTTTTTTTAATTTTGAATTTTTAACTACTTGATATTTTTTTTTTAATTTCATTTGTCACTTTAACCCATTTCTTCCCAAGAATAGAAATAAGCTAAAACTATGAAGTTTTTTGGTAAATTCCAATCAATTACAACACAATTAAGAAAAAAAAAAATTTTAAATTTCAGTAAGTGTTACCAGTGGCTCCCAACGTGATGTTGCGTTGACGCAACGTTGGGAGTTTCTTGGTAAAAAAAAATTTAAACGAAAATTTAAATTTTAAGCTTCTGTGTTGCAAAAAATTGTTGGTTTATATGTCGAATAATATATTTTGTGATAAAATCCTGAAACACTCACTACAGCGGTATAGATGACATTTTTTGCAAATTTTTGGCAGGTTTTTCGTACAACTTATCTAGTTCAAGGCCGCAGGATGTGTTTGTGACATCCTATTTCCAGATCTGCTTTTTTGTTGAGGTAATGAGATCAGCATCACGCTTAGCAGTGTTACTTATCCCCATAAATGGGTACTCGTTTAACATCTGAGTTAGATCCTAGTCCGTCACAAGCTCGTGAGGACAGTTCTGCCATAATTTGCTTGGTTACATCTGAAATTTAAAAAATCATTGCACAATTTCATACAATGGCATAACCAAGGAACATATGGCAGACCTATGCAATATGTATTTGGAAAATGGCTTTATACCAACTGGCAAGTATCTAGCTGTCATTGTCCCGCAACTTCTTTATTTTAAGATATTGCTGATGCGAAACCTGCGTTACATAGCTAGAAAATATTTTGTTCTTTATGCGTTTGCTCCAGTGTTACTGTACCGGGAAACTCCCAACGTTGCGTGAACGCATCACCTATATTTAACACATGCTCCTGCAGCAAGGATCAACCTTTTTCCAAAACTAAGATAAATTAAATGATTAGCAATTGTTTGCCGTATAGAAAGTGCATTTGGATATCGATTTTAAGATATTTAAATATTTTTAAAATTGTTACAATAAATGTCCTAAAAAACATGTTATTCCTTTCTCTTATATCCTCAAGGACCCAATCGCTGATTCACTATAGCAAATATGCAGAAATAGAGCCAAGAAATGCCCATTAAAAATTGCATGATCCCTTTTTCATTTCAATTTAATGGTAGCGAATGTCGATCCACCTTTGAAATAAATAAAAAAAAAATAAGACAATAAAAAAAATAGTCATTAGATATCAGTTACAAATGGTTTAGAAGTGAGGTCAAAGTTTGAACTTATTATGGGATTTTTGGGGACTTTTAACTTTCAAACGGTGATTGCTAAAAATCTCAACTTGGCAGAGAAATGTGCATAAGCTCTACATTGGGCTTAAAATTTTTGAAAATTTCGATTTGAAACATAAAAATTGTGTAAATAAAATAGCTTATGATGGCAGGCCCATGAAAATTAATTGTCTCGATTTTTAGTTTTAAGTTAAAATTTCTAAGGAACTTTAACATTTGAAAAAAATATTATACCAATTTAACGCAATATTATATAAATATATTAGCAATGCATTTTTTCTTCTTGAAAAAAAAAAATTAAAAAAAAATAATTGTGCCCGTTTTCACGGGCAATCATTATGTATTGCGTTCGCGACACCATCAATATTCTTTTTTATAAAAATTAACAAAACTGATGAATTGTTTTCAAATTTTCAATTTTGTTCTTCTAAGAAAAACCATTTTTTGCATCAATTCCAACTAAATATTATATAAATGTCTCTTTATTGAAACCATAATAAATAATGTAAAAGCCCATTGAGGTAAGGGGGTAAGGATTTATAAGAAAACAATTCTTAATTGTCCGCTCATCCAAACCGAAACTCACACAAATCTTGATTTACAGACGTCACAGAACTTATGTGAAAACGGGAGAAAAGAATGGGGTTAATGGAGCTGCCATAAAAATTGCACTCAAAGAGCAAGTTAAAATACAATGTTGTAGGAACCAATGGAATTGGAACATAGTGCCATAGGGAGGCTCGAGAAATTTTTGTACGAAAGAAAATGAAAGTGAACTGAAAGTGAAGCAATTGCAATTGCGCCCCAGATAAGCCACGCACTCGTTTCTTTTATTCTATGAAAGCTTAAGACTTAAGAACAAGAAGCGATCTGTCTACCTCAGAAATATAGATCGCCCTCAAAACAATTTTTAAATTTTGAATAAAACACTACAAAAAATCAAATTTAATGAAATACACAGATTGGACATTTAAGAGCTCCCAAAGTAGATTTTCTGGAGAAAATAAATGTTTCGGGTGTAATAAAAATATTAGATAGTTTCTAGAAAAAAACCAGACCGAGTTCTAATCGTGCGAATAGCACGATGAGTGTATACCCTATACCCATGTACAGACCTAGAAGGTACGCAAAACCCAAAATATTCAATTTCATATTTTTTGTGGGAGAGGGAGGGCTAGATGGGTCGAACCTGAAATATCTTTATTACTTTGTTAAGGCATCCAACGGCTTCCATTTGATACTATGTAATTTGAAGTTTTTCGTGACATTCTATCAAAAGATATGGCTGAATGTAGCTTTGTAAGGGAAGTAGGGGTAGGGGTAGTCGGACCCACTCCACTTTCCATCAACTCAACGTATATGTCAGAATGGGACACTGATAAAAATTTCAAGTCGATAGCGATATTCTACCGAAGGTTATGACCGAATTAAAATATCAAGGAGGGGAAGTTTGTATGGGAGGTAGGGGAATCCGTGGTCCGATTTTCAATACCGTCCAAGATTTTAGCAAAACAAACATTTGACCAAAATTTCAAACTGCTAGCTTCATTATTATGGCTAACAGACAGACACGGACAGACAGACAGACAGACATGGCTTATTTGATTCAGGGACCGACCCTGTATAGGGTAAAATAAGTTTCATTCTGTGTCTTGCAAATTTTCAAAGAAAGTACCGTTATTAGAGAATTCAAACTTGAAACACGAGTGCTCGCAATATATATATTAGATAAATATATTAGCAAATACAACACTTCAGTCAAATTCTTTAATTTTTCTAAACTGGACTAAGACGGGGTTTGTTTTAAATGCTCTACATTTTCATTGCAAAAGTATAAAGATAGGTACATACATTTAATTGAATATTTCGTATTCACTGCAATTATAACCACCAAGCATGCATGCAGAAAAAACGTAGCCTTCTTTTGAAACGTAAACTTGATTGAAAATAGAAACACGCATCGTATCGATTTCTATTCTAACGAAATTTCACAACTGAATACCATACTAGCAAAGCACGATGTTGACCCATAATCGCCTGTTTCAATGTCGAAGTCTTTTGTACGTAGCAAAACGTGTGGAACGTTTAATTAGCCCCAAAACAAAATACAAAATGTCCTTGCGCAACTTGTCTATGTAATGACTCTTTACATGATGTGCCTATACACAAACATTGGCAAAAGTATTTTAACCTCGCCTTAGGGTTCTATTTCACCTGACTCAAGAAGAAAAGACCGTATGTAGTATAGTATAAGATCGCCTGCAGAGTCACTTGTAATCTTTGCAAGACAACAAACCGTTTACTACAATTACCGGTTCCGGTCAAACTTTATCTCTCGTCGACGTGGTCTATGCTCTAACCATTGACCTTCTTCAGCACAAAAGCAATTCTTCGTCTTTCTTTTTGTGTATTTGCATGCTTACCTTTATTAATTGACCAATTGTTCTTTATTTTAATTTGAAGTATTTGATTAATCCTATTATGCATTTAAGACACCCTCTACCGAATTATTATTATTTTCCATAAACACTGCGCCTGTCTCAAAGTATCACGTACATACAAAAGAAAAAAAATCGATTAAAATTGTAACAAGGTTAAACAAATATTGACCAATTATGAAGCTCTTGATCTTCACTCACACCTGGCCTGGCGCTCTATTGCAAAGATATTTCTAAGCCTTGTTCGTACTCGAGCTATAGGCACGAGCAGTTTACGCTATGCTACGCTATGTCCATCTTTTCTATCCATCTATTTTTGGTGTAATACTAAAAGATAAGTTCACACAACGAAATGAACGAGTCAAGGTTATAGACAGATTTTTGTGGTGCTACCGTTGCAGCAAATGATGAACTAATGGTAACTAATCGTTGTGGGTTTTGACCTGACTCTATGGCCTATACATACGTATACGTGAATTATAACAGATTGTTGTTCGCGAAAAAAAATAGGTATGAAAACTACACCGAAATGCAGACATACGAGTAGTATAGCAAAAGCTATAACAATAGTAGTCCTATTGCGAAGTTTGAAGTTTTAAATCTTGATAATTATGTCTAATTGTTTATGGAGGCAAGGTCAGATATTTGTATGAATAAATATTTGTTTTGAGCATTTTCTGCGTGTATGTAAGTACATAGTGCAAAGAGTTAGCTACTTAAGCATGATTTGAAAATATAGTGTGTGGGTGAGTGTAACTATGGTACGAATGAATTTTATTGATTCAAGATGCAACTGAAATGTGCGAATCGTAGGGAAAATAGATTTGTAAGACGCCTCTGTCTGTGTTGTAAGGTTGTTGCGTGTGGGAGAATGAAGTAGATACAGGATGGACAATAATGTTAACCATGTCAACGCACATGTTTACTGACATCTGACAGCAGGTATGGCGGCATGTCTCATGTCCAGTGGTGTTGAATTATAGTTCAACAGAAATTTTTGCTTATATTCGTATGCACTTTATTTGGACTTTAAAATTTATGGCCATCCGTGATAGTCTGATAGTGTATGAAATTCATATCGCGTTTACGAACTGCGAATAGGAATTTAGTATTGTTATTGTAAAGTTACAAATCTAATAATTTTGTATATTGCGGAAAGCTATTAAACTAATTTGGATACAAACATTTCATGTCAATTTAAAGGTTTAATACGTATATTCCCACATGGTATTGTAAATTTATATATTAGTGCAGGATATGCAAATAAAAAATAAATATTAATAAAAAAAATAAAATAAAATATAAAAATTAATTTTAAATAGCTTTTTGGATTTTTCCATGTATTTTACCTCTTATTTTTTTTCGATTTACTTTTAGTTATTTAAAATATTGTTTTTTTTTTTGTAATCCATTTATCTAATAATATGCTTTTTTTATATTTCAGGTAAGAACACCAAATCACATATCAGGAAAATGTTCAGTTCAATTATAATGTATGTATGCTTTTAAAACCCATATATGCCCAACGCTCCATTTTTAAAACGGTACCTAAATTTTAAATTAACATTTTTTGAACGGGTTTTTGCTCATATCCTTTGAAAAGATATTGGAAAAGCTGCAACTAAAAGGTTGTAACTGTATCTTGGCTAACTTGGTTCCATTTCCGGTTTGAAGTGGAGGGTTTTCGACAATTACAAACTATCCGAAAACAATTCAAAATTATTCTGTTTATTTTTATAAAAATGGTTTATTATTAGCAATTTTATTGTCAAAAGAGATGTAAAAAACGAAATTTACCCATAAACATGAAATATTTTGTCAACCGATGAAAATATGGATCGATTTTGTTGATGCCCCAAAAATGGAGCATTGGTTAACCGTTATTTATTATACCCAAGAAATAAATTATCGTATCGTTGACCTCCAATTACCGCGGTTACGCGACCTTGTCCTCCAGTTACGGAAACCCAACAGCTGGTGGGCATCCTCACCTACGGAGTACATCCAGCGAGCTCTCGGTCGTCCACGCAATCTGGCTCCGTCCACTCGTTGTGCGTTCTGCTGAGACGATTCAAGACGAACTTCACCGTGACTACAACAATTGAGGCAACAATATAGACCTATAATGTAATGTAGTATATAAGTACATGTTCCTATGAAACCTCTGCAAAATGCTTTTTGATTCGACCCCACCTGGCTTACCTAACGATCCCCAGTTCAAAATAATAAATTTCTACTAAATAACAGCATCAAATTGACATTCACTGTGTCTTCCCTTTATGGCTCAAGCAAATTTCCATAAAATACGGAACCCAACATGTCCAACGCCCCATTTTTGGGCGGCTATAGTTTACAATTACAAATAAATATTTTTTCGCAAATATGCTTTGGAAAAAAAAAGTATTAAAGAAAAGAAAAATAATTTGGGCATATACCCGTTAATGTTATAATATAGTATTGGTCAGTTCGATGCGAGAAATCGATTGAGCTATGTCCGTCGGCTTCAATGCAAACTATTCCCTCAGTTTTGAAGCTATCGGGCTATCTTTTTCGGATACGCCCAACTTTATTAGACTATTAGATATTTTTTTGCTTCATTTCTTTGGCAAATTCAACCATGATGGAGAAGTACTCAATTGAGCAGCGCGTTAAGGTCGTTGAAGCCTTTTACGAAAATGGACCTCCAAATCAAAATGCGTTTCGTGCACTTCGTGTTTTTTTGGTCAACATAATCGACCAAATAACGGACTTCGTGTGGCCATAAATCGAGGACCTGGACGATATGTGGTTCCAACAGGATGGGGCCACTTGCCACACAACCAACGAAACAATGGCTCTTTTGCACGCGGGATTTAATGGGCGTGTTATCTCTCGTCATGGCGATGTTAATTGGCCGCCATGTGATTATACACCGTTGGACTTCTTTCTCTGGGGATATTTAAAAGAAAAAGTATATGTCGCCAAAAACAATTCAAGAGCTAAAGAATGAGATAATTCAGCACATTAACGATATTCAACCTCAATAACCTATGTCTCAGAGTCATTGAAAATTTGGACCATCAGATAGAAGTGTGCCACGGTAGCCTTGGCAAGCATTTGGCAGATATTTTGTTTCACACATAATTGCCATAGATCCTTCTATCATAGCAAAAGAAATAGATAATTATCTTAAAACTTTTTTTGTTTTATTAACAATTAACTTCGTGCTTCACGTTGGACCATCCTTTATGTCGTAATGAATAGAATCGGACCATGGCATCATGGGGCTGCCGTAGAAGCCCACTTAAAATTAGGTTCTTCCAAGAGAAACTTTTTTCTTTATGAACCAATGTTAACCAAACTTCGTCTAAGTGTGTTCCTTGTAAAGCCTCAAAACATATCCAGAAACGGATGGAATCGGAACACTATCTCATAGGTCTGTTATACAAACCAAACCCTGAAAATGAAATTCTTCTAAGAAACACCTTTCTTCTTAAGCCAATCTTATCCAAACTTCACCATACTACTTACTATGTTGCCATAGTAAATCCTTAAAACATATCTAGGAACGGATGAAATGGGAAAGCTACATCATTTGGCTGTAAAACAAAGCAGCCTCCGAAAATTATGTTCTTGTAAGAAAACCTCACCAACCAATCTTAACCCAAGTGTGTTTGTAATAAAACCTCAAAACGAAAATATGCATAGTACTAATTAGTATAGGTTACTTACTTGGTACTGTTACTTGTCGGCTACATCTATTTGTTATTCGCACTCATGCTGCACTGGCACTCTGCAGTGCCGGTTTAAGCAAGCGCGGGGCCCGTGGCAAATGTTAAGCGCAGGGCCTATGGAATTTTTATTAACCAAACTAATAAAGTGGTTCTAAAATGAGTATTTCGGTTTTATTAGTCATTTCTCAAAGGGAGCTAACAGCTAGTAAATATCAGGATTACAGCCTAATTTAAATTTTTAAAACCGTCCCTTTTTGGACGACCTCTGAAAATGTACAAATTCTACATTTTCCGAATAGTGATAAAATATGGGAAAATATTTCATTTTAAAAGTGTTGCCTATTAATATAGCTTTCGATTGAATTACCCCTTTTGAGGAACTAACCCTCAGGTTACAACCAAACATCTAGCTAAAAAAGGCCCATAATAAAGATACTGACGTAGCGCATACCAGAAGGCCAAATTTACGTTAACACCTTCTAAATTTATCGGTTTTACTAATTCAAATAAAATATGTTGGAAATCTTGCACATACATACTTTAATGAAAAACAAGATTTTCGGGAAACAATTTTGAATCATTTCTGAAATATGTAATTTTGCTCCATACTTTTCATAACGTTTAAAGCGGTACGCCACTGCGAATAAGCGATATAATTGTAATTTCTAAATTCTATGGATGTGCGCAAATACATTTCCCAACTTCAAAAACCTTATAACACGCTAGAATGTGAAACTGAAACACTGAGGACGTAGGATTACGGGAATGCATGAATTAAAAAGAAAGAAATATTTCTGTATTTTTATCCAATATTAACGTTGCTATAATTTTGTAACACGCTGGTTTTTGGAATTTCGTTGACATCTTGGTTGTTATATTTCTTTATTGAGAAAAACGCGGGGCACCTTAACGCGCGGGGGCTGTGGCATTTGCCACCTTCTGCCACGTGGTTAATCCTGCACTGGCACTCTGATCAGTGCGAATGAATAACCCCGTTTTGAATGCTACATATTCGAGGTCGGAAGTGGAGTGTTTCGGACAGGCCATACCACTGGGCGTGTCAGAAGCAAATGTGCTCGCGTCTTCCTCCGAGGACATTCGGGATACCTGTATAACCCCGAAACCAAAATTCCGCCCGCTCAAAATCCAGCTAGTGGATAGTGAAATAATACCGTCAATATACCGCCAACAAATTATTTCCATTGTTAACAACAAAATCAATTCAGCTCAGATTTCCAGCAGATAATGCGATACTTTCTCTTAGCCCAAAATTGTCGGGATATTTGTTTATTTCTTCACTTAAGATGATACAGAAGAAGACTGTCCCAAAGGGCATACTACGGGGAATACGATAGAGCGGGATTTTTAACTGGCGGGATAATGAACGCCGTAATTTAAAAAACTAGAATATGATGGGCGGAATGTCTTAGCCAACCCGTCCGTTCACGTAGCATTGCATTGAGTGAGATTTTTTTTTCGAAAATTTTTGGCTTGAGTAAGATAGGAGCACAGCTCGCAATGCGAGAGTCTCAATTGCGTTTCTCCGCAAATCGATTTTTGGCAGTGTCATAGCGATATTCGGCAACGTAACACAGCTGTAACCACCTGTTTTTCACTATTTGGGTTCTTAAAATTAAGCATTTATGAAAATAATGCACGAATGTTGAAACCACTGAAGAAGTCAGTTTGCGAGGAGGTCGGTCGAATGTTGAAGATAATCTGCCGGGGAGGCTATTGAAAACGACTCCAAAACTTAAGTGCTGAAAATGGGCACCATTATTTTTAGTGAAAATTTTCGTAGTTGTGTCATCTAAATTCTAAAATAAAAAAAAAAAGCAATTTAAAAAAATAATCTTGGGTCATTTTTTTCAATATGTACTTTTTTTGTCTTTCTGATTTTCCTCTCACGGAATTTCAGTGATGATTTGTGCATTGTGTAGAAACTGCTCTTAATGCATAAAAAAGCGTGTTTACTGTAAACCTGGTGTTAAAATACAAAAAGAAACATTAGCAATCATTGTAAAAAAAATCCAAAAAACCCGTCCTGAATTCTGCCGGTTTCAGAAGCTTAACCTGATTATTTATTACCACACAACACAATCACAGTAGTCTGGCTGGTCTAGCGGTTAGTGCACGCACCTTCGGTGCACAGGGTCATGAGCTCGAATCTCACCGTGGATCATGGTGTTTTTCGAACTCACGAACTTGTGGCGGACTATGATCTCACTCAGATGTTAAACGAGGGGGATAAATAACACTGCTGAGCGTGATGCTGATCTCATTACCTCAACAAAAAGCAGATAAGATCTTGGAAATAGGATGTCACTAACACATCCTGCGGCCTTAGTTCAATGCTGAATTTTCGCGCCTGTTATTTATTTAACACAATCACAACTTCCATGAACGTTAATAAGCAAATAACTCAATAATCATACTGTTGGCTGCGCTACGCCCATCTACATCTTCATATCTGGTTGGTGTCCTTTAAGACCTTAAATTAATAATTAATAATTTTCGCAAAGTGCAGCAGCAGAAGCATTTTTTCTGCTTCTGCTGCTGCTGTCAATCTGGGACATCAAAGGCAAACGCGTTGTTCTAAATTAAAATGTTTCTGCTGATGCCGAGGCCTTATGCCGATGCTGATGCGTCAAATGTATTTCAAGCATAATATGTATCTTCGAACGTCGGATCTATGCGAATATAAATATCACCAAAATAAAAATATTTATTATTTACAAAATATAACCCATTAAACTTGGTTGAAAAAAGATTTGCGGTAATGTGCACACTGATGATCAAAACCACACAACAACAGTACGCAATGTGTAGGATGTTTAAAAGTATAATAATGTAGCGCAAGGTCTTTTGTATTTCTTTTTGCCACAATGAAGATTTTAACTGATAATGTCAAGAAAGTGGTTCAAGTTAAGTACAGAAAAACATATTGCCAGAAAGATCACCTTATACGTAGGCACTTAGCAATACATTTCACGATTATTTGGTAATTTCATTACATTTCCATGTAATTTAGAGTACAGCTATATTTAATTGCATCGTTTTCTTGGCACTTCCTTACTTGAAACACCTTGACAATGATATTATGTGTCCACGCACAATACACATACTCCCTTTTGCATTCAAGGAAAAATCTTCAGGGCATCGACACCCACTTCAAAATGTTTCTTTCTTGCATTTCTCCATTTCAATTATACTTCCCCATAATGCACGTATTACATTTTATTCGTAACTTAAGACATACATATCTCTTAAGAGATACCACGTGAAGTTTTCATAAATTTCACAACTTCCTACATCGTGCGACAGGGGAACCTTATAACATAGTGCCATGTGCGTTGTCCGTTTTAAGTCGAGGTGGTAAAATACATGGCGCCTGTAGATAAATTTGTCAGTTGAATTTATTAACTTGGCCTTCAAATGAACAGAATGCTTTTACTTTGCTTTTAAAATGTTGACGCAGAAGTATACGATACGCGTTTCGATACTTCTTGTTATGCGTAAAACACAACAATTTACTGTCCAAGATACCCAAGTAGTACTACTATCCACGAAAAATTATTTTACTATTTTACAGATTCAATCTGTATACGCAAGGATTGAATTTGTATTATTAACATTGAAAGATAATGCCCAAGTAAGACCGCATATGCATATGGTTAGAATTATGATTCTTACATGGCATTACTTTGAATATGTTCTCTGTTTGTCAGGATAGAAAAGTCTCTGCTGTGCAGAGGTAGACTCGATAGAGCTTAGAGATATAGAAAAGGGTTCTACGAGAAATGAATATTAAGAGTAGCGAGTGAATTATGACTTCTAGGTTTTTGAGATTGTATCTTGGACATGGTGGTTTGCAGCCAAGTGCCAGTTGGTGGTCTTGAAAAGAATATTTGCTTTTATTGAACGCTTTGTTTGTTTCAGAAACAATTTTTAGGTATTAGAAAAAAAACATTGTCCAGATTTTATTCACAATATTTGCCGGGTTTTAGCGGAACATTAAAAATTTTCTTGAAAAAAAAAGGAAAGAAAAAAAATGCTAACATGTCTTTCGTGGATAAAATAAAATGTGTTTAGCAAACATCTAAATTAATCTACTACGAAACGTCATATTTGCGTATGCGAAGGGTATAGCTGTCCCTACTACAAAAGAAGTAAAAAATTTAGGGCGCAGTTCATAGTCCGCACTTAGGTAATAAGGTTCTCCTTAAGGAATTAGTAAAACCGAACCTATAATTTACTAAGAAGTCTTATTACAGCAACAACAAATATAAAAAATTATCTAGTACCAGCAAAATTCAAATTTATTTTTAAAATAATAAAAATGACCTTAAATTGCAAAATTATTAAGGATTCCCTTAGAATTTCGATAAGTATAAATGAAAACTATGAATTCGGTTCTTAGTCTTTTATTTTTGCAGCTATACGCAATCAGAAGGCTTTGCGGAAAGTATTAGTTTGATAAGGTTAGAAAACCATACCATGGAATCTGGTCTTTAAACAAATATTATGACTACAAAAAAAAAAATCAGCAAATGTGATACCGTTATGGACTCTAAACAAATGCGCAAACTTTCAAAATTGATTGCCGCACAGCCCTGGTGCTATTTTTATACCCTTCGCTAATAGAGTGAAAGGGTCTACATATTTGTAACGCATTGAAGGAAGCATCTCCGACCATATAAAAAGTAGGTATACATATATGATCAGCATGACATGGGGAGTCGATTAGGCGATCTCGGTCTGTCCGTATGTTGCTACGCGTTTTACGCGGCTAATTTAAAAGCTATGAAGCTGAAATTTTGCACAAATGCTTCTTTTCGCTGCAGACAGTTTGTGTGTTTTAATCAGTAAAATCGGAGAAGGGGGTCATGGGGCTGCCATACAAACCCGACCCTCCAAATTATGTTCTTCTATGGAAAACTTTTTTATTTGTGCACCAATTTAAACCAAATTTCACACCATCGTGTTTCTATTGATGGCAGAAAATAAATGTAAGAACGGATCAAATCTGATCATGGCGTCATAGGGCTGCTATACAACCCCCCCCCAAATTAGGTTTATTGTACATTTATTAGAACTTACTTACTTTTGAACGCGCATAACTGTAAGAATGCGTCACTCATTTATTTTTTCATATTGGGAGACCATATCTGCTTACATCCCCTGTCAGCTTGACATCGTCTTCTTGGAACCCTGTATATTTGAATAATTAAGCAAGCTACATTCAATTTTTCACTATTTTAATAAATGGTTGATCAAAACTTTTAAGTAATTTTGCATACAATGCCACCACGTATAACCAATCATTGTCGACCGCACCATTGCGGATGACATAGTCAACAACCTTTTTTGTGCAATCTTGAATTTCTCAACGATTCACGATTAAACCATCAATTTCATTGTGACTTTCAACGTTTCTCCTTTTGTGACAACAACTCTCATCGACCATCTTATTATGATTTTTATTATTTTATTGCAAAGCGCGACTTCGTGAAACAAAACCAATACACAAAAATACATATCACACATATTTATCGATGATATGGTGAGCAATGCGGAAATACTTATTTATATGCGAAAGTCATCCGGATTTTAGCTCGACGATACCATCATCAACGATTTGATGCATCTTCTACTGTCACTTCTTATCGTAATTTTGCAGGCGCGCGTGCGGCATTTTCCTTTCTTCTCACTTTTCTGCATTTAAACTTTTCCTCGCGATGCGATGCAACGCGCCACGTTGGAGCACATGAAGAGTTTTCTTTAAATGTGTTCATCAAGTTCTTTCTTTTGTTTTCGTTTGGTAGAGACTACATTTATCTGAAAAGTTTCATTATGCGAGTACGTAAGTGGTGCTCCGGCATAAGTTGCCGTGGTAAAACGGTACGTAAGAGCGTGCACTAGTTTTTTCATTTCCTATATAGAATTTACGGTGAATCGATAATGATGTGCTCGATGATATCGAAACCAATCTGGGCAGAAAAACACTACATATCTTATAATATCGATGGTATGAAAAAGAGAGTAACGCTAGCACAGCGTAGTTGATTATGTAGCGATGAATGCGGTGGGAAGTGGTTTTTTCGTTTGTTAGAACGTACGTAGGTAATTTGTTATGGCATGGATTAAGTTGTGTAATTTATTTGTGGCACTTTGTAGAAGAGTGTGAAGTAATTCGGAATTTAGCGGAGCTTCAATGTTTTATTTGACACCAATTGATGAACAGTTTTCGCAAAAAATCAACACTCGCACTGAAGAAGAATGCAAGTTGCATTCGAAACATATATTTGCAAAAAAAAAATTAATTGTAGTAAGGAAAAAGTGTTTTTGATTAATATAAATTAAAAATAAGCTACAAACAGCGGTGAAACCGATCAATAAGATTCAAGACTCCCTCTCTATTATGCAGGAAAATAAGAAGAAAGGACATATCACTAATCAGATTTAAATTCAGTTAAAATGCCTCTTTACACAAGCGCAAATCTATCAGCTTACTTCAACTGTTCACCTATGGAGGCACCTGCAAATAATCGATTCTATTCTCAACAGAACGACAATCCTGACATTAATTACTACTTCCACGTATTTGATATTTAGATAACAAAACATATCAAACTAATCAATTCTATATGTAAGACACATAATTTCCTGATAACATTTGAATATTTTCTAGTTGCGGCATATCTTCATAGACTTTTCCAAAGAACTTGTTTTCCGGTATTCCGCTGATCATTTTGAATAGACTACAAATTATTATAATATCGAAAGCATAAATTCTCATTTGAAACTATACTAAAAACCATTTTACTATATCTCCACTCAAATGTCAAAGCGACTGCTATATATATAGCTGAATTGGGTTCAAGCGAAACAAAAGACTTCACGCAATAACCTGTTTACATGTTTCCATTTCTTTTTAATGTACATTTTTCTTTGCTAAGGAATGCTATAAAAATTTCATAGCATTAAATGCCATGCAACTTTTGAATATGTTCTTCCGGAACACGAAATGACATTTCAGAAAACAAAAGATTGAATGCAGTAACCTGATCTGAGAATTCATTCGAGAAACGTGCGTAAGTTATGCACAAATCTCTTAAGAGTGAATGTGTTCTAGTATTCTGCGGCAAGTTTAAATATCTTTTTGGGAGAGTAGAATATTATGAAATAATTCATTCTAGGCGTATATATAATAAATTCAACCTTATTGATTTATGGTTACGTAACATTGATTTATGTCGGAGCAAAATTACTCTGCTAACAATATAAAACGAACAAAACAACATGAAAAATGCGATCCTGGAGCACATAAACGTAATTCCACTTATAATTAATTCTGTCTAGCTTAAACCGGAATTTGTATATTTTTTTGGTAGTTGCTTGTATAGCGGAATATGTATTGGCAAGGTCGCGATTGGAAGTGTTTGCTTTGCATTTATTTTTAAGGGGGACCGATTCACTCAGTTACTCTACATTGGATAACCGAACTGCTTTTATTTTGAGTTTCAATATTTATGTACAAAGAAACATGTTTTTTTGTTTTATTTTAATTTACAGCAATACTATACATTCTTAGAAATAAACAGCACAAGAACTTAAGAAATCAACTTTCTATTTCCCACGATCTATCGGTGACCTTACGCTTACTGCTGCACCCAGAACATTCTATATTTGAAAAAAAAAAACATGAATATGTATATGTACAAGTGTAGGAGCAACCATTAATTGCAAATTATTTCTATTTGCGTTACTTGTGCACACAACAATATGCGAATTGATTGGCTGATATTATAGAAAATTATGGACAATAATTCTACTTGGTTGCTAATATTTTATCTCGTTCTTTTAGTATATTTTCGTTATAATTCTTATACTGGGTGGGTATGAAAGAGGTTTCGCAATTAATCAGAATGACATTCAGTCGTCTAGACAAGGTTGAAATCAATCAACTATTATCTTTAGTCAGTTTGGTTGCAATGATTAAAATTTTCAAACAGTAATTTGTTTTACCCAATCTTCAATTTCGTGTCAAAAAGTAAAAAAATATTAATTTTAATTTGGCTTTACAATAATTCTAAATGTGATTTATATCTGCAGCCATTGAAAATCTAATCGATGCAATCGTTTTACGTTGAGAACTTTTAAGCATATTCCAAACATAAACGAGAAGCCACCCTATATTAAAATGATAAAAGCGGTGGCGGTATCGGAAGGCGGACTGACTAGCAATACGTATATTAATGCCAAGGTCTTGAAAAACGAACTGAATAGATGTTTTTCCATAACAGGACTAGTATATGTTCAATGCAGTCATGCATTAGTTTCTCTCCTACTGACCATCAGTGTAGTTCCGCTTTTTTCTATTTCAGATATATAAACACTCAAAGTCAATCTGTGCAGATTGATTTTGTTTTTCAAATGCAAGGCTTACTTACGCAGGCTTGCACTCTTACCTCGTATCAAGAAAGATTCCGAAATAAAAGCGAACTGCAATTATGTCCAATAAACACCGGAAAAAATATGTATTATCTAAATAAATTTTTTACTGACGGCTAACAATATTTTCGGTGAATTTTGTAAATTCAATAAAAGTGTTGGATTTATGAGTCCGATTAAGTTGAAAATTACTGTCTACTTTTTTGCCTGCTAAGAAATAGGCATAATTTAAATTAAGCGATTTTTTTGACACTTCATGGTCGTTTGTGGTTGATGGCTTAGTCAAGTCGACCATATATTTTAGTGCAAAATCAGCAGGAAATACTTGAAAGCATGAACGTTGTTAGCACGGAGCCGTTTTTTTGTGAAAATACAAAGTACAAGTAATATATTAATTAACCAGTATAAAATATTTTGTAGAATGAGATGTGAATTGATTGAGAGTAGTTCACAGCGGGTGTTTGGTATATGAGGTATGTATTTCGTTGGCCTTAAGATGTCAAGTATTCGGGTTACTTTGTTTTTGTTTTAAGAGTGATAAATGAGACATCACGTCTACAGGTTGATGATGAAACGTGACGATTTGCCGTTTAAGTAAATGACAAAATAGATAAGGACTTGCTAGGTAGTTCCTTAAACGTTTGTATAACGTTTTATTATAACTTTGTGTTTTTTGCTGTATAGCTACCTCCAAGTTCAAGAAAATTTCTGCACACCATACTACTTTTTGACCCGCTCTGTGGCTTATTTGGTTGAGTGGCACCCTACGATGCTACGATGCTAGTAATCATAATACAAAAGTACAAATGGTCCCCTGGGCACACCCATCCCCGTAGTTCACTATTCGCTATAGACTTCTCTATAGCAGGTGTGATCCTCCTTCGGCCCCCTATTGGTTAAGCCTCACGTGAGAATTCAGATGCGCACATCCCAGGCTCGTTGGACCTGTGACTACGAGCCTGTGTGAGACTCGTAGCGCTGCTTTTCACATCCAGGTGGCCCCCTCGGGTCATACGAAGCCGTCAACTCCGAAGCTCACACGATTTACCATACGATGCACTCCCCCACCAAAGATCTTTGTCCCACTACATACAGCCATTTCTGGCTGATGTCACAAGGACACCGACCCCCCTGCGGGGCGCCTTTGTCCACAGATACTAGATCATTTTATTGAATGATATTTTTGTATCTTCTAATGCTGAATGTGGCAAGATGATGCAGACCTGTTAGTGACTGCCGCCAAAATGTTTACAGAATGCTAAATTAATTTATTCATAATCAACATAGAGAAGCTCATCGACATTTTAAGAGTGAAAATTGTTTCCAACAAACCATAAAACACATTTCAACTAAAAAAATTAAAATTTTTAATCAAAAATTTGGTATCCCGGCAATATTTAGAACCCTAAAAAAAATAAAAAAACTTAGCTATGTGGTGGCTATATGATGTCAGGCCCATCTTTTCCAAATTTTATCTCTATGGTATATGTATTTTAGTACAGTTCAATCTCAGAAAATGCAACTCCTGAGTAGCGCAACCGTCCAGAAAACGCAAGCCCTGGTACGCTGCAATGTAAGACTCTAAAAACGAAACTTACTAGTTGCGTTTTTAGAACATAGTCGGCTAACGGTACTTGATTTCGCTCAAACTGTGGCATTTGATAATTTGTGTTCTTTTCTGTAGTGAGAATACATGTTTCTGTGAGATCAGAAGTGCTGAATCGCAATTGCAGTTTGTCGTACTATTTAATTTTTTTGTAAAAATGTCATCTAAACCAAACTTAGACTAGACTAGACTTAAAGAAAAAAGTAGAAGTTTTGAAGAAAATGATAGTTGTGTGACACAAAATCGTTGGCCAGTGACTATGGTGTGCATAAATCAACAATAAGAAGAATCCAACAAAATCGCAAAAACATACTGGAAGGAGCATGGAACACTCTTGAAGGAGGCAAAAGAAAAACACTTCATAAGCCGGAATTCAATTCAATTCAATTCATCAACCGATGATAAAAATGCGAGCAAAGATTGAATTTGAAAAATTATATCCAGGAAAAGATCCCATAGTGCCTTCAACGCGAGTAATGGCTGACTATTGAAATTCAAAGGACGGTACGGAATCCGCTTTTTAAAAGTGTGCGGAGAAATTCTGTCGAGTGATTAATTGGTGCTATGGGTCTTACAGATGCAAAATTATATACCGCCGTTGAATGTGGACTATATTATAGATTATTACTCCAAAAAGCTTTTGTTGCTGCTACAGAGAAAAATGCACCTGGCAGAAAAGTTTCCGAGGAAAGAGTCACATGTTTATTATGCTCTAATCTGTAGACATTAACTTGGCACACTGTCTACCTGGTCACTGAAGTGTTTTTCAAGCGGCAATTTCTGCAATAATGGAAACCCTAACCTGGTTGAGAAATCATGTTGTCACGATGAGCGGTGTCATCATATACTCTGACAGTCAGGCTGCAATTCGATCTCTCGAATCTGTTGATAGCTCGACAGCTGTCGCTCAGCGCTCAGAGTGATGGGTCAATATTTCAACATCGTTCTCTGCTGGATACCAAGTCATAGTGGATTTGAAGAGAACTACAATGCGGACCGTCTCGCTCGTAATGCGGCCGCTGTGACCTTTGAGGCCGACCCCAATAATATAAAATTGCCAATCGCTTCTGGTAAACAGACAATAGAAACAACTGGGGCTAGTGCAAGATGATCTAACGGTACTACATGTGCTTCAACAAGATTAATTTGGCCACAACACAACTTGACGCGGCCAGGTCAACTATTTTACTGTCAATCGACAGGAAACACATCGGCAAGGTGGTCGGGATCATGACGGGGCACTGTCCTATCGGGGAGCACGCCAGGTTTCGCTCGGTGGAATTAAAATGGACCTACTTTTGGTCTAAGTGTTTATCACTTAGCGGCCCTGTACCTAACCTAACCTATAGAAATTCAAGTTCTGCATGGATGACATCGGCGCTTTTTTCGATTAGTTTCATAATTCTTTTGTAAAGGAGGTAAAGATTTATTTCTGCAAAACAAAAGTACTAGACCGATTTGACTAAAACTCATGCGGCCAAATAAATCCAACCCCAAAACAGATTCTTCTAAAAACGCTTTTTATTCCTGTCTTTCGGCCCACCAAAACAAACGTGAGTCTTTATCGGTTTTACCAAAATATACGAACGTATGAAATTAAAACATGGGTAATGGGCTGTAATAGAAACGCAAAAAAGTAGTTTTTCTAAAACATCTGACTAGAACTAACTTATAATTAAATTTAACAAATATTTCTTAGAATACAAAAAAAAAATTGAATGGCAAGAATTGGAATTCGAAATTTACCGGAAAGAAAGTAAAACTTTATTAAGATGTGATGGGTACCGCAACTTAACTATTCAAGGTGATTATGGTTTTGCATACATAAGTCGATTTGTGATACTAATTTTTTGATATCACAGTGGTTAAAGTCTCACACTAAGGTATTCTGTTCAGTTCATAATCGGGCCTTTTTCGAAAATTCAATAAATGGCGTTTTTGCATTATGTTTATTTTATATTAATTTTTCGAATTTTCTAGGAACTCGCCAAAAATCAGAACGGCACCACGCCATTTTCGTAGTGTGACCTTTGGTAAACAGAACGAAGATGAATCAATCCGGTTTTGATTTATGGATTTATGCCCTTGAGGAAGTGCTTAACAATTTTCTAAAAATAAATAATGAAAGTTTTCATAAGGTTTCTTTTTGTCATTAAAAGCAAAACAAATATTTTAAGTATAGCTATCTATCTATCTATGTTACAAGCGGAGTCGTTAAAACGTCGGCTTCAAGTAAAAAGGGATATGTATTGACGTTTTTGTCGCCTCTAAGCTTTACTCAAAAACCATAGTCTAAGTATAAATCTACGCTTCCATGTTTTAAGAAACAATTAAAATTTGAATAAAATTTAATGATTTAATGATTAAAGTGCACTCTTGTGATGGGATATCATAATTAAATAATGAATCCCATTATTAGTTTGAATTTATTAATTTCATTTTTCAAGATAAATTGCTTATTTGGAGTATGTAATTCGAGCCATGAATATGGACAGCAGGGGAACGCTACTCATTAAGTCGGCTCAATTAGTAGCATACGCCGACGATATCAACATCATGTCTCGAAGGCTGGGTGATGCAGAAAGCCTCCTGCATAACCTCAATAACGCCGCAAAGGAAGTTGAACTACATATCAACGAAAGCAAAACAAAGGCTATGATGCAATCGAAAACAAGGACGCCAGCAAATTCAAGCAGCACAGTGGGGGGGACCTTAATATCGATTATGTAGACAACTTCAACTATCTGGGTTGTAGCTTATCAAAGGACGCCAACGAAACCGACGAAATTAAGCGACGGATACAACTAGCCAATAAGACATATTTCTCGGTCCTCCCTATAATTAATTCGAAACTTGCGCACAGGAACACGAAGCTCCGCGTGTACAAAACGATCATCCGACCCGTGCTATGTTATGGCTGCGAAACATGGACCCTCACCCAAGCCTCCGAAATTTTGCTAGACCGATTCGAACGAAAGGTCCTTCGGCGAATTTTCGCGGCCGTTCGCGAGCCAGACCAATGGCGTATCCGATACAACCATGAGTTGTATCTATTGTACGATGAGCTGGAAGTATCGAAAATCGTGAAGCTTCAACGTCTGCAATGGGCTGGGCATGTACAACGAATGGACGACAATCGCATGCCAAAGAAAGCTATGAACGCACAACGAATTGACGGAGTGAGGTTGCGTGGACGACCGAGAGCTCGCTGGGAGAACACCGTAGGTGAAGACGCCCACCAGCTGCTGGGCTTCCGAAACTGGAGGACAAGGTCACGTAACCGCGACAATTGGAGGTCAACGATTCAGACGGCCAAGGCCCGACGTCGGGCTATCGTGCCACATTGATGATGATGATACTAATAAATCAAACCCATCAAAATATTTGTTTCATACTCGTTTCTTCTATTGACCAGTGGCGTATTTACAGGGGGGGCACAGGGGGCACGTGCCCCCCCTGTGAGCACATCAAACTTTTTTCACACCATTCTAAACATTGCAGTACCAAATGTTCCCTTTTTATTTTGAGCGTTTCTATTACTAAACTTTGTAACTCTTTTTCGAAACACATCTCCTCGTTGATGAACCCTTTCCGTTTTTCGAACGGGTTGAGTTCATTTTCATAGACGCGTGGTTTCAAGAACAAGAACTCTCAGAGAATAAGTACAAGCTATGATTATGTCGAGCAACGAGGTGGTCGTGAAACGTTGCCCAATCTCGACATGAATCTGTTCGGAAACAAGGACTGCTATTGAAAGTCTCGTCATGTGTGAAGTGACCCCATCTTATGTTGATATAAGTTGAGCAGATGTTGTTGTGGTATCGATGTCTTGGAAGCCGCTGAATTGATAAATATTTTAAACAATCGGTCTGATTTTTCGATCGGGCTTGTGTATTCTAATTTGGCCGTAAATTCGTGTTGGGCTGCTGTAAAGGTCTTTAAACCAGATGCTTCTCTTTCTGTCAAAAAGCTAAAAATTGAAGTGTTTTGGTGGGAAAGCATTTTTAGCATACATTTTCGAATTCCTACGGTTCGGTGTCTGTGGTGCCCTGCCTGAGGTACTTTCTTCAATGCTTCAATTTTCACGAAGTAAACATCATCCTAGCAATTCCTTCTCATTTCTATTTCGCAATTGATTTGTTAAAGCATGTTGCTTCAGCTTACCATCTAGGACTCGTTTTAAAAGGTATTGCAGATTCTATAGATTTGAAGCTAGTGTAGTACATATGGAAATAACAAACAATCAAACCTTCCTGCTTACTTTTGTTGCTTCATTTTAATTAATCGATTGATCACTTCCCGGCTCTATGCCACGGATAGTTCCTACACGGCTGAAAATTTTGGTGTAATTTTTATAAAAAAAATATGTTCATGCATTTCCATGTAAAAATTTTATCAAAAGTATAATTGAACTATATTAAAAGTATAAGTATTCTTGATAAAAATTTTACTCTTCCATAGTATAAAATTGATAATTAAATTTATACAAACCGCTCCAAAAAATCAAAATTGTAATACGAGTGCAGTCGGCTTCGAATCCACAATTCTGTGATTTGTAGGCAAGCGCGCTGTTCACTGAACCAGACAGACTACAAATCAATAGATGTCTAGGTTGAATGGGTTTCTTGCGTTGATAGTGTACATTTGATAACATAGTAGGATTGATTCTACCCTTTTATGTTATAACAACATTCAATGCAATTTATTCTATCCCGAACGGTTTAAAAAGTATGTATAATATTAAAAAGATATTTGGATAGTTTTATTCTGTAGCGGTTATAATTAATACAATTTTTGAATAAACTAAACTTATAAGTTGAAAAGGGTCAAACTTTATTCAAGTTTTGGAATAGATAGGAGTTACACTATTTTATTTATAAAATTTACTCCCGGTTTACACCAAAATTTACAACCGTGTAGTATTCTGGATTGTACTTGTAAAATATTATTCGGCACTTGTTACGATTTTACGGAATCTGTTACTAGATTTTTGACAAAACATACAAAGGCCTCTTTTTCAGTAAATCCTAATTTTGCATTCAAATTCGCTTAAACTTGCCATGGAATTCAAGACCACAATGTCAGCCAAAATTTGTTGTATCAGCTTTTCATCTGTGTTTCTTTCAAAAGTAAGCAGAACCACTTTTTGGCGGAATTTGGCCGAAATTTGGCAGAATTTCGGACGATGTATGAAATTTCTCTTCCAAAGAAAAGTGTTCCGTCTGGAATTCGTTTTGACATATGAAAACAGTCTCTTTGGTCATTGCAATAATTCCATAGCCAATTAAGTGTAATTCATAAAATTCCTTTTCGGCTTCAGGCTCCTTCGAACTACACTACGCAAACTTTTTTAAGGCCCTCCGTATTTTGGTTCAGGAAAAACCAAAAGCAGTTAATGAGTGTTATTCTAGGATCTGTCAGGAAAACTTAACTTCTGGTGTAATAAACCTGAAATGCAAAGGACTCTCAGGCCCGTATTTATAAACATACCTTAACTCAAGGAGCCCTTAAGTCAAGGATGCCGAAATTAAAATAAATGCCATTTTCCATACTTTTTCATAGAAATCACTTATATTCACGAGTCAATGCATCCTTGATTTAAGGAGAAACTCAAGGAGACCTTGACTTTCGCCTTAAATCAAGGTTCAAGGATCAACGATCCCTCAGTCTTGCCAATGTTTTTCCCATGTAGCTGCTCTCGTATCCCCACACCAAAACTTTATGTAACAAATTAGCCCCGTACTCTGTGCCCCCCCTTTGAGAATTTTCTAAATACGCCACTGCTATTGACTGTAAAATTATTTGCAAAACTGTTGCTGATGAGATGATTTAAATCTCTAACATGATATTCATCATAACGTTCACTTTGTATCGATATCGACACTATTAAAACTCCAAAGCATAGGCGCTTTATTATATGAACTGAAATTTCAACCGTTGAGCTATCACCTATAGTGCCTCTTACATTTTAAATGAATAAGTATAACATTAACCCGATCAATCAGATTAGTACTACACTAGACGCTAGTCCAGGTTAGTGCTTAAAGATGACTGTAACGATGCTGGCAATAATAAAATTTGTATGTGTACTGAAAAAGTCGCGAAGAAATGAAGACTGGAAGGAAAAAAACGCGACGCATAAATAAAGAAAAAAGGCGAAGAAGAGAAAAAAGTTGTAAAGGAATTTGAACTTGAATTTTTAATAAGTTATTGTTGAGGTAGGTATGTATACGTATTATGATGTACTCGTATATGCGTACTATATGTATTTCAATTGAATTTATTATTCATTGAAAGAAAAACGAATTTTAATCGTTTTGAAATTATACTTAAGTTGAAGAGTCGAGAAAGGTTGTTACTTTGATGAGTTATCTTTATATTATTATTTTATGAAGAAATTTGATAACTTTATCCAATACAATGTATACTAAAACTTTTCCTGGAACCTTCATAATTTGACGGTTCTTTTTGGATTATTTAATTGATGCCTTATAATTTATTCATTGTTATTATTATTAGCGATAAATTAACATTTTTTTTTTCATTTCAGGTATGTCGAATTTAATCGAATAATATGGCAAAATTTAAGTTTCACGGGAAATTTCTTAAATTTATCATTCACATATGAATAATAAATGGTAAGGAACATAGGCTGATTAGATAATTTTTAAGTGTTAATTGATCTCATGAAGGAAATGCTACAATATTTCCAAATTACTTTTACATATTGTGACGATCGAAAAAGAGCATCCAATTTGATTGAAAATGCCCTTAAATGAAGAGAAAAACGTAACAAATTGTATGTTGTGAATTAGAATTAGGTTTGTGGTCTGTGGCGAAAGTAGATATGCGAACTGTCTTCTAATTCATGCACATGGAGCACAAAATCCTAAGAAAAACATTATAATTGTAAGATATTGGAGATATTTGCCTAATTTTAAAAATTAATTTAGTCTTCAAAGTCCAATTGTGTCTAAAAAAGCAATTTATGTTTCACTTAATACTATCAGCGGATTCCAATCTAACCCAAAAGATTCCCATGCTGCACTGTCCGTAATTCAGTTTTAAAAAGAAAAGAGTGGCTTAGTTAAAAAAAAAGTTTTGATGCATTATTATTTGTCATATTGTTTAATGTATATGCTCTAACTTAATGACAATGAGATAAAAGTCAACAAATTATATACAAACAATTCCGACGAAAATTAAAACGTACTCGTTTATAGGAAAGGGAGGGTCCATGGTATCATGGACAGGATTTACAAAATCTTTTGCTTCGTATAAGAATCCCTTATAGCCTTCGAAAACTGGCTTTTTTTTTCCATGTTAGAATATATTTTAACCTACCACAATAAAAGCAATAAAAACACGTAAACATAATTAACATATCCATCGAAATTAAATTGCCTATACTGCTAAAATATTAAAACATTGAAATGTGAAAATCGCCATTATTATGGACTCGAGTTGCAAATTAATGATTTATCAGATTTTACCACCTTTTCATCAATTGCCACAACACTTGCGATTATACCACTCTTTTCAGACACAAGAAATGATGCAATTTGTAAGTAGCATTGAATGCTTCGTTGCGGTCAGCAGTTTTTTGGGGTAAAATTGCGGAAAGCAATAATTAAAATGCTTTTTTGTTTTATGAAAGAAAACGCTCATAATTTTTTGCTAATCGAAGTCATCCTGAAGTCATCTGAACTAAGGTGATAGAGTAAAACGAGAAAAACATGTTTTCTCTTAGTAGTTAGTAGATACCTGCATTTAAAATGATTACTGGCTTTTTGAAAAAGTGCCATACATTGAGCAATCGGGCTTTCTGTTTAGTTTTGGAAAAATATCGCTAAAGTCAGAAATTCAGTAAAATTGGAAGCTCCAAAAGTCAAATCAATTACAAAAAAGGAGGCGATTTACATTTTTGAATAACTAGAAAGTTGTTTAAATTCTGTTCCGTATTCTCTTTGATTCAAATGAGATTGTTAGTATCGTACGAGTAAAATAACGTAATATCGGTTGGGATAGCCAATTGATCCTGTGGTCTTAACGTTTCAGCCGATCGGACCAGAGAGGCTAATTGTTAATTGTCTCCCGGGTTTTATTTTTTGAATTATAAAATTGGGTTTGTCAATTTTTAAGAGGGAAGGTGTCTGGACAGCACTGAGCTAACCAAACATCTTCTCTGAGAATGTCTCATGATCGTCATGAGATTTCGCTCTTCGCTTTTAACTTTGCGGGACCTTTTTGACTATAGAAATGTACTTTAATAATCACCACGAAAAACTGATATAAAACCACTTATGCTCAATTGGATATTCCTGTAAATTACTGAATTATAAAGAAAAATGCAGAGCAAAGTCAACGTTAGATAGGACAAGGCATTTTGGAAATGTTTTCTAAGTACGTATATGTAATGGTGGTGTTCAGATTAGCAATCATAATTTGGCCACCGACTGCAATGGAATTACAGCGTCTATTATCCGAACTAATGTTGACAAGGCTGGTTCAGATAATCGAAAGTAGACAATTTCAGTTGTCTGTTGTATCCATACCGCCAATTGATCGCTCGCGATGCCAAATGGCAGCACTCATCGCTTCCAAAATCGCACTTGCGATATTCAATCTATTTATGCAGCGGTGTATCATTCAGTTATCAGTTGTATGTACAGTGGTATACATCAGTGTATCATTTATAGAACACAATATTGACAATTTTGCTACTTTATTTTTTTTTTGTGGGAAACTTTAAATTTTTCGAATGAACTAACATTAGTACAAACGCAGTGTCCGATTTTGATAATTAAATTGATGAAAACTATCAAAATGAAATAATAATGATTATGTCATTTTCCGACTAGCATATATCATATATTTATTTATTTATTTATTATATATCAGCCCGTGTGGTTGCTGTTTTTGTTCGAAAAGTGACATTAAACAACTCGCCTACTAGAAACATTTGAAATTCTGATCTAAACATTCAAAAAGTATTCCTAGATGTTGGAACCCATTTTTGATGATATTTTCATATTGTCTGCGCCATTGTTCTAGAAATTCAATGGTTTTACTTTTCCAATATTCTAGACCAACAAAATTGAACATCATAGCATATGAAAATTTTTCTGTCAGTTTTTGACGTTTCTCACATCAGTTATTAAAAAATTTGACAAATATAACTATCAGATTTGACAAATCGAAACGTCAACCATTCAGATTGGACAATTCGAAACGACAATCATGGAAAATTCGACGCATAGAATTGCATTTTGACGTGCTGGGTAGTAGTATAGTACACTCAGAAAAAAATCGTTATAAAATAAAAAAAAAACAACTATGATTGAAAAATTTTCAAATACATATGATTTGGCTCCATTTACATTTAATTCAAAAATGTTTCATTTTGAATCATTAGTGGAAGTAATAAATAATTCAAAAGGGGATATCACTTCATTTCAAAAGTGATTTCACTTAAATTTTAAAATGTTAGATTGAAATAAAAAAAAAAACGAAAAATGAAAAATTGTTTTTTTTTTTCCTTTTTTCTATTATTTTTTTTTATTTTATGTACATAACTTTTTATACCCTTCGCTCATAGAGTGAAAGGGTATATTAACTTTGTCATGAAGTTTGTATCGCATTGAAGGAAGCATCTCCGACCATATAAAAAGTATACATATATGATCAGCATGACGAGATGAATCGATTGGGCGATGTCCGTCTGTCTGTCTGTCTGTCTGTCTGTCCGTCTGTCCGTCTGTCCGTCTGTCCGTCTGTCCGTCTGTCCGTCTGTATCAGCGCGTTTTTCTCGGCCACTATAAAAGCTACGGAGCTGAAATTTGCACACGTGCTTCTTATTGTTGCAGGCTGTTTGTATGTTTGATTCACCCAAATTGAATCACTGGGTCATGGAGCTGCCATACAAACCTAGCTCCCCAATTTGAGTTCTTCTAAGAAAAACTTTTTTATTTGTGTACCAATTTCAACCAAATTTCACACAAATGTGTTTCTATAAATAACACAAAATATATGCAAGAATGGATCAAATCGGACCTTGGGGTCATGGGGCTCCCATACAAAGTTAACCCCCCAAATTAGGTTCTTCTAAGAAAAACTTTTTTATTTGTTCACCAGTTTCAACCAAATTTCACACAAATGTATTTCTATTGTTGACACAAAACATATGTAAGAATGGATAAAATCGGAGCATGGGGTCATGGGGCTGCCATTCAAACCTAACCCCCCAAATTAGATTCTTCTAAGAAAAACTTTTTTATTTATGTACCAATTTCAACCAAATTACACACAAACGTGTTTCTCTTGATGACACAATACATATCTAAGAATTGATCAAATCTGGCCATGGGATCATGGGGTGGCCATACAAACCCAACGCCCATTTTGGTTCTTCTAAGAAACATTTTTTGCACCAATTTCACAAAACCTTGAATTAATGTGTCTTTACCAAAGCAACAAAGAAGTTAAAAACGAATGGAATCGTACTTTGGGGTCATGCTCCCGCAACCCCAATAAAATTTTCCGAGTAAATATTTTTATTTGCCTACTTATTTCAACCAAGCCCAAAACTTTTGTCAAGACGGAAGAAAAAGAATGAGGAGGGGGATTAAATACAAGTCATAGGTACGCCCGAAAAAACTTTTAGCCCAAGCGAAGGGTATCCAAATTTCGGCCGGGCCCGAAATTAGCATCGGCTCCGGGGGTTGGCGAGCGAAGCCCCCTTGTTTTTACCTTATTTTAACGCGGACTTATGTACATGTAACGAACACAGCCTTGAAAATGAAACAACTTTAAAACAAAGTTGTGACATATTCAAATCGATGTTTCAGTTAATTTCGAACAGATAATTAAAGTGAATACTATTATATTTAATATGGAAATATTTGTTATTAAAATGATTTATTGATGAATTCCCATTTAGTTTTTATATTGTTTCACTTCAAATATAAGTGGTGAAATTTTTTTGAGTGTGCAAATAGCTTAAAACTCAAACATAAAAAACAGAAATTTTTGATGCCAAATTGTTGAATACACTGCATAATATGCGCAGTAAAAGTTACACTAATATGCGTCATGGGTTAAGGGAGGAGGGGTGGCACAGGTTCACCCCCTCAGTTTCTTTTGCAAATATCTTGAAAACTTTGAGTCTGACTGACTTATTCATTCTAAGAAATATTATTTAGGATTCATTTCATTCTTAAGAAGCAGTATACAAGCGCTAATTTAAAAGTTAAGATTTTCTAGTATAAACATTTCAAATTTGTACTTTTGCGTAGTGTAGTAGTGTACAAACAACTTTCCACTATAGGCAATAATGGAAAATTATAGAAGAATTTATCAAATAGTAGACAAGTATAAGCAATAATTAATAACACAGGGGAACAGCATTTTGTTTATTTAGATTTGATATTCATTTCTAGCTAATTTTTGGTGGTAGAATCCGGAAATGCTAACCGTTTTTCTCCTATACGTCCAGTTTTTGAGATACAGGGGGCTCAAATTTTGGCCCCCATACAAACCTTCCCTTCATTGTAATCAAAACAACCGAAACTCGCTAAACAATTTTTGTTTGTAAATATTGATTTTATATCTTAACAACATTACCTAAGAAATAAAAAAAAAATTATGGCAAAAATTTTCGTTTGTAGCTTTTTCTGGAGTGTTCAATTTCCGGACAGTCCCGTTTTATGCCCGATCAATAGTCCGCCATCATATTCGCATCCCATCTGCCTTGATATCGACTTTCCACGATTTTTAAATCTTGATGAAATCGCTCTCCTTGCTAATTACTCACAGCTCCAAGATTTTCCGGAAATTCATCTAAATGACTGTGTAAAAAGTGAACTTTGATGCTCATGTTGCAGCTAAGCCTTTGAAAACTGTCCAATAGTTGCTCGACTACTATTGCATAATTTGATGCACTTATATTGTCTAGAAAGTTGTTGACTATATGTTCAAATGCTAGCCATGCTGTCTTTTCATTTTCTTTCATTGATTCCATAAAATTTGTATCGCTGAGAAGCTGCCGAATTTGTGGACCGTCAAATACTCCAGCCTTTATTTTCTCGTATGATAGCGCAGGAAGGGCCGACAGCATGTTGGTAAGGCTTTTACAAATTGTTTCGCCAGGCCTAGTTTTATATGCAGCAGCGGGAAAATGTTTTTTGTCGATCCACAAGCGGTTCATGAACAATATTTTGATCACCAGCCTTCAGATCAGATCTCGGGGGCCAATTCCTTTGTATCCAATGTTTATCGCGAGTTCTGATATCCCACATACACAAAAAGCACGGATATTTTGTATATCCACGTTGCTAACTGAGAAGGAAGAACCATCTTGAGGTCTACACATATGATATGCCTGGTGGACAAAGGGGCCTATTTTTTGCCCTTTGACTTAAAAATGTATAACTGCCACATATATAGCAAACTGACTCCGGGTGTTGAGACGCTTTCGACAAGGGATAGTAGCGGCTTCCATTACATAAGTTAAGAGCACAAAAATAGGGTTATATACTCGAACGGAGGCTTTTAAATACATTTTTTTGATTAAAAAAGACTTAAAAATGGCCGAAGAATTTTACAACTTTTAACAAAAAATCCACGTCGCGACAAATTACTTTCATTTATTTATTTAATTTTATTGTATACAAGTACTAGAAGGTCCTGCACAAGGATGCGACCCCGTAGCTTTTAAAAAAAGTTGTTATTTAAGGGGGCCTATTGTAATTTTCCGTAAAATTCAAAAAACCCCGTTATCTCAAAAACCTGACGTATAGGGGAAAAACGGACTGCATTTTTGGAATCAGCCAGGCCGTTTTACTATAAATTAGGTGCAAGATTCAAAAAAACAGAAAAAAGTGTTAAAATTGTTCTCCTGTGTAATTGCTCCCAAGAGATGAAAATCTGCATACATCTATCCGTTCGTCTTTTTCGTATCCATCATAATAATAAATTGTTGAGTAATCGACTCGGGGCAATTTCGCGACCTTCATCTTTCCAAATGCATATTCATTTCGATGATATCTTCTCGCGATGACTTAAATGGAGCAATGCAAGATCAGAAGTGGATGTTTCACTTTTAATATCTACTATAGAGATAAATCACGATCAAATTAATTCTTTAGAAAGATGCAGATGCATAGAGACGTATAGGTGTGCAGTCGAAATCAACAATGGATCGCTTTCATGTTATTGCTATGGATGGCTGATAGTTCATCGACTAAAGTCAAGGTTAAATGTTGCCGTTGGCTATTTGGTATAGGTATTTATGCTTTCCTAGATCAAATCTGAAGTTAAAGGTTGTAATGTATGTTTTTAAGTAATTGATCGAGGGGAAATAATTAATGTTGTTTAAGAATGTTGGTGTAGATGGAAACAATGAATCATGTTTATTAGGAATGATTGCAGAAGTGTATTTTGTTTATTTTTAATTTGATCAAATTGTCACTATGCAATAAAGTGGTAAAATTTTTGATAATGTTAACTTGAGCTCGTCTGATGCGTTGCTCAACGAAATTTTAATTAAAAAAAAATCGTGTTATCAAAAATGCATTTTAATTGGGAAGCAATAAATTACCATTTTTCCGTAGATATGAATAGTCTTATGATATTACGATAAATTTAAGTCTAATGATTTTAATTATTTTTTTTAATTGCTTCTCGTTAAATTTTCAAAACGTTCCAAACAAGTATGATAGTGTATTCGTTTGTTTTGGATTTAAAAGAAGTTTTTATTTAATTATTTTTTTTAATTTATAAAAGCAACGAAATTTAATAATTATTTGAAATCTAGGGAAGTTAATTTAATTCTTGAATGAAAGAAATTAATGTGTCTTGATTCGACTCGACTTTCAGGTATATCCTTATAAAACAAGAACGTTTTTCTACATTTGAAAATATGGAATGACATAAAATACTGAGCTTGAATACCTGCATCACAATAGCTCCATTAACTGATTACTTCCTTTTGTTGCTCATGATACTCATACTATGTATGGTATGATCAACAATCAGATAAATTCACACTGTTCCATGAACGTCAGTGCGATATAGGTGGGTGGATGAACTCGTTTTGCAGACCTGTAACCATTTATCAACATTAGACTGCGCTCAGCTTGTCTTCTCGCCTTGCAAATTATTGCAAATTTGCTACAATTGCATCTTGGAAATCTCCTACTATAGCCAGCATAGATTTCAAGTTGAATCCATATGAATTCCCTAGAGACACGGATATCTCGTGTAAAAGAGCTTCAACTATTATTGACTCTAGTTCGGAGCCCCAGTCAAGAGAACTGAAGTCAAACTAAGATGACGTGATTCAGGCACAAGACTATGTTTTGTGGTTGTCCATATTTTTCGGATTAGCGAGCCATTTTTGGTCGACCAATCCAATTGGATTCATAGCAAAAAAAATATTGTTGTTGCCTAATCAATGCATAAACATTGTAACGATGCAAGATTTCTTGAGATTTTTCTGTCGTTGATCGAATTAGTCGTTTATTTGTTACAATTCTCAATTTTTTTATTTCATCTTTGTGGCCAGATATACTGGTATATGACAACACAACAAATAGCAAAAAACCAGTGCCAGAAAAAAATTTAATATCTTTTTTTCTATTTTCTCAGGTTATTAACATTTTGTAACTATGAGTGTAACCATAACTATATCTGCGACGGAAGATTAAATCATTTGAGTTTGAATTTAATTGCATCTGATTGCGGTTGGCAAAGTGGTTAAGATTTTTTTTTCGTTAATATCATTTTACACCGTGTGCCTTACGTGCCTTACTTAGGCCCATCATGGGAAAATCAATTTGTTCGTTAGAGCTATGTGAATTGTGTAAGAAGTTCTTGAAGCCACATGTGGAAGAAAATATGAAAAATGCTTGAAGATTAAGTTGAATTCTATGAATGTCAATTTATTTGTGTGACATTTGCAGTACTAATGACTGAATTAGCGAATACATATACATATGTATATAGAAGTTGTGGTAGATTTGTCTTGTAATTAGATAGTTTGTTCTACACATTAAAATTAAATTAATGCTATGATTCGTGTTAATTTTTAGAAGAGAATATTTTATCTTGGACAGTAAAATAAAAGAAGTCTGTGGCGCTATGTGCATTTTTCGTCCAACTATCAATAATGTTGTGCTAATCCTCTTCCGCCAGAATTAAGGATTCTAAATGGAGTGCTAGCACCATTCTTACCCGAAAAAAAAAACGTTCTAATTATGTGCTTATTCACACGCTTCGTGGCTCACTTGGTTGAGTCGCACTCTAGGATTCTAGTAATCTAGAGGTCGGGAGATCGAATCTCGGCGTGGTCCAAAATGTCCGTATATGTGCGGATGGGAAGTATATAGTGCTATACGTTATGTACACTCCGAAATTATATGCATTGAAACGTTTGACTCGAAATAGCCTATAAACGGCTGAGCGGCATGCCCCACAAGGGATTACGCGGTACAGAGAAGATGTGGTTATTCCCTCCATAAACGAATTTTTAGTCTACCCATTCCCCCAGGATGATGTATTGAAAATGCGCAGCTCCCGCTCTAGCACTACGCCGCACCAGACAATAGCACGATTTGCCGCCCATTAGGTACTATAGTACCTAAGTTCCCTTATTCATTATTATGAGCTACATATCTAGCAACCTTATATGAATTTGTGAAAATTAATGTGAAACACTCAACATATTTTCAAAACTGTGCTCTGAAATTCTGAGGGAGTAAAATCAGAGCTAGTTTTAAATCGGGGGAGCCAAGCCAAATCCCGATATTAGCATTTCTATAAAGAAAAATAGTGGGGATTGCTATTGCGACTTTGGCAGTGTGTGTGTATAGATATTGTCGCTCCATCTTGTTAAAAATTTGTTCTCTGAATGCTAGATGGATTAATGCATTTAGCAAGAATAATCCATTTAGCAAGAATAAGGGATCGTGCATACAATCAAAATTAAACCCTTCATTCTAGTGAAAATAAGACGAAATAAATTTTCAATAGAGGGATCAAATTAGCACATAATGCTGCCATGAGTTTTTAAGAATTTAGATAATTCTGCGAATTGCCCCACTGGCTGTCGGAAAAGGAGTCCGTGCCAACATCATAGACGTACACAAATCCGGATAAATAAATTGCATCCAGTAAAACGTTCATAAAACGGCTAAATCGAACATGAAATGAAATTGTGAATATATATATACATATATATATATAAACGGATTTTAATAATTTGATTCTGCAGAGTACTATCCTTAAACTATGCTTTGATGCTCTGATGTTCCAAAATTATAAAGTTAACCGAGAAATGGCATAGAGTTTTGATAAATTGCTACAAACCCAACAATAAAATTTATAGGTTCAAAAAATCGTCCTAGAAGGTTTTCACACTTGTACTTAATCTGGCACGATTGCGTTAGAGGGGACTCTGACTACTGACATTAGATTCAAAATGCATCGTAGAATGTACTTGCATTATTCAAATTGCAGTGCAATATGGTACAACTGTTAAATAAATCAAGGATTTAGTAAATCTTGTCGATAATGTTCGGGTACCCCCATGTTCCAAGACTTGGTCAGCAAAGAATTTTATTTAAGGAACTGTTTCCATTTTGCAAATTATTCAGCATATTAACCACCTATTTCATGCTTAGAGTAGGTACAAACATCGTCAGTTTACGTGAAATCCATGCAAATACCGCAAAAATTTTGATGATCGTGAAATCCAATTCGCTTCCTGGTACTGACTTCGTATGAAAGTTTCCCCATTGGTTTTTGACATCTTGCTATAGCGAAAACAATGCAGTTGCAAAGTCAATTCCGACTAAAAATATGGCCGAGCAGATTTAGTAATTTCTTCCAGCTGAAGAACAGCTTCTGGCTAGATTTTACGAGAAAACTGCTAAATTAGCAACATCGGACGTAAGATTTAGGCAATTTTTACTAAGTATCTTAAAATTGTAAATGCAGCACCTCGTATCACTTGTGGGCCTTTCAAAGCCTTGCATGAACTTTGAATCTTTATAACGAAAATCAAAAGATAAACTTATGATACAATTGAAAAAAAAAACCTTTATAAAGTAATTGATTTGCTTCAATATTCCGAGCGCCATTTAACAAAAGAAAAATTGTTAACAACATTTTATTTCGCACTTTTTATTTCATTTGTAGTTTATATGGCTATGGCTACTTTCCACTAAATCAATATTTTATTTTTCCTTTCGGCTTTTTACATCCTTATTATTTCATTTTTAGCCAAAAGCCGTCCTCAAAACTCGGCTTGCCTCCCTTAGAGCGGGCGCTGAATATGCGCTGCAAGATAAAATGTTCGATTTCGAGATTATTCGCGTTGGTCTCATTTAGGGTATACGAGCATTTCTATCGTTCATTGCATATCCCTATCGCTATTTCGCATTCTGACAAAAAAAAAAAAACAAAAAAATTCAATTCACTCTCAAATTAATAGATAAATAAGTTAAAAAATATTCAAAAAACTGACTTTCAGTCGAATTGGACATCATGCGGTAACCTATTCAGCCAACCTAGAATCACTGATTACCATTATGAATATGATATTCAATATCAAATGAAATATAATTATTACTATTTTTATCGGAAGATGCCACTCACACACCGCGCCGAGCGAATGAATGACAATCAATCACCTATTGTAGGCATAACTGACAGGGGACTGATAGCCACTTTAAGTTGATTAGATGACTTCATCTTCGACTGAAAATAATGTCAATGATGACGGTAATTCTTTAATATATTCAGGGTCACAGAAGGGATTTGCGAATTAAATTAAATACGTTTTTTAATATGATATGGGAATTAGTATTTTGGAGATGCCAAAAGCGCGTCTTTCATTTTCATGCATGACAACCGTAGGTCGATTGTTCGTACTATTAATTCAAACAATGGCGATTTTATATTAACAGAAAAGATGACTTTTATTTGAAGGCAAAATGGCACAAGTTCACATTATGCTAATTAATTAGATGCCTATACACATCGATGACTGTAGGATTTGCATGTGAATGTTTCGTGTTAAGAGATTATTTTGCCTGACCGATTTTGGAAGCGTAATATCGGAGGGCGTGAAATTTTCCAAGAATAGGTAAAATCTATAAGTTTTCAATGAGTTTAAAACTACTGCAAGGCGACCACTAATTATTGTTTAAAATAGATAATTCTTACGGATTTTATGGATAAATGTTTAAAAAATGCTTGGGAAAAACATCCATAAAAATTAAATAGCTGCCGATCTAGTATTTTTTTTGTATATACTCTGGTTCATTTGAGCTGAACATTTTATTGTGTAGGTACATAGCACCTATATTTACAGTGATTCTTGTTTCTTTATATTCCGGAACTTTCTCTACAATCGAAATATTTTTCCATTCTCTTAAAAATTTACATAAATATGGCACCGGCTTTATATTGAAATTAAATCATTTTCAGTAAAAAAATCACGCGAAACCACAAACGTATAATTTTCAATAAGGATTGAACACAATCTGGTTTATAAGCATCATAACGCAAAAAAACAACAGCATTTAAACAACAACCAGAAACAATTTATCGAAAAAAAAAATTAAATAAAGCGAAACACATTCAATACATGCTAATAAACTGATACGAAAATATTCCAATACATATGCCCAACTACTACCGGCCGGACACTGACCAACAAGTCGACGAATTGAGGCTCAGGTTTTTCCAGTTTTCATCAGATCTCCAAGTATTATGCGGAAACCTTGTCGAGTAGGTGATTCCTATTCCGGCTCGGCAAGGTCGTCTTGTTAATCAGATGCTAATAACTGTCTTAACACCGATAATATGTCGTCGAGCAAAGCACTTTTTGGATAGAGATAGAGTATGCTGACGAAATACTCTGGCGCAATTTAGTTACATGTGGAATGTGCGTCTTTTGGCGTTTTTTTTTTGTCCAAAATAAACGGTCTTCTTGCGTTGCATCTCTTTGAAGGGACCTATATGTTGCGTTCACATCATCATGCCGCATTCCATCCTTTTAAGGGATTGTACATACGAGTACTTTTATGGAACAGCTTATTTAAGATCGTGATGGGAATTTTTTCAGTGGTTATTAACTTCGGCTTTAAATATTAAATCGCAAAGTATGGCTGCATCACGGATTTGAGTATCATATAAAAAAACGATGTAAAATCCTAGACTAATATAAACCCATTTTGCATTTGAATTATTTTTTTTCATTCTAAATCGCGATTCATTGACATATTCTTATAGTGTTCATATAATTGAAAGAAAAACTGAAAGTTGATTTTCATGTTGCCATCTTGTTTCAAATGAAAGTGTCTGTAATGCTTCGTACTGCGTCAACATTTATGACAACAACCAACCACATTACCCTTGAATTATGGCAAGAGTTCATTTACACATAGTGCCACGAGAAATGACCATCAGTATAAAGCCATATCATACTTCCTCGTCCGTTTTGTCCAAGCCGCAGGGAAAATGTATAAAGATTTCTGTAATTAGCCGTCTTAATATGAAGGTCATTAATCTAATTTACGTGATTTTTTTCATTTGCTAAAATTATACTCGCGGTGTACGTATACACATGTACACTTTTTCCTCGTCTAATTGTAAGTATGATCCATGAAAGTTTTGTGTTGTGCTATTGAAACAAACAATTGAATGAATAAATTACGAGTATGGTACTCAATTAACTATAGTGCAGTTCACGGATAATGAAGAGAGTCTCGAAAAAAAAACTAACTAATAAGATTTATATCACGTTTCCAATAAATTTATTGACAAGCTCAATGTTTTTTGTAAAGAAGGTGCAGAAAAAACGTAACTTTTGTGGTTAGCTTTGATACTCTAATTTGATGGATTGTGATATGTTCTTGAACCAGACTTTGGTGGAGTGTTGATCACATGAAAATTGCTGTACGTATACGTAATTGATTTACCTATTTTAATTTAAAGAATGACAGGTAGGTTTAAGGGGTTCCGACGCAGGACTGTATATCCAGAATTTGTAAACAATTTGCTAATAAATTGTATTGATATATCCCCCAAAAGTCAATCGAAAATTAGTGCAGGTACGCCTTGTATATCATAATCAATTTCGTTAGTCTTGGGTCGCATCTTTAAACGGTTCTAGCCTCTGAACTCATGCAGCTAGGGCTCTGAAATTTTGCGCCACAATACACATTATTACGGCTCTCCTTGTCCTATTTTATTTCTTCTTTTTTTTTTAATTCGACTCCGTTGGCGCTTGGGCCCAATTTATGATTTTTTACCCTTCGTTCCATTGCAGTAACTTTTAAATGCAGCGGCTGGTACTCTCAAATTTTCAGCCAAATGTTCGCCACGATACATCGGCTAACTGATCCCCCATTAATTTTTTTTTAAATCTAATTTTTTTTTTGCTTTTGGTCCTTTGCAATATTTTTGTCCTTGGGCCGGGTTTGAACCCAGAACGTTGGAACTATGAAATTTTCATCAAAATGTGCGCTACAGTACGCTCTACATCGGGACACAGACACAATTTTTTTTTTAATCAACCCCATTTGAGTTTGGTCCTCTTTACGATTTTTTTTTTGTTTTTGAATCGTATGAAAAATTGACCCCCTTTCGAATTTTATTGTCCTGGTTGGGTCGCATCTTTGAACGGCTGTGAGTTTTGAACGCAAACAACCCGTTAAATTCATCTCTATACTCAGCATTTTTGAAAAATCACAGCATAACCCTCACCCTGCATAAATTATTCTACGCTAGACAGGCATTAGAAGATTCGGACTGTATAATAAAATGGCAATCCTTACACGTAGGTATATTTCAATCTCAAATATAAAAGGTGCGCGTACTGCGAGAATGAAAAACTCAATAATGTTCACCTCTGGCAATTAATGATGTGACCAGATTAAGTCTAAATGTCTACAAAATGGAAGTTCATATCACCGTATTATCAACGCACCTACATATCTCGGATACTCAGAGATTGAAATATTATCATGTTAGAGTCGGCATACACTGTCCAATCGATTGGATAATAAAGCTCATTTTCTTTAGCGACGTCAGTAGTGGAACCTAACAAAATGAGCTTTATTGTACAATCGGTTGGACAGTGTTTGCTGACTCTTAGCGAAGCAAAAGTTAATTTAAATTCCTTTGGGTTTTTACGTATGTAAGGTCTGATTAATTACGTATGTTATTAAGTGGAAGACGCAAATACTCTAAAGCAGGCGTATCAAACTAAAAACCAGGCCTGGGCCAAATATCATTGTCTCCAGGATTGAGCTGGTCGCAGGATACAAATATAGGAAACGCCTATAGAAAATTATTTTCGATAGTACATCACAGAATATTACATTTAAAATGCATATGCGTACAAATTTGAGTTACTAACACCTTCGGGATTAAATCATCTTTAAAAATGTTTTTCAAATAAATTAAAAAAAAAAACTTTAGACAACAAAGTAGAACGCCAAAACTTGGTTGATCGATCAGTAACCATCATTTCTGCCAAATTTTGGACAGCTTCTCAGAGCTGGCAACCAAAGACAAGTTTTCATACAGGCAAAAAAGTTCGTCTTTGGTGACACATCTGCGGGGTTCAGCTTTGCTTCTTAGAAACTTTTTTTGATATTATTTTATATATATATATATTTTTATATTATTTTGAGATTGTTGTTATTGTTCGACGGTTTTTTTTAACCAAATTTGCAGTTGATGAACCTCCAGTCTCCAGATGCCTATTTACCCTTTGTGTGTTGTAATTATTTAAATAAAAAACCTTCGAATCTGGTCTTCGAAAAAAAATTCTGACTAAAATTAGGTATAATATATATTAGCAAATGTGATACCGTTATGAAATCTAGCCAACATATTTAAAATTTACTTGCAGAAAAGCTTTGGTGCAATTTTTTCACAGTACAGATTTTTGAACTTTGATGAAATAATAATTCTAATCTCGGTTCCAAAAATAAGGAGAAATTTCTTTGAAAATCAGAAAAGTTACTTTTCGGGTTGGGCTGCAATTAATAGAGCATTTTGTTGGCGTTATAGTGCAAAACAGAAATTTAAAAAATATTATGATTTACAGTTGGAGTACGTGAGCAATTAAAACAAGGCGTGCATTTTTCCAGGGGGAGGGGGTCGCAAAGGGGTAAGAATTTACTTTTTTGCAAATATCTGGAAAACTATGAATCTGAACTTAAAATCTTCTGAGGACGAAACAAACTACACAAAATTGCCTTTGTAATGATATATAACACTCTAGACGTTTTCTCGGAAAATTATACCCTAGACCCAAAAGTATTATAGAGAATTTACATTTTTTGAGTTTTACATTTCGGACTGTAACTCTTGATAGAAAGAACCTAGGGTGACGAAATCTTGTTCATTCTATTACCAACAATGACTTTCAAACACAATTTGTTGATACTTGTAGTGTACGCTTTGATGCAAAATTTTGAACATACATTCAGAAGACTACAATTAATTGTTATAATGACGTTCTAAGAGATAAATTTCATTTTTTCATTTTAGATAGAATTTAGAAGTGAAAAAATGTGAAATTTGTTAGAATTTTCGTTCACTTTGTATGGGGGGTACTCTTATTTTTAATCAGATGGTAATAACTTTTGGTGGGAAACATAATGGAGCTTAGGCTAGGCACCCCACCAAATTTGATCTGCCTGGCTCAGTTTAAAAAGAAGCTACAGTCATGCCTTTTTGAAAAATGTTAAGAGGAGTGAGGGGGGCGTCAATGGTCGGTGCACTCCAATTTTTGGTATGAATCAAATAAATTTTGTTATCAATATATGGACAAGATCTTATGACAGTAGGTCTATCCTATCAAGAGTTACAGTGCGAAATGTAAAACTCAAAAAATGCAAATTCACTATAATACTTTTGGGTCTAGGGTATAATTTTCTGAGAAAATGTCTAGAGTGTTACATATCATTACAAAGGTAATTTTATGTTGTTTGTTTTGTCCTTAGCTCATTTCAAGGCCAGACTCATAGTTTTCCAGATATTTGCAAGAAACTGAATTTTCACCCCTTTGCCACCCCCTCCCCCTTAACCCATAGTGTAACTTTTTACTGCGTATATTAGGCAGTGTATTCAACAATTTGGCATCAAAAATTTCTTTTTTTTTATGTTTAGGTTTGGGGCTATTTTGAACCAATTGTACTGGACTATATGCACCATTGTATTTATTTTACCAAAACCTTTTCTAAAATAATTTGTTGCGTGTTATTTTGGACTGGTGAAATTTATCTGCTTTTTGTTGAGGTAAGGAGATCAGCATACAGCATCACGCTCAGCAGTGTTATTTATCCCCATAAATGGGTACTCGTTTAACATCTGAGTGAGATCATAGTCCGTCACAAGCTCGTGTGTTCGAAAAAAACATGATCCACGGTGACATTCGAACTCATGACCCTGTGCACTAACCGCTAGACCAGCCAGACTACTTACTTTATAACGACTTTTAAATCTCTGGTATTCTACAGATAAAATAATAAAAAGTATAACATTCCTTCATCGGTTTGCGATTGGTTCTGTGCAGTCAGGAGCGTGATGTGTACTATCTATATTTAAAGCTTACATTATATCAATGGAAATTAAAAATTAAAAGATAGGTTTTGTTCTTGGAAATCTAGACTTTTTCAGCAGATTAAAAGTTCCGATAGTCCGGCATCCAGTGGACCACTTCTGAAATGCTAATCACTGACTCCCGAAAAAATAAAATTTGAAAAAATCCTTTACAATGCAAAAAAGCGTCTCTGATCAAAATTGCAGTCACTCTTAGGACATTTATTTAAATATTGTAAAAATATAATAGCATTAGGTACCAAATAATTACAGATTGTCATTCTGCGCTAAATTATCTTAAGGCGATAGCTTTCTCTATTATTCGTAAACTATAATAGAATCCTCAACTTAAACTCCTGCAATTTCAAAGAATTAAATGTCAAATCTGCCACAAAACCGACCACCCAATAATTTCTTCAACATGTACCGCATTATATTTTTATCGACAATTTAACGCGTAACATGTCATGTCTATGTAAGTTGAAATTCTCCAAATTATAGCACTTATTTTACAAACTTAGAAGAAGGCACAAAAAAATCTTGTATGTACTTTCTAAACGTACAATTTTCTATGATTGATGATTATACAGTCTACCGTTTAGTTGCCATTATTTTTTTTCGGTTAACTCCCCGAAGCATTTGCATTGTTATATGAATTGCCACGGGCCACACTTTGTGAACTAATGTCAGATTAATGAAGCTTCTTATTTATGTGCACTACTATACGCTGTATGTGCTTATGTTTCGCTTATTTCGGCGAATGTGTAAAAAGACATCCATTAAGAAAATCGCTTTGTCACACTACCACTTTATTTATGATGTTATATGAATAAGTTTTCAACAAGAATTTTATTTGTATGTACATTGGTAAACGCGAACAAAACTTGGCGGGTTTCCGCGTCTTCAGTTTTACTTTCGTTACAATTCGTGAATTGCGTTTAAAAATGGAAATGTTTAATGTTCTGGTTGTAAAATGTTGTTGAATCAGTTTTTTCTTGTTGAATGATGTGGCTGCAACTAATTAGTGTTTTTAGTGCTGGTCGATTTTACTTTCTACAATTTCTTGTAACGAGCCATATACAGAAATCATGCATGTGAGAACGTAGGTCGCTGACATGCTTGTATTTTCTAAATGACTACTTAAAAAAATCCTTTTTGTTTTCATTTGAATAGTTCTTTTTTCCGTCATTAACCATTCAACGTGCATTATTATCAGTATACTCGTACAGCAGCAAGTTTCTTGACCTTTTTTGCGTTCAAGAATTTATATAATTCACTTAAACTTTCGTCGGTCAGTTCAAGTGGTGATTTTTCAGCAATTTTATGGTTTATTCGTATTGACCCGATACAATGTGACTTATAGGAAAATATTGAGTGAAAAAATATGAAAAATAATAATCATTGTATACATGTTGTATGCGAATGCGATAATGTTTATGATTATTTCATAAGAGAGATGGAATGGCAGTTGATTATGGATAAAGCTGGTTTTAGCATTTTTCTGCGTGTTGTACATGGGATTCATATGCGAATGATGCTTGCAGCATTCCGGATAATGGTAAGTTTTGATTACGCCATGTGATCAGAAAGGTTAAAATGCTATGAGGTAAGGTCTTATCGCCAAAAGGAAACTGATGATTGTTTTTTTCTTCAAGCCAAGCTCTTTGTGGGTCAGAACCTAGGTCTTATATATTCATTAAGTCGCTGGTAATTATGTTGAACATTAATTGTTTCGGTTTCACATTATACTCTACTATGTACCAGCATACAATTTAAATCTGTCTTTAAATATTATTGATAAAAGCATACTGAGCACAACTCAAACACATGGTATACAAAACATGTTATCTTAACCCAGTCTAAAATACATTGTTCAAGGTCATCCTCTTATCAAAGATACGATCGGTATTATACAGTCATGTGTCGACACACAATCAAATAGAAAAAATATTTTTTTTTGCTTTATTAGAATATCATATTCATTGCACATTTGTACAATGTTTACCTCCAAAACTCATGTCAAGTATCGCTTGCATTCCCATTACTATTGTTGTACTATTGTTAAAGCCGTATTTCGCCGAAATGTATACACTCGACGGTTTATACGTATCCATTTGCGACAAATTGATTAACCGCATTTGAAAATCAATCGAAACCGTTGTGGGGAGTGTTCAATGACTGCTGATTGTATTGTATCGTGTACTCGTATGTTTGCTTTTGCTGCCGTTTTTGGAGGTTTTCTGTTTTGATTAAATCTTTCTGACGACGGGTTTCTGTCTTAAGTCTTATGTTTTTAGCTTCATTAAAGGTCACTCTAATGATTTGGAAAAAACTAATGAATTTCTTTTGTATTTTTCGTTACAGGTATATTGAATGGAAAAAGTGGTTTTGTGTAAGATTTTGAAAATATTAGCTATATGATGGTGAATTTTCGGAGTATATTGTATGTAAGTGAAGCTAAATTTTGGAAATAGGTATTTTTAATTCCAGATTTGAGAACGGGGATACCAAGAGATATATTACAAAATAGGAGAATATTACTATGCGTAGTAGAAAGACATAGCAACTTTCCCTGTCTATGAGTCATATGTGCACGCAGCGTTCCTCCCCATTCACGTCTATGAGTAACATGTGAATCCTGAAACAAAGGAAAAACAAAAGATTTTCGAATGGCAGACGCAGTGGTAATATCGACAAAAAAGGATCAGACAGTGAACGTGTTCATATTGATAAATACTTCTTTGAAAATATTTTAGCTCTGGAAATTACGCCTGGGGCTATAAAAAAATAAAAAAATGAAAATGCAGATATCTTAAACAGATTCTGTGGCAATTAACTGGTTGCAATTTGTTTCAGAACGATTTAAAAAATTACAGTTTTTTCGGTATAAACTCAGTATAGAGCTAAACATGCAATAGGGGTAGTTGGTAGGGGTGTGAAGGGGCACGGCAAATTTTCGGGAAGTGATCTTAAGCAATCTCTGCTGCATTGAATGTGATGCAATTTTTTTTTAACGATTCTTAGAGCTTGAGGTTATTCAACACAAGCTCCGTATGGGACCACCACGTACTTATGGGTTGTTTCTAAGGGAAGGAGGAAGCGTATTTTTTGCCACTGAATCACCACAAATATTTCCACATTTAATGCACTATAGCTTTCATCGAAATTTCAAAGTGGTATTGCTAACTCGACTGACATAAAAAATTACCACCCTTCCCCCAACTTCCGAGCCCCCTATCGGTCAGGATTTCTCTTCCCATAATCCATTTCCAACAATCTTTCGAAAAATCTATTAAAATAAAAAAAAATCTCACTATTCCAGCTTTATCCAGGGTTGAATAATTTTATTATTTCATAAAAATTTTTCAATATTTTGTTTGCCGAAAAAAAATCTTTATGAAAGAATAAAATTATCTAAGCCTAAATAAAGCTGGAATAGTGATTTGAAAAATTACCCCCTACAATAATAAATAAGCCAGTGATCTCAAATACAAAAAAAAAACAGACCATTTCTGGCTTCTCGTCTTTGAGATAGCAAATAGGAAAGTGCAGCTCCGAAATTTGCTAGAACTTTGTTAGAATTTCTGCCGATATAAAAATGAAATAGTATGGGCAAATTACGTCGAAAAATGGCCAAACCCAAACATCCAAAAAAAAGAGGAAAGTTTCGATGACAAATTGTTGCACACCATCACTTATCCCTTGTATACGCACTAAAAAGTTACACTAATTCGAGCGTAACATTAAGGGCGGCGGATAAATTTCTGTTTTTCGAATATATCATGGAACGCTATTAGTCCGAACGCAAAATCTCCTAAGGACTAAATAAACTACATTCAATTTTCTCTGCAATGATATTGAATACTCTAGACCTTTTCTTGGAAAACTATACTATACCCTAGACCCAAAAGTTGCAGTGCGAAATGAAAATAAGCAAAAATGTAAATTCCACATAATACATGCTGGCCCTAGGCACTCCCCTAAATTGTATTTGCCTGGCGTAATTTAAAATTTAGAATTTAGAAATGTCAACAGCACCAATTCATATCACTCTACCTTTACTCTATTAAAAATTACAGTGCGAAATGAAAATATCAAAAAATGCAAGTTCCACACACTACTTTTGGGTCTAGGGTATAATTTTCCAAGAAAAGGTCTGGAGTATTATTTATCATTGGAAGGAAATTAAATGTAGTTTATCTCGTCCCTAAGACATTTTGCAATCGGACTAATAGTTTTCCAGATATTTTCGAAAAACATAAAATTCCCCCCTTCGTCATTTTCCTCAAAGGGGGAGGCCCCTTTACCATGATGCTCAAATTAGTGTAACATTTGGTATTAACACTTTTCTTGGATGTTTGGGCCAAGAGCTAATTGCACTATAACTATACTATTATTTGAATATTTAATCCGGCTTTTCATCACTGGCATTATTTTTTAAATTCCAACCAATCATCACAAATTAAATTTGAAACATCCTTTCATAAGTTTGTATACTCTTCGCTCATAGAGTGAAAGTGTATTAACTTTGTCATGAAGTTTGTAACGCATTGAAGGAAGCATCTCCGACCATTAAAAAAGCATACATATATGATCAGCATGAATTGGGGAGTCGATTGGGCGTTGCTCGTCTGTTTGTCCGTCTGTCCGTCTGTCTGTCTGTTGCAGCATGTTTTCCTCGGCCGCTACAAAAGCTACGGAGCTGTAATTTTGCACCCATGCTTATTTATGTTGCAGGTTGTTTGTATGTTTGAATCATCGAAATTGGATCACTGGGTCATGGGGTTGCCATACAAACCTAGCCCCCCAATTAAAGCTCTTCTAAGGAAAACTTTTTTGTTTATCAACTTATCCTAACCAAACTTCACATAAATGGATTCCTATTGATGCCACAAGAAATATGTAAAAATGGATGGAATTGAACGATGGGGTTATGGGGCTGCCATACAAAGCCAAACCCCCAGATTCTTATAAGAAAAACTTTTTTATTTGGGCACCGATTTCAAACAAACCCCGTCAAAATATATTTCTTTTGATGTCACAAAATATATGCAAAAATAAATCGAATCTAATCATGGGGTCATGGGGCTGTCATACAAATCCTTCCTTTCTTCCCTGCCTCGTTCTTTATACCGCACTATGGTTTCGCGTTGCTCGACCTGCAGTGTAGGCACATCGTCCGTTTTGGCGGTAATATCTCAGCATATTTCTACAGGCAGCTCTATCTTTGATCGTGTCATCGTCGAGACCAATGCGTTGTTGTTGCTTTTTCATTTGACACATCCAGGTGTTCTTCGGTCTGCCTCTGGCCTTGGGTCCATCAAGTGGACCATACAAATCCAACCCCCCAAATAAGGTTCTTATAAGAAAAACTCTTTTATTTAGGTACCAATTTACACCAAACGTCATGAAGATGTATGATGTATGTATGTCCACCAATTTGTACCAAACCTCATAGAAATATGTTTCTATTGATGCCGCAAAACATATGTAGAAATGGATGGAAAGGAGCCATGGAGTCATGGGGCTGTCGTACAAACCCTCCCCCCCGTGTGCCGAAACTAGCCTCTGTCTCGTTTTTATTGTTGACAGCAACGGATGCATTTTGAGTTCCATGAAGATTTTACCACAAATAATTTCCTTAGGGGAACTTACAAAGTGATGGGTATATAAACTTATGAAAATTTTCCGTCAGCTGTGAACGATTGGTTTGCTACAATCATTTATTGTTGAAAATATTTTTGTTTACTAAAAATTAATAATACATCATTTTTATTTTCTTTCCTCTTAGTCTCATTCTCTATTTACATAGACACTCTTGTAAACTGTACCACTAATGCCAATCGGCCAACAAGGAAGTAAGCGGTGAATTTTAACAATTACATACCCTAACACTTTCATTTGTCTATAAGTTCGGCTCAAATTAGACCTAATAGTTCTTTTCCCTATTTATACTCGCAAAACGCTCGAGGACTTTCCAATATGTACGCGCGATCAATTCAAAATGTTCCATATTTTCTATCCACTCTTGGTTCATTGCCACCAATTTTAGCTTTCATCTTACCATTTCCAATTTACTGGTTCAATATAAATTTCTGCATTTCGTTATCCATACCGGTGGCGATGATGCCGTGCACCGAAGCACTGTTTCGGAGTATTGGGTTATTGTATTATGTATAAATGCATTTCTTTTCATAGTAGTAGTCTGCATGTACTCTATTTATTTCTATACTTCATTTCACTTGTCTTCTGGCATCTTTGATTAAATATCTACAACAACCGCATAAAAGTATGTATAGTATCGCGAACATAGTGTATTTGCGGTATTTGTCTCATGTTTCAACCAACCGTATACTTACGTTTACATTCAGTGTAAGTGAATCTATGAAGTACGGCAGCAGCCGAAATATTATGCAATAGAAAATAATGCAGGGAATGCATAATTTATCAGTTAGATACTGTCTAGGTCTTATGCGGTAGCAAGTGGATTAATTTATAAATTGTATGGATAGAGTGAGTGCAACTACGGGGAAGAGTTTTCCTTTTTTATACAAATACTTTTAGTAGGACTACATATGTCAGTTACTAATGCTTAAATAAAAATTGCAGGGAAACCATTAGAGTCTAATTATATTCTAACTTGCAAGTAGAGGCGTTAATAAAGAATTCTGCCTTGATACGATATTATCTGATAAACATGTGAACAGATTATATGTTTAGAAAAAAATTGCTAATTTCTAATGATTTTCTCACGTAGGTGTAATTAAATCGACCACCCAACCAACAATCGAAATTGTTTGTGGTTAATTTTTCACGGTTACAGTATAGGTATGTGATCTAGCGTCTAACCTTCGTTTGTGGCATATGTATAAGGTTAACGCAAATTTAATTATAAACCGATTTAATGCATCGTCTTATATATGGTTAACTAGACATAAAGGATATGGGTACCATTATTATCTTTTATGTTTTAATTTCTTCATCCTCCCAAAACATTTTTTGTTCAATTTATCCGTCAATTTGAAGATACTTTAGCATAAAGATTGATGTTGCCAAAGATATGAATCGCAATCGAGGCTTATTAGTTAAGTTATCAAATTGGCATTTAAAGCATTTTAAAATTTAATAGCATCCATAAAATATGGTAACGATTCAATTTAAGTATGTAATAGTTTTGGTGAGTCTTTTTTTTTTCTCACCTCAAAGTCATAATATGCATGGATGATGAAAGTACTATAAGATCACCACCACGGTTGTCTGTTGAGTCTGTGTTGTGAAGTAAATGAATTACCATCAGTTCAGTTATGAATCGCCATAATTTGTATGATCTGACGATGAATCAGATGATTGCAAGAGTGTTCGCATATTATGTTTGTAGGATCGCATGTACTCTCTGTGATATGTTTAAAGGGCAATAACTGCATACACATGCAAGAGGGCATCATATTACGTATACGCGATCCATAGGCCTGGGGATTTTCCAGACTCTAAATTATAACTTGGAATTATTTAATATTGTATAATAGTAGGAATCCATGTAATTGAAGACTTCAGGAGACAAGTGTCTTTTTTTTCGTAATCAATGGTTGCAGAAGTGATCGATTCATATGCTCGGCTGATGATGATGAATGTTTAAAGCATCTTGCATTGCATTTTGTTTAAATAAGCTTTAGTAGTCTCATTTATTATATTCTAACCTAAATTATTGCGGAAATAAATATTGTGTTAAAAATCGTCACAATATTTGTATGGTCAAAATGGCTCGAAATTTTGTGTGTATACTTGCTTGGCATCAGAATAGTTCGTAAAGTATATTTCATACCGAAATCGCGAAATAAGTATTTTTTTTAAATAATTTACCTGTTGTCCGTGCATTTTAATGCGAGTGCAGCGAGCACAAGACTATTGAATTTTCATGATGCTTGGATTCTTAAAATTTCCCTATCCACATGCCGTAATCCTAGTGCCAAATGAAACGTCAGTTGATGCATTGCCAGTATGATAGCATGCTGTTTTTCGTGTGGCACGATAGCCCGACGTCGGGCTTTGGCCGCCGGAATTGTTGACCTCCAATTGTCGCGGTTACATGACCTTGTCCTCAAGTTTCGGAAGCCCAGCGGCTGGTGGGCGTCTTCACCTACAGAGTTCTCCCATATATTACTCCTGAAAAATGCAAGTGGAACTATAGGGACGTAACCAGGGGAGGGGTCCTTGGGGTATGCAGCCCTCTCAAATTTTTTTTCAACAATCCTCGAATTTTTTTAATACTACCTATGTACATCATATATTTTCTTTAACCAGGGGACATGGTGGTACAAAACTATTTCAAGTAGTAGTGGGTGGGTTAAATTGACACGAACTATCAGTTAACAGCATTTATTATACCCGTCACTATGTGAAAGGGCAGTTTAACTTTGTCATGAAGTTTGCAACGCATAGAAAGAAGCATCTCCGACTATAAAGTATGTTATTGATCAGTGTGATGAGAGAAATCGATTGAGCCATGTCCGTCTATCTGTCTGTCTGTCTGTTGCAACGCAAACTAGTCCCTGGGTTTTGAAGGTATCTGGCTGAAATTTTGTATACAAGTTTCTTTTTAGCTGAATATATGTCGGAACGAATGGAATCGGACCATTGGGTCATGCCATACAAACTAACCCCTGAGAATTATGTTCTTCTAAGAAAAACTTTTCTCCTTATGTACCACTCTCGACCAAACTTCACCCAAATGTGTTCCTAGTAAAGCCTCAAAACATACCTAGAAACGGATGGAATCGGAACATTACGTCATAGGGCTGCCATACAAACTAACGTCTGAAAATTAAGTTCTGCTAAGAAAAACTTTTTCGTTTTGAATCCAACCTTACCAAACTTTACCCAAATATGTTTCTAGCAAAGCCTTAAAACATATCTAAGAATGGATGGAATCAGAACACTACGTCATAGGGCTGTCATACAAACAAATCCCTGGAAATTAGGATCTTCTAAGGAAAACTTTTTTCTTTATCAACCAATCTTAACCAAACTTCTCCCAAATGTGTTCCTAGCAAAGCCTTAACATATCTAGGAATGGATGGAATCAGAATATGTATTATCTATTAGGGCTATCATACAAACCAACCTCCAAATATATGGTTCATGCCAAAGAAATTGTGTTTCTTTTGAATTTTAACCAAAACTTATCCTTGATTTGCCTCAACGCATCTAGAAACAAATGGAATCGGAACACGTCATATGGCTGCCGTAGGAATTGTTAACACAAAAGAAGCGTAAGTTTCATTGAAATGTGACGGGTATTCAAATTACGGCCGCGCCCGAAATTAGCCTCGGTCTCGTTTTTTTTATTAAGTAATTCTTGTTTTCTGAAAACCAAAAGAATAAACTAAATCAAAATTTGTACAATAAATTAGTTTTCCCTTTGCTGTTTTTTAATTATATTCATCCTCATATGGAGATTTATGAAAAGGAGTTTAAATTATTGCTTAACACTATTTTTTCCAGTTGTTATTAACTTTCATCATTAAAATTAATTTTTTTTTAACTTAAATAATATTTTTATGATCTCAACACAATTTTTTAAAGAAAGTAGGTACAGCTTTATTGGTTAAAAAAAGTTGAGTAAAAATACACTCGAAAAAATTTTACTCCAATAATAGGAGGAAACTTTTTTTCCTTCTATTATAGTAGTAAATTTACACCACGATATTAACGAGAGTAATTTTACGCTTTACGGTGTAAATATTTACTAGAAAATTACTCTTAGACTTATGTAAATTTAAATCAGAAATAAGCAAATTTGCACTGGAAAAATGTAAATTTACACTGGCAAATATGTAAATTTGCATCCGGGTTTATAATAATATTTACGGCAGCCGGTTCTTCGATGTAAATCGTCCTGGAGCTACCCGTTATTCCAACGGCCAAGAGCTGTCACACCCTCTTCGGTTCAAGAGCAAAACGCGCTCCAAAAAAAACCATAATATGATGCTCACACGAGCGCACTTCGGACGGAACAGACTAACTGCACACAGAACAAGCCACTTGTGACATACAGGAAAATGCAATAATGCACAAAATTTAGGTGTAATTTTTTACACCAAAATCGTAATATTACATGAAAATTTCCAAAAATAAAGTAATGACACATCTTCACTGCAAATGTGGTGTAAAATTACACCAAAACAGAGTAATATTAAAAAATCTGTGTAATATTAAAAATTTTGTTGAAAAATAAACGTTTACTGTAATTTTGCGAAAAAAAGGTGTAAAATTCAACGATTTTTCGATGTAAAATTCAACCTTGTTTTTACAGTGTAGTATGAAAAAACAACAACAAATAAGCATTGTACGAAATAGTTACGTGGACTAGGAGGATGGGTCAATTTGACCCGTCTCAAAATTTTAACTCATCCAAAATTCTGTGGATTTTTTTTTCCTAGACTGATTTGAAGCAGTAAATCTTCAGAAGACGTTTATATCTCAAGCTGCTGAGGACTATAGCAACCCAGCTTGTACGCATCAAGCGGAAATATTTAGAAATTAAAAATTGCTCGGGTAAATTTGATCCATCCCCCCGGGTTGAACTGGGTATTCTGGGTATTACAAAAAATACCCCATTTTGGCAATTGAATTAAGGAAACACAATTTCAGAACACATTCGTTCAAACTAAATTAGGCGAAATTTTTGCAAAAACCGAAATGCTGTGCTTTGTGTCGAAAATTATTATTCAATGCCATGTCATTTATTTGTTTGGAGCTTTAAACTTTCTGCTGCGCAGGTCCAGTATATTGATGCAAAAATAGAAAATGCGGTATAGTGTAGTATTACTACACTATACGTGATTTGAGATTGCAAAGTGTGGTAAAGGATTTTTTTTTGTTGCTTATATTTTTTGGGGTGCTGAGCGCGAAACCGGAGCTTTCTACCAAAATTGCGATTCAAAATAGGGCCAAACCGCAAAAAATACATCATAGCTTAATTTTTTGACGTTTCTTTCTCAGAGCCCAAGAAGACGTACCATAGATCTAACTAGAGGAATTGATTAGAAATAGATCATCAGTTTTTGAATTTGAAACCCAACAAGGAATTATTTCTGAAAAATTATATGTGCGCTTTGTTAGCGCTTTTTGTGAGTAAAATGGGCTTCCATTTCCATTTATCTACAAAGGTACTTAAACTCTCAACAGCGTAATATCTAGATGAAAATGAAGATTCCTTTCCTCGTCTTAGCGGAAGAATCCAATAAAAGAAAGTAAAATCTAGGCCATAAATTGAAAAGCACGGTTATATTTCTGCGACGTTGTGCCCCTCCCGAAACAAAATTCTGGCTACGTCCCTGAGTGGAACCATGAAATTTTGTTCAAATATTTCCATCGAAAATCCAGTTTTTCCAAAAAGAAATGAAGAGTTGGTGTTTTCTTCTATTTTTTGAAATATTCATCAAAAAGTCGAAAATTACATTTTTTCTCCTTTTTTCCCCAAGTTTTAGACCATCTATCGGTTAAAATTTGTTTTCCAATAATCAGGGCACCATCGCTAAAAGTAATGCTGAGCAAATGTCCCAAATTTCCTGGCCTACTATTTCTAGGATAATTATCAAACGACTGTCGAAAAATGCTCACTCTACCACAATATTTTCATTATTCTTATGATAATGTATTGTATGCTTGTTTTGATTACATAAGAGTAAGAATGTATGTTTTGACAACCAATCAAGATGTGTAACTCTGCCTTTAATTGAAAATCACCTGTAACTTTCCCTTGATTTATTGCACCTTTAAATACAATCGATTTTATCCAAAGTCCGTCTAAAAAAATGCAACCGACTGTATCTGTTGCATTGTGCAAACCTTTATTACTTTACCATTTTCCTCAATCAGACATCGTTGTTACACCGCACAGCACAATGGGTGTGGTATCAATCTTTGCCATTTCGGAAACCATTCCATTTCTGAAAAATCGAACGCGATATTTATCGGCTGATTTATACTTTAGGGGGCAATTGAACGCGATGTCTATTCACAACCACATAAACAACATCAGAACAACGTTCAATCAGACGACTGGTTACCCTTTTACAACAAGATCGTTACAATTTCCATTTACGACCGCGATTACGTAATGTGCAAAAATCTATACGTATGTATAGTCAACTATATAGGCGAAAATCTTTAATTTTCCTTTCTCCGCGAATGTGGATTGGACGAATTACTCCGGCGCAGTTAGTAGCACAGCAGTCCTGTATGTGATCCGAAATAAGGCCGAATGTATGTAAATATTCGTATAATGTACTTATGTCGATACAAACATGTAAGTATATACATATTTAATTGAATTTTCACATGTTGCCTGATCTACATACATATGTTTCATACACGAGAGTACGCCATGCTACAGATTGATAAACGGAAAAGTGAACACAAAGAAGGAATAAATTTTAACACACGATAGTGAATGCGGGCCAATTGAAATGGAATGGCGGAAAGATTGCATATTGATTGTCGAAAAGTTAATGGTGCAGTAAATATTAACAATTATATCACGGAATAATTGTTCATTATTACATCGAGAGAAAAATGCAATACGATCAAGGTTTCATGAAGGAAATGAGCTAATCGAAAATGTATTATCGATAGTTCGATAAGTATAGTAAATCGGAAGTGATTGTACTCGTATTTAAGGGGTTTCGAATTATAACACGATTGAAGGGTCGGCACATGCTGCATAATATGCTTAAAATTACAAGGTTTTGAAATAACAAAAAAAAAAAGAAAAATGTAGATAAAAGTTGTATGTTAAAAAAAAATCCTGGCAATGAATTGAAAACTCTACACCCAGAAAAAAATTACTTTTATTAAAGAAAAATTACATAGAACCTATGAAACTTCGGCTATGATTTGGAGCCGATGAAATAGCTTTTTTGGGACAATGATAAAAATAGCATTGAAAATATAAAGTGAAAATTCGATTATAACAATGAGATTGTTCATCGATTCTATGTAAAAATTTCATTGGATTTTATTTAAAAAAAAAAAATAGAAAAGAATATTTTTTATTTTTTTTTTATTTTTTTCTATTTTTTTTTATTTTAAATTTTTATATTTTTTTTATTCATAAAAAACCTTATGCCGAAACTGCGTGCCAGTCCGTTCACATTGCCATGAGACTAGATGTGGAATGTTGTCAACGTTTTTAAAATCGTAACTACTTGATACGCGGTGCAATACGAAACTAAAATGTTTATACATAGAGGCTATGCAAAAAAATCATAGTTCCCATGAAGTTCATTTACTAGATTCTTAGTAATTTGTTGCATTAGTTGTATGTCGGCATGCTTTAATTCTATTACTACTGAAATTTTAAATTCTATGAAAGTGTATTTGATAAAATGGCATTTTTAATTAATTATATTCAAACTTCATACGTTTAAAGAAATTTTCTGTTTACTAGAAGTAAAGTAAAAAATTCATTGGTTTTAATACACGTTTTTTGCTGGGTGTAGAACATGGTTTTTCGATAGCCTAAAACGTTTCATCTTACTAAGCTAGACGACATGGAATTTAATAAGTTTAATAAAATACCTGTTCTTATGTGATCAACATCATCAGTTACTGATATTTTACAGCTATTTTCTATAAGAAAGCGCACAATCAAAAAACACATTTACACTGAGAAGATTCGTATAAAATGTTTGCCATCATCATCCGAGGGTATAATTGAGTTAAAGTCGTGCGAATAATTTGGTTGCACTTTTTCCAGTAACCTCTAAATTGCGTCAATTCCTCAATATTACCAATTAAGATGAGGCGATTAAACTGTGGGTCGAATTAATTTTGATAAAAATATCAAGGCCTGATGCCTAAGACCGCCGTTGGTCGTATGTAATTGAAAAGGTTATCGTTCTGGTGAACAAGATGTATTTACCACACTCAGAACCACAATGTGAACGGGCTCGCACGCAGGCGTAACGGGTTCAAATCCAAGGTTAAGCATAATGTCTTCTATCTTTCAAATTAGTTTTATTAAATATAGTGAGTGCATAGAATCCATGAAAAATGTTAGTATCATAATTAAATATTGATTTCATAGTTTAAATGATATGTTTATCAATGTCCCGAAAAGGCTCTTTCACGGGATACAAATCATAACCAGTCTTACGGTCTATGTAATTTTTCTTTAATGAAATACAATTTTGTACTGACTACAGGGCACTTCAAATTTTCTTGGAATACACCATAAAGAGGAGGCCACTACTGACTCCTCTCAACCGCCGCGCCAAGTGGTTCAGAAGGGAAACAATTCGGATTAACTTTATCAAAAGTAATCGAAGAGGTGAAGATTATCCTTCATTAAAGTGAACACATACAAAGTTAGTTAATGGAAGAAATCCGTCCGCTCTGTAGATCTCATACTTGGAATTAATGAGGCATTTTTGGAAAGCCAAATATAATAGTTCAGTGATGATGCCGCAAAAGTAGTAGTCGAGATTGACAAATGTGGGGAACCATTTCTTTTTTGTTTCCGAAGGTTTTATTCATGGGTTTTTGCTGCGGAACACAGTAAAAAAAACGCGAAAAACGTACAAAATGTTCGCGCTTTCCCCTATTTTGGTAATAACTCAAAAACTGTACATTTCTGCGAAAAAGTTCTCCAAGCATATGTATGTACGATAGGATTTATCGTTACAACTGATAGTCAACTTTTTGCCGTTTCTTGCAATGTATCGCAAAGAAGTTTTGTTGGGAAGCTTTGAATTCTTGCCCTGAATACAAAAAATGCCAACTGCGACCTAAAATATAAACTCGTTCAATTTTATAATTAACATCGAGCTAAGCCCAAAATGGTAAATTTAGATCAATAATTGTACCTATACTGTTTTAACAGGTTTTTAACAGATTTTATGTCTTATTTCACAGTATACAAGCATGTTCTCTCTAAAATAAATGTTACTCGACAATTACCGGAATGCATAGTGTCTTAGTGATAAGCAAAATAAAAAAGGAAAATGTCCAAAATGGTTGACCCTGTATACAAAAAAAATTGGCGGGAAGCTTCGGATTGGTGCTGGTCATATAAAAAAACAACCCATGGCGTGGGAGAGGTTTTTCGGGGTTAATCAGTAAGAATTTAACATAACTACATGCGTAGAGTATCTATGCAAGATTCCCCTCACAACTCTGTAAAAAGAAAAAAGAAAAAATTGCTTTTCCACATTTTTCAATCTCAAATCATGTAATGCCTAGGGCAGACGTTTCAAACTCGCGGCCCGCAGGCAACATGTGGCCCACCTCGTAAATCTGTGCGGCCCGCATCCATGTCGAAGCACCACATATGTGTATCAACACAAAAATGGTGAACAAATTCAGCCGTTGAACTCAAGTCTATAAAAATTGCTAAAACTCGTCTGTGACATAACGCAAGATGATTTTAGGAATTTTTCTCCAAATACTACTGTTATACATAGGGTGCTTTTTATATTTAGGGATGGGACAACTAGTGTAGCAGATTTGGGAATATTTTGAACACCAATAAAGCGATTTTCGATGATTCTCTAATCCGAAAAATAAAAGGCATCCAAGACAGCCCATTTTTTTTTTGTCCAGGACAATACTAAGCGTCTTCATGAAACTGTTCTGTCCCGAAATGCAGTTAATTAAAAAATTGGTTGGCTTTACCGAACATGAATTTATATTTATTTGGAAAAATGGCAGAGCCTTAAAAACTACGGAATTCTTGGATTTGGTGACCTAATCACCTGCATGAGAAATTCAAACATAATACATAATAAAATCCCAATAGTGCCTGATTTTTAGACCTATACATACTTATCAAGCTGTATTGGTGCATGCAACACCTTGTTTTTAGCTTGCTAGTTTCTGCTAAAATTAATTTACGATAATCTGACAATTTTGCCACACAATGTTATTTTGGGAGACCTAGATGACCGGTGCAACAATTTTTTTATCATCTGTCCAAAATTTGGTGCAAATCATGTAATTAACAAAAAGTGGTTACTTGAAGATAAATCATATTTTCACGTTTTCGCTTCTTGTCTTAATTCTAATTTTCTGGAAGTACGTTTTCGAAAGGTGGATTTTCTCACGGATAATCCCGACTTTCTGCCATATTTTAAAAGTAATAATTCATTTTGAATTAAAAAAAAAAAATTCTGGGAAGTGCAGTTTTAAATGAAATTGCCACCTAACTAAAATTTGAAGAAACGATGAGATTATAATATCCGGTGCCTAATGAATATTTAATTGAGCCCTGCTTCGTCCAGGTGATACAATTTCAATGACTGCAAATTTAGATACCCAAAGCCAAAATTTCGACCATAATCTGGAAATGAATAAATTGTGCGCCCTTTGGATAACGCCTACTTAAAATTATTGCAAAGATTTTTTCATTTTATTTATTACATTCATAGTTTTTTTTAGAATCGTTTTCGGAGGCAGCTATCAATTTTGTCCATCGCCTTCAAATTACAACCGGACAGGCATAGATGGAATAGTTTTGTTCAAAATGTTTTAATTTCAGTTGGTACTGTGTATTCCTGAATGATCGAATATCCTGATTTGCAGTAACTAACAAATTGGAATGGAATTTTGCATATGAGATTTAATTGTATGTACAGAGTTTTTTTAAAAAACGAAAATAATTTAAACCCCATTCAAATCACTTCAGCAGAAATCGGAAACCCCCGGACCCTTTCCCTCGCTACGTGGCCATTTTCTGGGAAAATAGAAATAATTTCAAAAAATTTTAAAATATACAACAAACGGTTTGTGGACAAGTTAAACTACAAAAAGTAGTATTTTCTGTACTAGCCATTTCTTTCTTAGCGTTACAAATAAACATTTTCTAATTTTTGTATGTATATATATGTATGTGAAAACGAGACCGAGGCTAATTTCGGGCGCGGCCGAAATTTGGATACCCTTCGCTCCCCTCGGGCTAAAAGTTTTTTCGGGCGTACCTATGACTTGTGTTCAGTCCTCCGCGCTTCCATGCTTTTGAATTTTCACATAAGTGTTGTCTCGAAGATTTATTGGGTGAAGCGGGGGACGTGGGTTTCTTATAAGAACCAGAAAGAGGAAGGGGGGGGGGGTTGTATGGCAGCCCTATGAACGCATGACCTTTCCATCAATTTTTACGAATGTTTGTGGCATCAATTAAAACACATTTCTATGAGATTTGGTTGAAATTGGTGGACAAATAAAAAAGTTTTGCTTCGAAGAACCTAATTTGGGGGTTGGGTTTATATGCCCGCCCCACGATCCCATGGTCCGATTTAATTCAATTTTTGCATATGTTTTGTAACATCAATCAAAATACATTTCCATGAGGTTTGGTTGAAATTTGTGTACAAATAAAAAAGTATTTTTTGAAGAACCCAATTTTGGGGGTTAAGTTTGTATGGTAGCCCCACGACCGCATAGTCCAATTTCATTTATTTTCACGTTTGTTATGTGGCATCAATAGAAATACATATAATTTTCTGAGGTTTGATTGAAATTGGTGTGCAAATAAAAAAGTTTTTCTTAGAAAAATTTGATTTGGGGGGCTAGGTTTGTATGGTAGCCCCATGACCACATGGTCCGACTCCATCTGTTTATACATATGTTTTGTGTCATCAATAGAAACACATTTGTGTGAAGTTTGGTTGAAATTGGTGTGTAAAAAAAAATTCTTAGAATAACTTAATTTGGGGAGCTAGGTTTGTATGACAGCCCCATAACCCCATTGTCCGATTTGGTCGATTTTTACATATGTTTTGTGGTATCATTAGAAACACATTTGTGCGAAATTTTATTGAAATCGATGAGAAAATAAAAAAGTTTTTCTTAGAAGAACCTAATTTGGGGGACTAGGTTTGTATGGCAGCCCCACGACCCCATTGTTCGATTTAGTCGATTTTTACATATGTCGTGTGTCACCAATTAAAACACATTTGTGTGAAATTAGATTGAAATTCGTGGATAAATAAAAAAGTTTTTCTAAGAAGAACCTAATTTTGGGGGGTAGGTTTGTATGGCAGCCCCACGACCCCCTTGTCAGATTTCAGCGATTCAAACATACAAACTGCCTGCAGCAAAAAGAAGCATGTGTGCAAAATTTCAGCTCCATAGCTTTTAAACTGGCCGAGTAAAACGCGTCGCAACAGACAGACAGACAGACAGACGGACAGACGGACATCGTCCAATCGACTCAGCTCGTCACGCTGATCATATATATACATATTTTATATGGTCGGAGATGCTTCCTTCAATGCGTTACAAACTTCATGACAAAGTTAATATACCCTTTTCGCCTAATAAGCGAAGGGTATAAAAAAAATCAAGAAGTAGAAGAAACCCTCCTAAAAATAGCTCGCATACAAAGTGCAGTATGATGTATACCAAGTCGACCAAAATAAATGATTAAAAACTATTAGGCGCAATTAGCAACGACGCATTTTGTGGTCCCGGAGGACACTTTCGATCGTTACTGGCTTAAGTCTTTCGTTTTAGTTAGATTTATCGAAATATCCTGATTTGAAGTAACTAACAAATTGGAGAATTTTGCATGAGAGATTTAATTGTATTTACAGATTTTTTTGTAAAAAACGAAAATAATTTAAGCCCCATTGAAATCACTTCAGCAGAAATCGGTAACCCCCGGATCCTTTCCCTCGCTACGTGGCTATTTTCTGGAAAAAACAGAAATTATTAAAAAAAAAATTTAAAATATACAACAAACGGTTTGTGGACAAGTTAAACTACAAAAAGTAGTATTTTCTATACTAGCCATTTCTTTCTTAGCGTTTCAAATAAACATTTTCTAATTTTTGTGTGTATACATAATTAAAAAAAAAACACAAATATAGAAAAAGAAGAAACCCTCCTAAAAATAGGTCGCATACAAAATGCAGTATGATGTATACAAAGTCGACCAAAAATAAATGATTAAAAACTATTAGGCGCAATTAGCAACGACGCATTTTGTGGTCCCCGGAGGACACTTTCGATCGTTACCGGCTTGAATCTTTCGTTTTAGTTAGATTTAGTACGATTTTTTCCGGTTGTTAGCTCGCGGATGAGGTTAATGTTAATTATGAATTATCATTTCGTGTTACTGGTTTTAACTATTTCGATTTGTTAGATTTTCGCGTATGACCTAATTTTTTTCCACATTTGATTAAACGCGATCGCTAAAATTCCTATCAATGTAGTAGACGGCTAAATCAATATAAAGACAAAATCAGAGCACAAAAGACTCTAATATTAGTTTTATCAAACTAGGAAATCTGTTTCTCTTCAAAAATTATCTAATAGATTATAATCGTTATCAATAAAAAAATCTAAAATTTGAATTATAGGTATATTATGTGAACTGCCTCTGTGAACTGAATTCAATTATTATTATATCAGCTTCATTCATCTGATGCACCAGCGCAGAAACATACCATAAAACACAGCAAAAAATACATACTACTATATCATCTGCTTTATGTTACATCATAAATTTATGTTTAGGTCATTGAGTTTACGGTTTTGTGCCCCTTTAACAAAAATCGAAGCTACTGATATAACATTTTGAGTGTGTGTGTTTGTTGTGAGTTTTTATTCAGAAACTAGGTAAACCATTAAGCAGCTTGGGAAAAAAAGTGAAGAAGATGATTCGTCTTTATACTGAATGTAGATGGAGATAATAATAATTGAAAATATCGAGTTTATAATAGAAGATAAGCTTAGGAAAAAAAAATCTTTATCGATATTTGGATTGCATTAAGATTATATCGAGGTGCAGTTTTATTTGTTTGGTATTTGTGTATGTAGTTTTTTGTTTGGCGCGTATATGAAAGAAATTGCTTTTTGGGTGCAATTCAAAAAGGTTTCCACGTTTAAACAATGATTCCTCGTGTGATTTTATGCTAAAAAACATAACCGTTTTTCACCGGCATTTAGAGATTTTTAATTTTCTCACACAATTTAAACATCAATATCTGCAAAGCTACGCCAGTTAGAATGCCGAAAAAAGGTACAATCGCTTCCTTGATAACAGTAGTAATTTCATTTAAATAGGATAAGCAGTTTTTGGATTATATTAAAGTTAAATTTAAATTTTTGTGATTTAACCCTAAAACAAATCTATATTTTTTCATATCAATTTTCTCAAACTTCTGCCAAGGTGAGGTCCTTGTACGATTCTTTTAGAAATTGGTGCATAGTCTTCCGTGATTTCCTTCTGGCTCCATTATTTCTAACAGTTTGAATTCAGAAAAGTGGGGTTTATTTTTTTCTCGATTTTGACATAAATAAATAAATAACAGGCACGACAATCCAGCGTCGGGCTAAGGCCGCAGGGTGTGTTACGTCCTATTTCCAAGATCTTATCTGCTTTTTTGTTGAGGTAAAGAGATCAGCAGTGTTATATATCCCCATAAATGGGTACTCGTTTAACATCTGAGTGAGATCATAGTCCGTCACAAGCTCGTGAGTTCGAAAAACATCATGATCTACGGTGAGATTCGAACTCATGACCCTGCGCACCGAAGTTGCGCGCACTAACCGCCATACCAGCGAGACTACCGAATTTTGACATAATCGGCATAAATTATGCCAAATTACATAATATTAGAAGCAGTTTGAATTGATGCGAGCTTAAATCAACGCTATGAAAATATAATTTGTTTTAGGCTTAAATAACAAAATTGTGACTTTCAAGCTCTGTGAAAACCAAAACATTTATCTCATTTAAATGAAATTACTTCTGTTTTTTTTTTGGGAAAATTTGTTGGCTGTGATAATAATTTTTAACTGGTCTAGATTGATAGATATTAAGATTTAAGATGTATGCGAAAATTAATTTTAAACATTTTTTAAATGCCTGTGGCAGCTAAAGTGATATGGATTCGAGGTATGCTGAAAATTACATGAGGAATTATTTTCCGGTGCGTTTACGCGATAGTTTCGGGACACCCTGTATAATCAACACAAATTAACTGGAATTCCTTGAGCTGTGATCTTGATTATTAAACGCATAATATATTCTTCGAATAATTTCCATAAATATATTTGGAAAATTCAACATTAGATATTGACGTTTAGTTTGTCTCTGCTAATTTTTGTCAAGGCAGTTTGGTTTGAAATGGCATAGCGCGCTTTAAACGGCTAATTCATATCTGTCCGTCGGCCTATGGTGGTACAGTAGTTTTTATTTTTGTATCTTTTATATTAACACTTTTCACATGCGAATAATAATTATATGATGACCGGGCGGTCGCAGTATGCAGTAGTCTAAAAGAGTAACTAAATTTTACAAAGACACATAAAATGCATTAAAATAAGATAAATGACTAGCATAGCATTTTTATACCATAAAAGACTATAAGTCTGATGAAGATAGTGGGTAATTAAAAAACAATGAAATGGTGATGATGATTTTCGGATGCGAAAAGATTGTGATGAATTTGCGGTAATAGCTAAATCTTTTTTTGCAATATGTATATTATGACCAAACGAGTTGTTGTTTAACCACCAAAAATAGCTGATAAACTGTAAAGTAGAGATTCGAAAAAAAATCAAGGGAAGTATTTCAACGTCACTCTGATTGCTTTTTGAATTATGTATTATTAATATGACCTTAGACTTTGTAGAGTGTGGGAGATTTTCGTAATATTCTCAGATTTATTTGTTGGGCCGAATTTTCATTGGTCAAAAGGATGCATTTTTTTTTTAAACAATATTATTAAATATATTTGATTATAGTTTTGTTTTTGTTATGCTGTTTCGGCGTATCATTTGTATTTCATTTTTGTTCTAAAATAGTTACTTTGATAATCAAAAAAAGTTACTTTGATAATCGTTCAATTAAAAGGCTGGAAAAATTTCCAGTGATTATCAAAATAAACAAGCATCATATCGCAATTCAGAATTCCCAGTAGACGAAAAGTCAGGGTCAGCTTCTTCTTTATATTTCCTTGATGGCTATAATTTCAAATTGTCGAAAAGTACCTATACATACATCTATTATCGACGCATAACCTTTCCATTTGACAAACACGATACTGGTAGATTGTCAGAATTTCAGTCTAATAAAAAGTAGGTTCTCTTGCCTAACAACTTTTAACAAGCCAGCCTCCATCAGTGTAGTCAGTTAACCTTCTGTGCACCTCTGTATTAAAAGCTTCTGTTACTATCATAAACCTCTACTCGCTTAGTCGTCGTCACCTAAATCCATTGTAATTATACGCTTGCTATTACAAACATCATACTGTTGCTGTCGCACATTTACGATGAGTTTATTATCTCTTGGGCTGCTTCATTGAATCTTGGCGCTTGTCCTCGCTTTGCCCATTTCGCACGATGTATGAATGAACTCGCGTGAATGAGCCATAAAAAGCCCTCCTCACTCAGCTGATGATATTTGCCGGTGGGCGAATTAACATCGTAATTCAAGAAGCTGCTACATTCTCTAGCACATAATTTTTGCCCGCGTACAACACCCATCATCGGCTGAGCCACATGAAACTCTCGCTATCGAGAGCGTAGTACGATATGATGGCATGACTGAGGCTTAAACTGGCCTAGCATGTTGCGATGATTTGCAAATTGAGTTGTCTGTAATTAAAGTCCTCTGAATGAACAGTATCATCGTTAACGGCTCTTCCAATTATGGAAAGTGACTGATATACCATCAATGGATGCTGTGTTTCATTTCACTTTCATTTGACACGATCTATCCGCGATGAGTGGCGACTACAACTACTATTCTCTGAGATACCCGCGACAATATCCATAAGATGTCGTTGGAATTGTGAACTCCAAATATGGAATAAAGTGAGATGGAATGCAATGATCAATGTCTGATCAATGATCGCAAAAATCAAGAAATATGTCTGCACGGAAAATGACAGGGACATGAACCATGAAACGCATGTGAAGAAACAAAGATGTCCTATACTTAAGTGGAAATGCTAATTGTCCCGTCATAGACGATATTGTTTCCTACTCGTCTGTTACACGTTTGCGAAAGAATTATTGTAATAAATTTTCCTGACATGTTTTTGATTGATACATGGGCAATTATTTGGTTCGATAACTTTACGCTTTTCTAAAAGAAAGTGAAAATCGGTGTTCTCCCAGCAGTCTGTATTGAGAGTATCTTCAGCACAGCTGCAGCATTTTTCAAGTAATGTTTGCACCCATATGCACCTTGCCAACATTGTACACGTAGTTGAAAACAAGGCACTGTATTTGCATAAAAAGTTTTGACTAGCGATTGTGTTCATACGATTTCAGGATGCAACCTTTCGCTTGCTGTGAAACCTTTCAACCTGCTGATGCTGCTGCTTTTGGATTCATCTTCACTACAGCGCCGAAACGATGCTATATGGGCTTGCACTGGCACGATTGCAGTCAGGTAAAACCTGCTATAGAAGATTTTCGGTATTAGATATGCATGGGAAGTTCGTCGTTGATTAGGTCAAGGTGCCCATTCAAGACGTTCATTGGCCTATACGACCATCGTATGGATTCATCTTCGCACTTCGTGGGCTTTTAATCGGTACAGCTTCTACTTCTGACGAGCACTATCTTCGGTGTGGATCTCACACAGTTTGTATGCAACCTGCGATGATGCGGTAGCTGTTTTTGGCTCGTTAATATGCATTTGGCATCTTAGATATTACTGTACGATTTTATGCTTATGAGCTCGTACGAAGACAATTTGTTTTGCGCGAAAGATATTCGCGCCGTGAATGATGGTCACAGTGGTGGCGGTATTGCGGCCTTCCAGCTAAGTATTTATTGCAGTCGAAGTTGTACATTGAATTTGACTTAAGTATGTGGACGCACGTTAGTAGGCATATATGCGCTTTGCGAACGTTCGAAAACAATAGCATCTTCACTTTCGACTTTTCGTCGTAGTTTGCAGTATAGCTTGAACACAGCACCAGCTGGCGATAGTGTCGACCAAAGGGATCCCTCTCTGCATTAGTTGTTTTATGCTTTCATGGCTCGTGTTTTGCTTATTTTTTATCCGAATGAATGCTGAGTGGCATGAACCGACATAAGTGATGAATGAATTTGCTGATGATGACATGTACTGATTGTTGACCTATTGTTTTGTTTGCATGTTTGCTAACAACAGTGGTAGAGGTTAATGGAAGATTAAGTTGGTGTTAGGTATGTTTCTATCATTTATTTTTTTGTTTTTATTTTTAATGCATTAATTTATGGTTGAATTTTCGTAGATATTGGTTCCCATGATGGATTTCTATCTGTATCAAAGCATTTTGCAAACCGACTTTGATGTGTAACTTTAAAAGTGAATATAATATCCTCCTAGATGAAAAACAAAATAGTAATACCTCCCTAAGGGCTTGAGTAGGCTTCATATAGGGACCTTAACTTGCAGCGTAGCAGAAACGAAGAGAAATGTATTCAACCGTCAAAGCAACAACATTTACTCACTAAAAAGTAAAAATGGGAATCAATTCATCAATAATATAAGAACAAAGTAGCTTTTTATTAAAATCAAAACGAAAGATTTGAGCCAGGAACTCGATATCGAAATTTATTATGAGAACTTCAAATTTAAAATCGTCGTCGGAATTGTATGATCTTCTAGGTTGATAAGGGATGTGAGCTTATTTTTTTGGTTCATAGCCTCTTTCTGAGAACCGACTAGGAATCGATATTTCGAGTGAAGTGTTGCGTAGGTATACTTACATATACGGAAAAAAAGGTATGTTATAGGCATAATAAAATTATAGGGTGTCCCGCAACTGGTTAGCCATAGACCAATGGTTGAATCTACAGAATGTTTTAGGAAAAATGTCGCCAAAATTATTTCTCTAGCTTTTAGCGTTAAGGAGTAATCGCCTTTTTTGTGATTCTTGTCAAAAAACACGACTTTCTTCGAAAAACTCCACTTTTCTAGCTTCAACTTTAGCCAAATCAATGTTTTTTCATATTCTTCTGAAAGCACACAAAATTTCCAATAAAAGGACATATCGATAATAATAAATCACAGAATCATCCAGATTGTGAATAATTTGTGTAAAAGGGAAAAACATAGTCCGTAAGTGGAAGAAATCTTGCTTTTACTTGGAAATAGTTCAGTCATATAAGCATTTCCAATAGAAAAAAATACAGTAAGGCTATTTTTTCTTGGTCTTGAATCAGTGTCCAGGAGTTTGAAACTCATTTTACTAAAATAAATTTGATCGGAAAGGTCCCAAAAAGGACAAAAAATGACACTATTTAATCCTTGACTGGAGGTCGGCATGCGGGGTATCATATCAAAGGGGACGCCGAGTACATTACATATCCGGTGTTTGATTCCTATTTCAAGGACCCCAAACGGAATAAATCGCGTTTGAATGGAAAATTTTCGTGTTTCCCGTAATCATCTGTATCTTTCCATTTTTTTAGAATCTAGGATTCTATCATTAAATTTGCTAAGGAAAAATTGGATCGGAAAACTCTGAAAAAGGACATAAAAGGACACTAATTAATACCTGACAAATTAAAATATTTACCCTTTTTTAGACGATGAAAATGAAAAATTCTCTCACAATATTAATGTGTACACAGCGAACCTTCGTACAAATAATTCAACACATAAAACAAATTTGTTTATACTTACCGTTATAATTAGCATCTACAACAGTAGCGAAAAGTATTTTTCCATAATGCATAACATCCAAGTCTATGCTTGATGTAAAAATTTTACATCCTATTTCAAGATTGAAGTCGGTTTGGTACATTTGCAAACTATGTTTTTTTTTCATTTATACATACTATTCAGAAACTGGATGACTCTGTGCTTTATTCTTATATGCCGTTCGAAAGCTAAGATACTACGCCAACTTTTGTCAACTTTGCAGATTTGCCACTACAATGTCCCGTTACGAAATTCGGGTTTAATTTTGACATTAAAAATTGAAATTGGCATTACTGCAAAGTTCAAAACGTCGTATTTCGGAAGATACGAAACCGTTCGAATCGTTCGATATGTCATTTTATTGGAAATTTTATGTACTTTCAGAAGAATATGAAAAACATTGATTTGGCTGAAGTGGAAGCTAGAAAATAGGAGTTTTTCGAAAAAAGTCGTGGTTTTTGACAAGAATCACAAAAAAGGCAATTACTCCTTAACGGTAAAGGCTAGAGAAATAATTTTGGCGACATTTTTCCTAAAACATCCTGTAGAGTCTACTATTGGTCTATGGCTAACCAGTTGCGGGACACCCTGTATATTTCATCAGACTGATATGTAACTTTTTCGGGATATTCTCAATAAATTATTGAATTGACGCACAATGTCTTTCAAGGGTTATGCCAATGAATAAGAATATATCATGCATCAATATGGTTCATAGCCAAAAACTTGCATTTCTTTCAGTGAACTTTTCATTCAATTGTTAATCATTTATTCAATTGCAGTCTAATGAATGGTGCGATTTAATTTGTAACTCAAGTGTTCAATTATTTTCCTCTGTAATCAGAAGCCCCGATTCACACTTTAACCTTTACTTTTGAATATATGGAAGCCCTATCTTTAATAATAATTGCATTTTTAACAAGGTATTCAATAATATTTCCAAACTTTACTGGTTGTCCGATTCATTCAAGAATCCAATTCATTCAGACGTGTCAATTACCACATTTTCGGAACCAATACCATCAGGTGGAAGTAGGTGTATCTTTTCTATACACAAACAGATTGTCACAATAATTTTGGTACGTAATCTTATCTCGCAATGCGTTTACGCGTTCAGATTATCGAATCAACCCATTTTCAAAGAGACCAAACCATAATAAAATAAAAACTAGAAGAGGTTTAAAATGAAAACACCTTATTTTCATGCAAATCAATTTCCATACTCTAGTAGACTATACTATAGAAATTCAAAAGCATTTGTACACAGTTTCCAATCGATCTACCGGAAAATTTACATATCATGTTTATTTCTGTCGAAATGTTTGAAAGTAAAACAGTTCCCTTTTGCGAAATAAAATGCCATACTGACTACCAGTCGCGCGCTCTATGTGTGGCCGCAATTTGCCGCAGTTGTGTTGATTTGCCAAATTCCGAATTTATCAGGCAAGATGATATCAGAGTTTTATTTTTAATTGCAAAGTAATGGATTGAAATCATCACAAAAAAAAAATATATTGGTCAATTGCGAAAAAATTGCTTTTTGCCTACCGGTCTTTACATAAGGAAATAGGCTAAATCAATTACCAAAAATTAATGCAGATAATTTAAATTAGCATATTGTGTGTCTTGTGGAGTTTCGGGTTGGTTGCACGTTTGCTTAACTGGGCTGTGTGTTAGCTGTGTATTATTATAAATTGTGGTAGACAGTATGCGCATACGATTCGAAGTTGATCTGGATTGCAGCGACAACAATTGTGACACATTTATGTGGTAATCGTGCGTCTTTTGTCGAATCGTATTGGGATGAAATTGTGTATTTTTTTTGGAAATGTTGAATGTGTCCGGAAGATGTGATACGTAATTTGATTGGCTATGTTCGTATTTGAGCAATGTGCATTCATTCAAGATAATAAATTTATATTTTTAGGGTATATCAAATTCCTAGGAGTCTTTAACAAAAATTGAATGTTTCCATATAGATGTTTACATTCACTCTTTATCACTAAAACTAGAATTTTTCCAGAAGAACAGGAAGCATATGCTTATATACAAATTTATTGTAATTTATTACTACTCCCAATGTTTTCTACTTATCGATTCCATATACAATGTATGGTGAAATTGTAATTGTGTCAACTACTCAAAGTATATTGACAGTTAAATTCCTCTAAGAATTCCAGTTGAATTCTTCCACCTTTAATGATACAATTTCCATCAAAAATCTAATTGCAAAGTATCTTATAAATAAATTCATATACACACATACATATTAACAATTTCTGTTAATAATATTCAGCATATCAAGAATAAATTTACTAATGATCTTATTTTTCTTATTTGCAGGTTTGTGGTCAACTTTGCTGATGCATGTATTTGAAATTTCTGCGGTGGCAACATGTTTCTAAATTCCTAAAATATGACAAAGTAAATGAGAGGAATTTAAAAATATTTTGCAAATTAAAAAAGTAATTCGGAACATTTCTCATTTAGTATACTAAAAGAAAAAGTAAGTATGTACAGTGCTGTTATTGGGTATTCGAGATATGTGGTACACAATATTTAGTAACACATTATAGTAGGTACACATTTGCCAAAAACAAAAAATTCTTAGCAATGTTGCAAAGTTTCCATGTACAACTACTCTGTCCACCAGTTTGTTTGAAGCGACTTGATCAATATACAAACTATTGCAGATAAATAAAAGTATCAAAAATTTAATATTGACTTATGATAATCACTTTAATCACTTATTAATTAATTCATATGAAATATGAAAGTAAAAAGTAGTAACTCGAGTGGAAAAATTAAAAAACTCAACACTTTAATAGATACTCCGATAACTTGTCTAGTTTACTTATAATGAAAGTGTATATTAAAATACATATTCAACTCGTCACATTGGATTTCATTTTGAAGGACACATTATGGAATTTATAATTTCGGAAAAAATAAAATTAAAGTTTTTCTACAACAATTTGTTGGGATAAAACTGTTATTTTAGTTTACATAATTTATTTGCTGTTCTCCTTGATAATTTACAGAGAATAATACTCCAACAGTTAACCTTTCCTAGCAGATATACCAGTCAGGTTTATTAATATGAGCATATAATTTTCCTCGTTAGAAGATATGGCTCTTTTGTCGTTTATCCAAGCGAATAAATGGAGAAAATACTGAAAAATTCGTTTGATGCCACAAGTTAAAGTACCTAGAATTTTCTGACGGTGATCGCCATTTCCATCATTTGCAAGGGTATGTCATAATTACGCATTGATCAAATTTCAGATGGATACCGATATTTTGTCGAAAGTTATGGTCGAATTAAATTATCAATGAGGGGTAATATCTATGTAGGGGAACACTTGTTTCGATTTGGCCTCTTTTCAATACCGTCCAACCAATATCTGACTAAAGCGCTAGCTTCATTATTTCGGAAGTTATCGTGTAAACAGACAGACACACGGACAGACAGACAGACATGGCTTATTCAAATCAGGAACCGACCATGATCATTTATATAGCATTTTCGGGTCAAATAAATAAATATACGAGTCAAAAAGATAAATTTCCGAATCAACAAAACACCTTTCCGGATCAAAGAAATAAATGTTCCGACTAAAAAACTAAATTTCCGAATCAGCATATCAAATTTCCGAACTAAACAAATAAAACAATAAAATACATTTCCGGGTCAAATGAATAAATTTCCGAACGAAAAAATGAAGATACCCAAACCAGCAAAATAAATTTCCAAATCAACTTAACTAAACTAAATGTCCAAATCATAAAAATATACTTTCAAAGTAAATAAAATAATCTCCAAATCGAATAAACCAATTTAGATGCCAAAATAAATGAAAAAATACGTTTCCGAATCAAATACATAAATTAAATTGCAAATTCAAATAGATAATATTCTTTCAATGAGCAAAAAGTCAATGTCTTTCCTGAATATGAACGAATGCTGAAAGTGGAACTTACTAATAAAAAGGCTTTCGCCACAGTAGCTGAAAATTACAATTTATATAGTTCAGCAGAATCCCGGCGAAATCAGAGTCACCAATAGGAAAACCTGTGTTAATGACAGTTTCCATGCAAATAGCAATAACGAATCTTTTAAACTAGACCAAATGACTGCCGAAAAAAACTCCAACTGATTAAGTAGGAATGTATTCCAAAAAGAAATATTATTTTCATTGATCATTAACTTTTGAATTGTTTCTCCGATCTAATTTATTTTGTTCATACTACCGGTACCGTCCGCGAGATTATGGCATAATTGCTGCAATAACTAGCAAGCAAGTTATTTACATATTCGCCATCGCTAAGGCTGTCAAAATGTCTGTCCTAAACGAAGAAATTAAAATGTAGGTAAAGTTAACGGCAGCTAGTATCTAATAGAAATAGTCTGGCTGGTCTAGCGGTTAGTGCGCGCACCTTCGGTGCACAGGCTCATGAGTTCGAATCTCACCGTGTTCCATGGTGTTTTTCGAACTCACGAGCTTGTGACGGACCATGATCTCACTCAGATGTTAAGCGAGTACCCATTTATGGGGATAAATGACACTGCTGAGCGTGATGCTGATCTCATTACCTCAACAAAAAGCAGATAAGATCTTGGAAATAGGATGTCACTAAAACATCCTGCGGCCTTAGTCCAATGCTGGATTGTCGCGCCTGTTATTTATTTTATTTTTATCTACAGAAATAATACTTATAGGAATTAACAAAGTATCGATATTCGTTTGTGCGATTGCTTTTGGTCATAATGATCTAGCCAGTGCCTCAAAGGATCAATAAAGGTCAAGTAAGAAGCCGACGTCTTAATATTAAAACGAGTAATAAAATAAATTTAAGTGAGGTTACTCATACTTTTTTAACTTGATTTAATTTTTTTCGATGCATTTTAAACTGAAGAAGTTACTCGCATGTAATAGCAACTTTTGTTCCTTTTGTTCCGTATAGTATAAGCAATTTTAGAGATCATAGTATAATAATTCCATTGATTCATTTATTATTTTATTTATTTGTTGTGTGTTTTTTTTATTTGGACATTTATTTACTTGATTTGGAAATTTATTTTTCTGTTTCGGAAGTTAATCTATTTCACTCGGAGAAATAGATCTGAAAATGCTATCTGCGGTGGCTCTGCTGGGAAGTCTCTTACAGCTCCGACGGAGATATTTTTTTATAACATAAGAAATCTTGTTTGGGGTGTGAGTTCGAATCCGGAGCCTCTCACAAAAATTTCGATTGCGGGTCCAACGCGACATGAATCTTCAAAATGCGTTCAGCGGTATTACTACAATTAATATTCATTTTTTTGACGTTTTTTGCGGTTTTGACACTGTTTCGAAACGAAATGTTAGTGGAAACCTACGGATTCGGGGTCAGCATCCCCAAAATACAAAAAAAAACAAGGAAAATTAAACTTTTGCGAACAAAAATGAAAAACCGTTACATCTGAAATTTTTTTTCCATAATATGGAAATATGTTAAAAATGGTAAACTTAAATTATCAATTGTAGTAATACCGCTCAACGGACTTATAATATTTATATCTCTTTGGACGCGCAATCATGTGCTCTCTAACATATTCGTGGAGAGTTTTTCGCAGAAATGAAGGGTTTTAGAGTTAGGAGCCAAAAAACAGCGAAAATTTGGGGGTTTTGACCCTGTTCCCACACTAAATTTTGGTGGAAAGCTCCGGAATCGGGCTTAGCACTCCAAAAACATAAGAAACAAGAAAAATGTCTCCAACTCATTTTGCAGTATGATGTACTAGGCTTATCACTTTCTAACTACACTATTATGAAAAAACACAAATTTTCGAATTTTTCTCTCCTATACATTTTCAAAAGTTTATTTTTTTTGTAAATTTACAATTTCACATCAAGTCCAAAATACTGAAAAGTCAATTAATTTTAATTAATTTTCATTCTGCGATCCACCTATATGAGTATTTAAAGCTTTAAAAATTTGAATCTTGGGAACTTTTGAGTTTAACAACCGTGGTCTAGGCTAGGGTATATTTTGGAAAAACTAAAGGGACGGAATTAGGCACGACATCAGCAAACTAGGAATAAATTTATTACTCTGTTGGCAATTTGGATTGCAACTTACATCACTTCACATCCTTAGTTCAAATTGAAAGGCAGGTTTAATACATTGAATGGCAAAAGTTGGAATACTTCAAAAAAATATGAGCAATTGGTGCCTGGGCACAAATGACACTTCAGACACATTATAATGCGGTTCCTGACCATGGCGCATGGTCATTTATTGCAAGAAGAATGTACCATACTTAAAAAAAACAATAGGGGCTGTTGGGAATGGTAAAGGTAAAATCGGATTATCTAGCCAAGCACAGCACTATTTTATTCATTCAACCTGTTAGGATAAAAATGTCAACTGAAAATCAAGTTGGCCTTCCAAATGTTTTATTTTAATTCGGTTGTTCGGTTGCTCCAGTATATTCATAGTAATACGTCTGCTACATGTAACATCGTTAAAATTAAGCTTTAAACAAAAAAGTACGCAAATTTTCAGTAGGAAGGAATCTTCGTCACTGCTGGAAAAGTGCATGATCAGTTAAAATTCATTAACTAGAGCCAAAAAGTCCCAGCTATTTTGCAGAAAATTAACAACATATGTATGTTGTTTTTATGTTTGAAAGCAATACTGATTATTATAGAAAAGGGATTCATTATTCACACACTGTAAAAACAAGGTTGAATTTTACATCGAAAACTCGTTGAATTTTACACCTTTTTTCTCGCAAAATTACAGTAAACGTTTATTTTTAAACAAAATTTCTATAGTAAACCCACAAAATAGTGAAATATTACACAGATTACTCCATTTTGGTGTAAGTTTACACCACATTTGGTGTGAAGATGTGTCATTACCTACTTTATTTTTGTGTAACTTCACATTTTCAGTGAAAAAATTACACCTACATTTGTGTAAAACTGAGTGTGTTACAATACTTTTGTGCATTATTGCATTTGCCTGTATCTCACAAGTGGCTTGTTCTGTGTGCAGAGTCTGTTCCGTCCGAAGTGCGTTCGTGTGAGCATCATATTATTGTTATTGTTGTAGCGCTTTCTTGCTCTTGAACCGAACAAGTGTAGTTAGCCGTTGGAATAACGGGTAGCTCCAGGACGATTTACATCGAACAATATTATTATAAACCCAGATGTAATATGTAAAGCCGGTGTAAATTTACATTTTTTCCAGTGCAAATTTGCTTACTTTTGATTTAAATTTACATAAGTCTAAGAACAAGTATACTTATTTATGTGTGCAAATTTACTTATTACCGTTTGTAGATTTACACCAATTTTGTAGTAAATATTTACACCGTAAAGCGTAAAATTACTATCGTTCATATCGTGGTGTAAATTTACTACTATAATGGAAGGAAAAAAGTTTCCTCCTATTATTGGAGTAAAATTTTTTCGAGTACAATCAGGAAGTAGTGGAAGCTGGTGACTTCATTATCTATATCTTATCTCCCTGGAAACACAAAACACAGATATTCCCACATTTGACATAAAACAACTAAACTAATTTTGAAATTATTCCTCCTAGAGGATTTCGATGTTTTATTTTTTGTGCCACAATGGAAGAGACGGAAAAGAACAATAATACCATTTCCTACTGTTCATTGATCTAGGAATTCGCCATTAAGGGCCGAATTAAGATCGAGAGTGAAATTCTTCCCGCTGCGATTTTATCAATAAAAATGCATACTTACTGTCGTGGAATATGTCACAAACGGTGGAGAATTCCATAAGCTACAATCCAAGACCGGTTCCACAATTCTCCTCGGCCATTTTAAGTATTATTTTTCGATACCCCGGTCATTTGATATTTCACGATGAAATAACCGGGGAATCGGGAAAAAAATTCATAAAATGGCCGAAAAAAAATATGGAACTGTTTTCGGATTGTAGCTTATGAAATTCCCCAGCATTCCCCTCATATTCCATGACAGTAAGAATACATTTTCATTGAAAATATCGCAGCATTCCCAACATATTCCATGACAGTAAGAATACATTTTCATTGAAAATAGAGAGTTTTACACTGACGTATAAAAAACCGTATACGTAATTCCCGATTTCCAAGGAAAAATTCCCGCGCGAATTATACGTAAAACTTTTACGAGAGTTTTCAACTCATTCTACAACAGCTAAAAATCGCGACCCGACAATTTTGACTGTTTAAAGACGTCAAATACACGGAAATATGTCCATGCCTCCTTAGGACATGCTAAATTATGATATACTGTTTCGTATACGGTAAGCAAGCGAATTTTTATATGGAATGTCAAATTATGTCGTATTATTTGCAACGACTTGCTAAAACTCTCTAATATCGCAGCGTACAAAAATTTACTAAACGTTTCGTATATAAATTTAGCTTACAGTGCTGTACAGTGTTTTGGACATCGATGTCAGTTATGATAGCCGGGGGATAATAAATTGTATTAAGAGGCTTTTAAACCTGGAGTGAAAATGAACTGGTAATGAAAATGTAACAGTAATGAGCCTTAAAAACAATCAAAAAATTAATTTCTCCCTTATCTGAATGCATTTTACATATAAAAATTATAAAAATTCATTCTCATTTTTGTCAAAAGCCTATCCAGGCTTTTAGATGTTAAATTATTGCTTCGTTTCAAAGTTTTGATGCTGTTACCACTTGGTTATGTATGGTCCTATCACGTGATGAGTGATATCAGCTCAGATAGTTGCCGTCACTAAACTTTTTCAATTACTAAAATCATCCTGAAAAGCAGATTTGTATTTTTTTTGTAAGTTTTGAGCTCCTTTCCTTGCAAACTAAAATTTCAGGCCAAACTGGAACACAAAAATAAACGAATTTATCGACTTTTTTTGCTATTTCATCATATTTACAAAGACTATGAGAACAGTATATTTAACTTGTTTTACTTATGGTGGACTACATTTGGATTTAATAATAAATTTATTACTTCTTGTCAACTTTACACGCCTTCATCTCATTTCTGTATCGTGAGAAATGCCTATACGCACATTCTACTTTTAACCGACAGTATGTCAGAAACGATGAAGATCATTTTAAATATAATGTGTCGAAATATACCAGTTAATTTCAAATTAAAAATATCCCGATAACACTTGATCCGGCAAAATAATAAATTTCTTAGTGGGCACGATCGCACGAACCTATAGATTTCCATTGCTGAAATCGCCTGTACTCGTATATGTGCTCATTAATTTTGCTGCAACAGGTAACCTTAAAACGCATTATGAATACGTTACTTGTTTCGAGCCACGCAGCATATGGTATGATTAAAAAAAAGAATTGGGTAATTGCCACACCTAGAAGCAAAACGGTCAAAAAAGCCTATAACTAAACTTGCTAAAAGATATACGATTGATCGTTTATTTTAACTATCGATTGCAATAAATATATGACCTGAAATTATTGGTTAGCGTGTTGATTGACCGAACGGTGACCGGCTTCTAATAGCAAAAACTAGTTTAACACTTGATCTTAGTTGAAGCTATAAATGAATAGCGCAGCAACTTTGTTTGGTCAGGCTATAAGTAGTATAGCCGGTATAATAGTATGGTGTACGGTCGTTGTCGCCAATGGTTTCTAAGTGGCACTACTAACCAATATTTTCACTTTCTGTTTCGTTTAAATTATATTAAGTGAATTTGTATTGGGACGTACAGTGTGGTTTTTGTATGATGTTCGCAGTTCTTAATGCTGAAAGATGGACATACTAGAAAAAACACATTTCAGATAATTGTTATGTAAATTTGCCTTCTAGATCAGAATATTAATTCAGTTTCCCCCTGATACCTATCTTTTGCAAGATATATAACTAGGGTGGCCATATGCCCTGTATTTTACGGGTTACTCCGTTTTTGGGCAACGACAATTCAAAAAACCATAATTTAAGAACCCTTAAATCAAAACTAGGCAGGTGACAACCGTAGATATACCCCCTCCTTCTTTTACACTTATTTTAAAGTTAGTATATGTATTACAATCAAAGTATAACAGGTAAGACCCGTTGTATTCACTTCGGAGTTGATTTTTTCAATTGTACACGATTAGTTAATATTCCCTTAGATCTTACGAACCAAAGAAAGAGATGCAAAATTCTGCTGAGTTATAGAAATTTTCGAGAGTATTTATTAAGTAGATTTATTTCAAACCCAAGGCAACATTTTCTAAAATAGATGAATCTTCAAGTATATGCACACCGAAAGTAACACATTGCGCCAATTTAGTTTTTTTCTCAAAACATTTTCGCTAACGGCTAGAAATATTAATCATATTTAAAATTAATTATCACATAAATTTTATCGAGCTGTTAAACCTCCATATAGTTTATGTTGACTTACTTCTAAAATGCTCACACTAATCGGACTTTACATATATACCGATGCAATAACCCAGTACAAGTTATAATTTTTTAAGACTTCCCAAAGGCCACAGTTATTCAGAAAAACCAGAAAATTTCATTTCGGCACACTCTTCAATTCTAATTCAAATGCTGTCTAAATATTACGAAAATTACAGTTGGTTTCAATGAAGGGCTCATTTATGGCATCGTTCAATGGTGCATAAACAGATAAGTATAAATCAAGCATGTGTGGTCATTGGTCAACACATCATATATGTATGTCTTGAACACGAGCACTACTCATTTGTTGTAACAGTTGCTCGAGTGGTTTCTGAAGGATCATTGTGCGTACTGAACAGTGCGTTTGCAAACAACATTTTAAAGTCCGAAAAGCAATAAATTTAAATTTGTAATTGAGGTTTAATTATAGTGCTTAAAATGCTTTGAGCCATATTTTGCCATTTGAAGTAAGAATTATAAATTAATACACGAATGAGGTTTTTGTATATAATGCAATTTCAATCACTTTCGCTTAGTAAGGAAAGATGACAGACTTTCCGAATTAAAATAAACTTGTTCCGTCTTCATTTTTACAATTTATTTCAGATTAAATAGTAAATTATTTCGTTATGTCTATAAATATGTTGACAAAAAAGTTACACACATATAATAATATTATAACGGGATTTATTGACAGCAGGCAGATCAATTCCATAACATACACAAGTATTTATTAAAAATACTTGACAAATGCTTGAAAAATCTATTGCAACTCTCCAACCCAGTATTGCGAAAATTACGACCAGTCTCTTGCACATACATAATTCAAGTCTGTGATTAATTCTCTTAGTTTGCTAGTTATTGGTACTTTCTGACCATCGACAATATTGTGCAATACAATTCAACTAGTTTTGCATTAGCACTAGTTAATGGTAGCGAGTTACTCTTCGAAGGATAGAAAATCAGAAAACTCCACCTCGCATTAACTCGTTAACTATATGTACTACATACAATCTATTGAGTTGACATTAAATAGAAGACCATGCATATAAGGCACAAACATGTATCACGACAAGATCATAAGAAAAATTTGATGAACATTTTCATAACATAAAGATAATAATTTGGTTTGGTGGATAGTCATTAAAATCGATCGAGTGTCATGCTTCATCAATGAGTTTCGATTTTTCTTCGGGCAATGAATTTGCAAAAGACACTAAACTGGAGCACGTCGTCGCGTCGTTGTAACATAAACCAACTGCGGCGCTTTGTATGTTTGATAATAAAATTGATTGTGCATAGTTTTGTACGATGCATGCATGTACAATCTTTTGCAACTTGTAAAAATGAAATTGCTTCTGGTCCTGCAGTTACTCTGCATACTGCATACGGTCATTTCAGCTGTTATTTTCAATGACTAACGATAGCTGCGGAATCTATGTTGTATAGACTTTTGCATGCACCCAATTCACTTCCTAGAGGCCGTGTGCTCGACTTTCGATACGAAAAACTGAACGTCTTAAAAATTACTTGTTATAGTTTTATTGGTTCGACATGATATATAAATATGCACGTTGGTCTAAAAACTGTGGCGTCTATATGAAGTTACATAATGCGCCGACATAATGCACATTTGCTAAAGTCCAAAGAAAATCAGATAATCAAAATTATACCCACGTTCCAATATGTGCAGAATATGTATCTAAAAAAAGAGATGTTAGCACGAAGATATAAAATTATGTACGAGTATGTAGCTGATTATATTCTTGACTAAAAGCATTAAAACTGTGAAATAACGCTTTTTGCAGGGCAGATTTGCAGCACGCGTTCGTTGCATTCGATTAGATGATCTGTGGATTGTGAAGATGTTTTAACCCTTCATCGAACTTGAGGATCAAATCGAAAGCATATTCCCATTGTTTCTTTTAACATCCCAACTGAATTGCTTAATTAAATTTTGTAAACGAAAATAATTTATAATTTTTGTCTGTCTTTGTTTGTACGTTTAGTCGAACTAAAGCACAAGGAGAATCTTTACTTAACTTATAAAGAGCAGGGAGTCGGAGACATGAACCTTACATTGTGCAATCCAATGTCGCAAGGGGATATTTCAGCCTCCATTATCAAAGTCATGATTACTTTCAGCATGTTTAGCCTTTGAAACTGCATTTGTGGCTGTATGGAACCAGTATTTTCTTAGTTTTCTACACAGTTAAAAAAAAGACGGTGTAAAAAATCAACATGCTTGGATAAGTAACATTTTAACAATAGTTGGTGTTTTTTCATTGAAAAATATGATCCTCTATGTGGGGTTTAAAAAAGTCATCACCGGGTGGTGTATTTGGAATATTCAATTTCCAACTGGTGAATAATATAGAGATTCTAATTAATTTCCCAGATGAGCATTACCAAAAATGCAATAGACGAACATGTTTGATCAAGTATCAATAAATTATCCGGTTGAGGTTTTTTAAACACCAATTGAGAATTTTCGCATTTCCATATTGACATTTTATGATGAAAGTGTTCGGCAAGGATGCTGTGTGGCTCACTTGGTTGAGTAAACCTGAATTACAATAACATTCAAAAGTTGAACATATTTTCTTCTACCAAATTTTTTTCCGACGAGCTTCATTCACTTTTTATCTTTATCCATTTCACGAATTCCCTAAGTCCGCGAATCATTTATTCAAGTGAAATTTGTAACATTTGAATGGAACAAAAAAAAAATAAAATTCAAAACTGTCTTAGCAGAAATTTATTCAAGATAGTGGTTAACAAAAATTCCACGCAAGCAAAAAAATAAATGGCTTACTCTTTGCCAAACATTGCCAGCATTGCTCGAATTTATGCGCGCACTACAGATACTTATCTATGATCAAGATAATTTGCAAATTTACTATGAAACTTGTATAGTTTTATGAGCTAGTTCCAAGTTAAATTTACGTTTATTAGGGAAACTCAAGAGACACCAGAGCGACGATCCTATTTTTTGCATGTTTATACAATTTACAATGAACTCTATGTGCTTACTGGAATATGCGTATATTTATTGATTTTAAATTACTACTTTTTATGGGATTTCTATAGCAAGCCTATAGTTTGCTACCGGTATACGATGAACTAATCTGTTTTTTGTTTGCAGTTGCATTAAACATACATTGCGAATATTAAGTGAATTTGTCTAGTGGCCAAGAGATCGTGCTGCGGCGCCTGGTGATTTATTGTTTTACCAAAGGAATTCGGTGCTACCGGAAAACGGACGAAATTAATCATATATTTTTGCAGAGTAGGCTAGATGGAGGTCAAAGGTTTTGGCCGGTGCAGCGAATTGAATTGGGCTTAATGGAAGATTGTTGTAACTTCAATCGCCCGCTATAAGATATTAACGACTTAGCATTAATGAGTGCGGGTCGCGAAAAAAAGTAATGGACAAAAAACACAGATAACGTTTGTAATAAATTATTGAAATGAAGCAGAGGGCTCAGAATTAATTAATGTTACATACTCTTGAAGGCTAATATTATTCTTTTTGAAATCGTACTCCCGCAACCGCAATAAAATTTTCCGAAGAGAGCGAAGGGTATCTAAATTTCGGCCAAGCCCGAAATTAGCCTAAGCCCCCTAGTTTTTTTTTACCGTAGGCCAACGATTGGATGGATGGATGGATGGATATGGCGCTGAGATAGGTTGGGCTGGTTGCGGCCGGTACTGCAGCCTGCTGGCTTATTGTATTACCCATCTAAGCGAGAAAATTTCAGGTTATGAGCTCTGTCCTACGTAAAAGGCTTAGAAGAAAGGTAACCAGATTTACTTTGGGTGCACCCATACTGGTGGTTTGAGCCCCAAAGAAGTTTTGTCTCCAGCTCATAAGAGCGGGACATTCGAAAATAACGTGCGAGGCTGATTCCTCATCTTCGTTACAGAGGCGACATAGTGGGTCTTGTGTGTAGATCCCTATTGTATGCAGATGTTTCCGTAGGGTGCAATGACCGGTTATAAGGCCTGTCACTGCCCTGAGGTTCGTTTTACTAAGACTGAGGGCTTCGGTGCAGCTGGTATGCCAGTTAGATTCCAGCATGCGCTTGCTATGCCTGAGCCCTTCAGCGAGTCTCCATCGGTCTTGGAATTTATCCTCGGTCCTTCGTCTGGCAACGGTTCTGGCAGTAGATTTACTGATCCCGATTGCAGGTTCAGGACCAGTTAAGGGTAGTTCGGAACCCTCTCTTGCGAGGGCACCTGCTTTCTCATTTCCTTCGATCCCCTTATGTCCTTTCACCCATTTCAGAGTTACTTTGTTTCGGGTGCTAGGTTTTTGAGATTTTGTTGGCATTCCCAAACCAATTTAGAGGTTGTTTTGGGATTTGCAATTGCTTTTATAGCAGCTTGACTGTCGGAGAGAATATATATGGTCTTATTGGTATATCCCTTTCGAGTACTCTCCCCTGCTGCAAGGTTTATGGCTATAAGTTCTGCCTGGAAGACAGTTGTATATTGACCTAGGGGTTTGGAGATACTATAGTTGTTGGTTTTAGTATAGACTCCTGCCCCCGTTCCTTCGTCTGTCTTCCACCCATCAGTGTACCACACAATGTGATTTGATAGATGGTTGTCGTTCCATTTACTCCAGTCTTCCCTAACCGTTGAGGTTTGGATGTTGGAGTCGAAGGTGTACATGGCCGGGGTATAGTCGCTGCCCATATCTAGGATTGGGTTTGCAATGATTTCTGTGATCGTACAGTGTCCTACCCTTTGTGGTGTCCACATGTTCGATGATTGGAGTCTGTACGCTGCGAGTCTAGCCTCTTCTGTGATTTTGAGGTCCAGTGGTGGCAGGTCTAGTAGTTTCTCTAGAGTTAAAGTTGGTGCACTGCGCATGGCGCCGGTTATGCTTGCGCAGGCCAGTCTCTGTACTGATCCCAACTTCGCTGCTGCTGTTTTTTGCTTGATTTTAGTCCACCAGACTATGGAGCCATAGGTCAGACGGGGTTTGACCACAGCTTCGTATATCCAGTGTATCATTCGTGGTTTTAACCCCCACGTTTTTCCTATTGCTCTTTTAGTAGCATATAGGGTCTGTTTGCCTTTTGAAATTGTGTTTTGCAGCTGCTTGTTCCACGTGAGTTTGTTATCAAGGGTGACTCCCAGATATTTTACCTCCGTGATTAACTGCATTTGTTGGTTGAATAATGTTGGAGCGATGAGCCCTTCCAAGTTGTATTTGCGACTGAAGGTTATTAATGTTGTTTTGGTGGGATTGACCGATAGGCCTACCCTCCTACACCAATCCTCCACTTGGGTTAGAGCTTGTTGCATGAGTTCAGAAATAACTCCTGGATATTTTCCCCTTATAAGGATGCTGATGTCATCGGCATATCCTAGGGTATAGAAGCCTGGACCAGTAGGCTGTCCACTACAAAGTTCCACAGGAGGGGTGAAAGTATACCCCCCTGTGGGCGACCTTTGAGGACAGCTGTATACATCGTTTTCACCGAATAATTTTGCATGTACTTGTCGTCCTTGAAGCATTGATTTTATCCACCGAACTCCATGACTCGAGGCGCCGTGTACAAGAGATTCAAAGGAAGTGTTGTCGAAGGCCCCCTCTATATCTAGGAAGGCCGCGAGCCCTATTTCTTTGATTTCTAATGTGGTCTCAATCTTCCCAACTAGATGGTGTAGTACTGATTCACATGATTTCCCTGTCTGATAAGCATGTTGGTTTGGGTGCAACGGGAAAAGCGACAGGCACCTTTCCCTGATATGTTTATCGACGAGCTTTTCCAATGAATTAAGTAGGAAGGAGGTTAGACTTATCGGCCAACGATTGCTCACGACAAGTTTTCGTTCGCCCAACCTCTCATAAGGTGTTAGCATAAAAACGGTTTAGACTCTTCACATTATATGAAAGGGCAATGCATTTAACTTTTCATAAATTTTGCAACGTATATCTCCGACTAGATGTATGAACAGGGTGTCCCAAACTCCAACGATAGCCCGCTAACCAGTGATAGCGCATCTAATGTCCGTTACGAGAAAAATACAAAAAAAAAACAGTTTCGTTTTTTTTTACAGTCATTTGTAATTATTTCTTCCACTGTAACTGCAAATCTTAATATTTCTCAGATTTTGTTTTTGCTCTGCAACAACAACAACATACTCTATTACCTTTAGTGTGACGAGAGAAATTGAAAATTTTGAAACTATCGAGCTGAAATTTTGCTTATAAACGTCTTTCCGTGGTACGATATTTCGAAACGAGTGGACCATGAGGTCATTGGACTGCCACTGAAGCCCCATATATCGCAAATTAGGTTCTTCGAAGGAACGCTTTAAAGCTTAAGTGTGTTTCTAGTAAAGCATCTAAACATATCCAGGAACAGATCGAATGGAAACAATATGCCATAGGGCAATCATGTAGACCTAACCTCCGAAAAGAAGCTTGGTTTATTGGCTCCAATACAGGACAGGGTAAACTTTAAACTGGAACTTTGTAACATTTTTTCAAAAAAGTTTCTTAATAGAAAATTTTAAGTGATTGCACCCAAGCAAAATTCCGTTTTCCTAAAAAAAAAACGGATTTTTCGGCTTGTATATATTTTATTAGGCTAGTGATCCGTTATGAGCAGTATCTGCTATCTCGATCCTCGATTGCCTTCCAACAAATTTTGAATCAATAAATAGAAAATCATTAGGGTGGATAGATAGAGTGCAAAAAAGTTAGGCTTCAAGGATGCCCATGCTCTAAGTAGTACATATTCGGTTTCCGCATTTTGGAGGGTTTTCTGATATTTAAGCTGCTGATGTTGTAAGATTCATTAATTTTAATCACAACTAATTGAGAGCACGAGAAAATGTACTTTCTAATGGAAGTATTGAAATTACCTAGAATATGATGAAAGCCTCTGTGACAATCTTTCGTGGGTCGTACTAGACGGATTTCTGGCTTAGGAATTTTAATTTGAACATTGAATGAATTGATAAATGAGTTATATTCACTTTCACATGTTTTTGCAATCTCAGAGCAACAGAATGTCGAAAGCTTACAATCCTTGATCCTTGTAGATCTTATGTCTGACAACCGTACCACACTCCGAATTCAGTTGCCTTCAAAACTTTGACGGCTACACTCGGTATATTTAACTAGTTTTAATTTGAGCTTCCACTATACAGATATTTTTTTTTACTCAAAAACTACACTTTGCAAAATAATATACATTGACGACGGTGGACTCTCGGTTCAAGTAGCTAAGTTTAACATGCCGTACTGCTCGTAAGAGTGCAATTTCGCGTGATTTTTCGAAATGAGGCGATTTTGTCTCCAAAGCAAAATAATCTAAATTATTCCTTCAGACCTGTTCTTGTGGCAGTATCTAAGGAATATAAGCTGGGTTTTGTCCAATATTCCAGCCGAGCTGTATGTGCGATGAAAAATACGAATCTTTACTGGAAAATGAAATCATATGTTTTTATTATTCAAGAACTGTTCTTCTATTAAAATTTATTGTTAGTCGATTGATTTTATGGGAAACACTCTGCACAATATGCGTGACCACAGAGGGAGCCCCTAAGAAGAAATTTTCCATTCACCCAAACTTGACTTCACATTTGACTATTTAGAATTTGAATAAAAAAGCCAAGTTATATGAGCATTAACAATCCTATGCAATACGATTTTAATTTTTTTGACTCTAATGTCTAGTCTACTTATGCTAAAAATAACTACAAAGAGGGTGATTCACTGTAGATGACTTTTTGTTTTTCAACATCACACTCTGCGGCTGGAAACCTGGTGATTAAAATAAATATTTCTAATTTCTGATACGTTTTCAAAAGATAAATTGTTTCGCTCCCAAAAAATATAATAATAAGAAATCTTTATTAACCCGGGAACACTAACCTTAATTTCAGGCGCTTGTTTCTAACCATGAGTCATTTTGACTCACTATGGAAATTGCTGTATTTAAAGTGGAAGAGTACGAAAACTTGTGCCAGATTTCCTTGGAATACTTATTTTATACAAGCTATATTAAGAGTTTGTGCATTATATCCGAATAAACTGTAGAAACAACAAGAAACCAAATATGCCAACTAAAGAATTTAGACGGTTGTTACTAACGTGAGTCATTTTGACTGACAAGAAACGTTCGTTTAGTACTAACCCCGTCACAGAAAAACACAAATAGCTGCTTACCAAAAAATCGGAAACGTTTGCTTACTCGGACATTCATTAGAAAACATATTTCTTAAAGAATACACGGGTAGCGGAACCCAATGGGCCAACCGCCCTTTCTACGAAAAATGGAAATATGTGGAATATGCGTCAAAATGACTCACATTAGTGTTCCCGGGTTAAGCATAATTGAAAGAACTTTTTCGTTTATTTATTTTTTTTTTTCATTTAAAAAATCTAATCTCAATCCTTCAGAATTACAAAAAAGCACCTTTGGAGTATTGAGACTCGTAAACTATTTTTCTTTTTAAATAATAATATTCTCCGCCTTGAAAGAATAATGATAACCATTGTTTCAAAGTAGTGTTGAAAATATGTAATGTGCTTTGGAAAAGTATACGTTCCCTCAAAGTATACAACTACAGGTAACTGCTTTGGCTTTTCTTTACAGTGTCCATACTTATTATAATGTCCAAACCCATAGAAAACAGTCTAACTTAAGCTATTCAAAAAATCTCAAATCTACATAATTTTGCATTCGAGCATGTACACTATACAAAACCGATTGCAAAATAGTTCCAAAAACTGCTTTGGTGCATAGAGCCTCAGTCATGGACGGAATAAAAAGGTTTGTGTACGAAAATTCAGCTGACCCACCTCGGGGGGGAGACTGGAGACACAGACACATATACTAAAGCCAAAACATATATATTTTAGATTCAGTTCAGAGTCCAATGTTTGCATACAAAAATGTGTAACAATCATGAAAAACTGTAGGAGAGAAAAACACATATTTCAGACCACTTGGATAAAGTATAAGAATTGCTTTCACTTTCATTGAATTAGATCTGGCTGGCCAGGTCCCGAAGTTGAACTACTTAATCTTGAATAATCCAATATGTTTTGTGTACCGTATTCTGCAGATAATGTTGTCCATGCACCTCTATACTAGCATGGGCTGTGCGTATATTTCTCGAATTGGCCACTTGGTTGCTCTGTTGCTGTCCGCATGTTATCTGACCATGTTGCAACAGTCGAATCCACACGATCAACCACAGCACGTTGTCTTATACTCTTTGATATTATATAAATAATTGCATCGAAAAAGATATTATACATTATACTGGCGATCATGTATTCACTCAATTCGGTGGGATTTATAAGTATACTTTTCAATATCAGAGCAACACAAAACGTATAGAAACAGTTAATCAGTCAGACAGATAGACAGACCGACCGACAAACAAACTTGTAGATACAAGATATACAAATGTCTATGATCGTTGCATTTCAATTGTTTGACAACTAATGCGGAAGGAAGCTGTTTGAACGGTGTTTCAACGCAATCCAAAAATTTGTGCGGATGATGATCATTTGTAGCTGTTATGTTGAATAGTTGGCGTTATTTCGTGCGTGGTATACATGTTTGTATTAGCCGGGGCATCTTTTTGTATTTGTACTATTCGGGCTGAATTTTATTGGATGAAAGCAATTGTGCGACCAATTTTTGGTACGAATTTTTCGGGTAGACCAATGTAAGTGGGTGATATTCATCAACTCATTTAATAGACTTGCGCAATATTTTCATCGGAAACGTAGGCAGATATCAATTTTAACTAAATGAAGTGATTCCTAAATATTGACCAAAGATCAATTTGTACTTACATACTTATTAACAACTTCAAAATGTTATGAAAATATTATGAGAGGTACGAAAGTTTACTTAGAAATTCTGTTTTTTTTTTCGTTTATGCTAGAACGCAAGAGAATAAAATAAAACAAATTATAAATTAATCGTCATTCATCACCTGATTCTTTTGTTAACGTATTCTTTGGATATTTGCTTTATCTTAATACTTCAATGCGACATTCAAATAAAATACTAAAAAGTTAAAACGTATTTTTGGAATTTTTTCATTAAATGCAAGCCCTTATTTCAGACTTGGACTTTCCCCAAAACTAATCGATTTCATTTTTCTTCTTTTTTCAGGTATGTGTACAAATCAATTCATAATTGCAGACCATATCGCAACTATTTCGGTAAGAACATAAAACATGCAATAAAAACAAAGAACAGCTTACGAAATAACAAACTTTTTTTTAAAAATATCTCTGACAAAATACATTTCACAACAAACCTTCGAAAATCCAGTACAATATGAACATAAATCACATCATTTATCTTTCAAAACGAAAGACTTAAGCCAGTAACCCGATCTGATGTTCAATCGTATATTTGACAAAGTTCAAAACTTCAGTCACTCGCTTCCACATTTGTTCGACGTCAACTCAATATAAAGCCAGTTTTGATGAAAATTCACATAAATTGATTCCATTATGCCAACCATTGATTGATTGGTGCCCTTTATCCATACATTTGTGTATGGCGCAACTTATGCGCGATACGATACATAAGAATATTTGAAATACCTGAATAATGTCTTTCAATGGCACTTTATGGATATCGCGTTGAAAGGCAACAACAATAACAGAATTTGAAACAGAAACACAAATCGATCACATATGCATGCACATACTATTATGTACGTGTATGATGTAAGCGGAGCATGTCAGCAGGATTCCTTTTCAAAAACACTTCTCGTCGTTACCGACAATTTGTATAACAGTTACAATATAACGCTGACATTCGACACCCCGGCAGAATAGTTTTGTCTGCTTTCCTCATAAATTTCAAAAAAGAAAAAAAAATGTACTCAAATAACACTGTCACGTCACTATCATGTAGAGGCGGCCGCACCGCGCCAATACAAAAGTCGCGCAATGTACTTTGCTATTCCCTTTGAAGCTATATAATGAAACAACTCGTGCTATACTTAACATTACTTTAGACAATTTCAAGATAATGCGCCATGCCAGGCTTGCACTCTACGCCAGCCATGAGAAGCTTGGTACGTTTACGACCAGCTAGTATAAATAACATGATCATTTTCCGCAGGTGACTGCCGAACAAATTCGTTTTTTGGTAGACCACATAGCAGGAGTGTTTTGTTATGCCTATACGGTTAAAAGACGACAACGCAACGCGGGTCACACTAGGCTCCATAGTCGTCACATATAGCTTAACACGCGACTTTCTATAATGTGATCATAAGTTACAGGGATCCATTAATCTGACTGGGATTGTGTGTACTGTATGGTATACTTCGGATTACATTATTAGAGCGATTTTTGCCACCATTGTACTGTTACATCAAATTTAAGGCGACACGGTCTGGTTTGGTGACTCGTCCAGTTGCGTCGACCATGGAACAAAAATTATTGTATGGGTAACATACACTTGGATCTCGTTGCAATTGCTATATGAAATTGCGCGGCTGTGGTCCGCGGTGAACTATTAAAATGCTTAAATGGCCATTTATGTGCAAAATAATGAGCAGCCAATGTAAGATGTTGCGAACTTGGTGGCGAGTATTGGAATGTGTACAACAGAGTCCAAAAAGGTGACCAGATTGTGATTCTGCACAGGCCACAACTGTGATGGGTCAACATTCAGGAACCGTATCGTACGGAATGTGCTTTAATTGGATGTCATTTAATGAAGAGAGTGTCTAAAGGGTACTGAAACTAGTTGCATTACACATTTGCAAATGTTGATTCGAGTTGCATTAATTTGGGCATTGGCATTCTAATGGTTGGAGTACAGTGATACCGAATACGTTTAAATTCAATGTTCTTGTAACAACTAAAAACACAGAAACACAGTTTGTACAGTACTCGGAAGACAGGTATCTATAGATAGGATATGGATCAAGGAAGATTTAAGTTTTTGGAACATATGTGTATTCCGCAATATAAAAATTTAATATCAATCTAATATTGGTGTTTCCACGCTTACGTCGTTTCTACAGGTTAATTTCACAAGAGAAAACCCACTTACAACATTGGTGGCTCCGGTTAAATGTCTTTTTCGATAATCATCATGCACCACGATTCATAATTCGATTTCGATCCAACAAAATTAGGCGCTCCTTTCCGTTCTCGAAACAACAAGTCATCATTTTTTTACTAGCAAAAATTAGTGCAAAGTAGGTATGGATTTAATATTCCGCTTAAAAATTTACTGGCGTGAAAATGGGAAAAATGTGATTTTTTGCTTGAACCTGGACCGGAATGAATATCATATTTTTAAATAGAATGCCAAATACATACTTTATGCTTCTGGTTTTGAAAGCAGCACTTTCCAACAGACTACTTTGGAGAACTATTAATATATCAAACAACAAATTTTCCAAATTGATCGGTATGATTCCTTCCTTGAGTGCTAGATGACACCGAGACGGATGATCAATTTCAACCCCTCTTTGCTACAAATGTCTTGCCTTTTATATACAAACAGAAAATATTTCCGATTTCTATCAAATATTTTTATGATATCTTCAAAAATGTTTTAGCTCGCATCGATAAATTTCTGTAAGCGAACCCACTGAGTCAGGTTACTCTGATAAATCGGTTTCTTGTTTAACCCTTCTGTCGGCACCTACTACAATATGCATATTCTATACCCAATAGGTCTGGGTGGACCTACTGAAAAAAAAATTTTATTTTTTATAAAAAGTTAAATTTTTATCGGTATAATCATTCTACCCATTCTTTACAGCCATTTATAAACAATAAAAGCATTAAAATCTTTTTTGTAGATATACTAGAAGCGTTTTTAAGAAGACATATTTTGAGGTGGTATTCGTACAAACATGTTTCTCCCTTTTTTCTTCTATTTTTGCTTCTCTTTTTTCATTGCGTATCCGTACAGAAAGTTTGATCAAATTATCCAAGTCCAATATCTTTAAGGAAATATTTGGCACTCTGTAAGTAGATTTTATCGCGATATTAGTCTGCAGATTTGGGGAAATCGATAGATAGAAATAGGGAATTTTCAACCGCAAAAATCATTTCATTGTAAATTTTCCGTAAATATCTCAATTAAATCTATTAAGAAACACTATCGTAAGTCACTAATACTTAGTTCATACTATTACAAAGGAAATAAAACTCTTTTGATTTTCCTAGAATCAAATCTCAGTTGATTAGGTGATGATATAAGACGGGATAAAATTAGGCGTACCCAATTTGCGAACTTCACGGCTTTTTAAAGCAAAATCTCAGAAAATTTTATCGTTTATCGTACAAATTTAATTTGAATGACTTTCTTACATTATAAATAGGAGATTTTTAAGAGAATTTAATATTGTCACTTTTTACCTCAAAAAGAAAATGGGGGGAAAAACTATAGGTCTGGCCAGACCTATTGGGTATCAAAAAGCACTATAAATTGAAAATCTTAAAAAACCTGCTCAAAACTTTAACCGATTTTTTTTAATTTTTGCAAAATGCTTCTAAACATATTATTCTAGGATATCATGAAATATGAAGTCGCTGCGATTTCATCTTCTATACTTTTTTTACCAATATATAGTGCCAAAGGTCTGGCCAGACCTATGTGCCGACAGAAGGGTTAAGCTACATAGGCTTCGTAGAAAAATCTCTCTAAATTAATAATAATAAATCGAACCGCTTCCTGACCATTGTTGTCTTTCTAACAATGCGGCGCGCTAAAAATCAAGTGAGACAACCCTGCTGTTGACGTATTTGCTGCATCTGTGACAACCTTGCCTTTATGCGTACTTGAGTGCCTAACAGTGCGTGAAAACTTTCGCTCTCATCTCTCACAGATGGTAGAAGTCAGCTTTTTCCTCCTTCTAAGGTCTGGCAAGTTATTATCTCCATAAGGATTCATCGGAATCGCTCTGATTCTGAAGATGCCGTTGTTCGCGTTCACCTAAAGAGCAATCGCTATCACAGACTTGGTGCGCTTCCCAATGATGCGAGGAGCTAACAAACTATAGCATCTAAAGAAATGTACAGAATTCAAAGTCATCATGTCGTTATGCAATGAAAGTATCGTCTCAAAAATTTTGCAACGTTTAAGCTTGGAATGAGTCACATCCGAATCCATCAATAAATTCCTACAACAGCAGTGGATAGGTACAAAGAGAACCCAAACTCTTACCGCTTTTCAAATATAACAGAACACCTTTCGGTTAACTCTTTGTAGCTATATATTCACTGTAAGCATTTTTGGCTGATTTAAGTTTCTGTCAGAATGAAATAATGTACACTGTGTGTCAGAAAAAAAAACCAAAGAATATTGTTTTTCAATATGATATATAGATAGATATCGATGCCTAAGCGCGCATATGTGTTAACTGCAATTTTCATGAAAATGAGTTTATTTCATTTTTTAATTCATCAACCTTATAGTCATAATTCTGCACAAACGTTTTAAGCGATTGTCCATTAGAAACGCCACAAACGTGAATGCACTTCCGTGTTAACCCTTTACAGCCCAATGTTCCCAATTGGGAACATAATTTCATGTTTTTTTTTTAAACCCACTTGCAATTTTTTTTTGTTCTTTTTCATTTTTTTTTAGTTTGTTAACAAGTTGGTAAAAAGGAAAAAAAATAAATAAATGATTAAAAAACGGCCGTTATTTTTTGGTGATTTTTAAAAAATAAGGATTTTTTTTAGTTTTGGGGAAAAAAATTTCAAATTTTTTTTAACCAACAAAACCTTGAAATTTTAATGTATTTTTATTTTTTACTATTAATAAATACATACGAAATAATAGTAGTGACCTTAATTTTATAAAAAAATAATACCGTTACCGGCTATACATGTTCAAATTGACGTGTTCCCAATTGGGAACATTGGCTCACTTCAGTGTCTTGTAAAAAAAATTATTTTGTTTCCAATTTTTCAATATGACTGGACATTGCAATTGCATGTAATTTTCGAATGTTCTATGTCAGTCTCTATTCGGTGTTCATAAGTGAGAGTTCAAGTTCGTAAATTTGGTAGTGGAATATCTACAGAGCTTAGATGATTGCGACGTGGGTTCATTGAATAATATAGATATCAGCCAATTACCTCCTGCGGAAAACGACAAAGTTACTGACGAGGAAGACATTGAGCAAGAAATCTTAGACCAAGTGATGCTTGCGGTGAAGTTTCCGTTATAATAAAAAGGTCGGAAGATAGTGAGGCATCGGGCAGTAAAAATAAACGTGTCCAGAAAAGAAAAGCTTCAAATGGTAATCATCAACGGTTGACCACAAGTGGATCATAGCCCAAACCGAGGCAAAAAAAAACCCGACATTGCACCTCTAAATTGGTTTCCCAGCATTAATTTTCAAAACCCAATAGAAAATGAGCCGGTAAAAAACTTAGAAACTAGCTTCCCTTGAAAACTTTAATTCCGGTAGAAATATATTATTAATTCATGCCACAAAGCTGTCTGCAGCATTTAGCAGAAATAACAAAAATCTACGCCATTCAGCATGTTGATCAGATCGGCGTTGAATGGACGTCGTTTTGAGGCATACTCCTTCTCAGTAAGTACCACCTTGTTGCCTTCTGAGAATCACTACTGTGGGAGACATTTACACTCCAATCGCATCAACCGTAAAGTCCCTTGCAGGAATCGAAAGTCATGGCGAAATCAGCATGTATATATTCTGTGAAGGAGAACAAAAATATAGGCATACAACAACCACATCTTATTCACAAATATAACGACGGAATGGGTGGGGTGGAAGTTTTAGATGGACTTCTAATCTTCGTATCGCCCATGCCTACGATGGAAAAAGTAGTGGTGGAATCTATTCGCTAATGCTCTCAACATGGCAGTAGTAGCAGCTTGGTTTGTGCATAAGGAAATGCATGGGAAATCGGCAATGACTCACCTAGACTTCAGGCGGGAAGTAACAATGTTCCTGCTAAGGGTTTCATAAAAAAATAGGTCCACATAGCCACGTCCTAAAGCACATGCTAGCCCAGCAAGATGCAAATTAGATGGCCACTATTTGATAAATTCATCGCAAGGAAGATGTGCTTTTTGGAAGTCATATGCACGGTTGGAGTGTAGGGAGTGCAACAAACACTTCATCTTGAATGAATTTTGCCAAAATATGATTTATACTTTTCCATAAATCAAATTCCAAAATATGATTTATACTTTTCCATAAATTACATTGAAGAACCAATAAAGTCCAACATATCTGGAATAAAATCGACCTTGTTTTGTTTATATCCCATTACTGGCCATTGTTCCCAATTGGGAACAGCATAGAAAGGGGGGAAGGGGGTGAGGTAAAAATTTTTTTTTGGTATATTCTTAAAAGAATCATATTTAGAGTTAATATTCAGGAACAAAAAAAAAGGAAATTCAAGCGATTAAGAGTTCGGACTTTAAAGGGTTAAGTGCATAGAAATCAATTTTGTGAGTGCCACATGCACTAAGTGCACTTACACTAGCTGCGCTCTTTAGAAAATAGTAAATGTGTGTGCACACATGTGACAAATGCACGTACCGAAGGAAGGAAGCTTGGTTTTCGTTTGCTGTTTCGCTTATTCAGCCGGTTATTCGTGGTGGCTGATCAGTATATTACCTATGGGCTTAGATATACAGTGGCAAAGAATAAAATAGAATTAATCGCCACAATTTTTATTTACTTAAAATGAGAAATGATTGCAATTTCGTAGTACTTGCTGTACAGCATGATCGGTACTTCAAGAACAAATCCCAAACCTTATCCCGTTAAATGCCTCAATTTTAATGATTTTTATGACTACACCTCTCTGAAAAACGAAGTGTTAAAAATACTTCATTTAATACACAAAAAAAAGTCAAATGGCTAAAAATCAATTGGCTTAGATTTGAAAAGGGAGAGCCAGACATCATTCAATACAAGTATGATTTGATAGCAGAAAATTTTATGAAAATAGGCATCAATCGAGGCAAGAGAGGATGTAGTACGGTGGCACATGGAACGCTATAATTTTGGACAAGAAAAATTGCAGAGAAATCCCTATTTTTAAAGAAAAACGAGACCGAGACAAATTTCGGGTGCGGCGTAAGACGACTGGTATTTAATCCCTCCCTCCCATTATTTTCCTTTCGTCTTCACAAAAAATCCGTTGCGTCGGCAAAACAATATTTGTATGGGGTTTGGTTGGAATAAGTGGGCAAGAAAAAATATTTACCCATAAGATTTTACTGGGGGCTGCGAGAGCATGGCTCCATAGTACGATTCCATTTGTTTTGTTGCTTTGATAAAGACACATTAATTCAAGGTTTTGTGAAATTGGTGTACAAAATATTTCTTAGAAGGGGGTTGGTTTTGTATGGCAGCCCCATGAGCCCATGGTCCGATTTCATCCATTCTTACATTTGTTTTGTGTCATCAATAGAAATACTCTCTCTTTCTTTGGTTCCTTTTAACCCCTAGTGGGGCATACGGCATTGACTACGCCTCTTTTCCACCTCTGCCTAATAGCAGCCATCGCCTTTAGCTGGTCCCGCGATTTGCCTATAGATTTTCCCTCTGCCTCAACAGATCTTCTCCATGTATTTTTGGGTCGTCCCACACGACGGCTAGCATTGGTTCCCTGAGGAATAGAAATACATTTGGTTGAATTTGGTTGAAATTGGTGCAATTAGAAAAAACTAATTTGGGGAGTTAGGTTTGTATGGCAGCGCCATGACCCCATTGTCTGATTTTACCGATTCAAACACACAAACTGTCTGCAGTAAAAAGAAGCATTTGTGCAAAATTTCAGCTTTATATCTTTTTAATTGGCCGAGTAAAACGCGTCGCAACAGACAGATAGACACACAGACAGACGGACGGACAGACAGATAGACAGATGGACATCGCCCAATCTACTCCCCAAATCATGCTAATCATATATGTATACTTTTTATATGGTCGAAGATGCTTCCTTCAATGCGTTACAAACTTCATGACAAGAGTTACCCTTTCACTCTATGAGCGAAGGGTATAAAAAAAGAGCTGCTAAAGATGTAATCCCCAGGATTACAAACCATTTATCGATAATTTGCCTACTACCTCAAGAAACGCTTAAGAGAATGTTTTTTATTTGTAGTATTGTTGTTTATTTGTCAGTTTCGTTTAATTTTTGTCTTTTCTTATTCTCAAAATTTAATTTAATAAATATAGCATCCAAATTAATTGGTTTTTTTCATCTTTTGATATATTTACGGCTATAATCAATTAGTGATAAGTAGAAAACTGTTTTATTGCCAAATGTGGTAAGTGAACACTTAATTGAAATTTGACCAAAAACAATATTAAAAATTAAAAATTTATATCTATTATTATACAAGATAATGCATAACAGTCCACAGAATCATTCAAAATATCTTTATAGCCCATAATGTCAGTTTCAACCAGAGAATTCACAATTAAAAAAGGGCATTTTTTGTTTTTGCTCTCCTGTAAAATTTTGTTTTTTGCAGTTATATTATATTGTGGGGGGCTTGAACCCAAAAAAGGATTCGGAGCACTGAAGTGGGTTTATTGTACTGTCGCCCCAGTCACATGTGAGTAGGACTATGCCTGACGATCATGGTTGATCATGCTAAGAAATGAGTCGAGGTTGCTAATCAAAGCTATGTCGTCCGTGTCTGGATAGGCCACTCCAAATTGTATCCAGCGGCGTTGGTCCAGAGCATCACATTCGCAGAGAACGTGGAGTCAGGTCTCGTCATCTTCTTCGCAGAATCGACAGCTCGCGTCCTGTAAGAGCCTGATTGTGCGCAGATGTAATCTCAGGCAGGAGTGACCTGTAAGAATCCCACGTATGATGCGTTCTTTATTTTTGCTTAGCTAAAGCAGCTCAGCCGCTCTTTTATGGGAGTATCCTGGTATGAACAGTTTGGATTACCCGGGTAGTCTGTCCCAGTGCTCAGATGCCTTAAGTCGTTCGTGGTCTTTGATTTGTCTTTTTACTATACATGTCGAGATGCTACAAAACGGTTCTGGTCCGTAGAGGTGGGTAGCTGCGGCTATGCGTGCCAACTCATCCGCCAGGTCGTTCTCTGTGACGCCTTTATGACCTGGGACCCGGAAGAGTGCTAATCTGTTATTTGCTAGTTTGTTCAGATCATTCATGCAACACTGAACCAGTCTTGACGTGACGGTGTGAGTGAGTGTCTTCATAGCAGCTGGGCTGTCTGAGAAGATCGCTATTTGTTTATTAACATAGTTAGCACGTAGACCGAGATCAGCGCAGGTTACTATTGCGTGAACTTCTGCCTGGAATACAGTGGTGTGATGCCCCATAGGTATAGATATCCTATGCGCTGGGCCAAATACACCTGCTCCTGAACCTTCGGTTGTTTTAGTAGTCAGTAAACCATTTTCTGGTATGTGGGTGCAGCCTAGCGAAATTAGAGGCCACTTTTCTTTGCTCCATGTTTCGGCCTGAAAAAGGCAGCCGCAGAGATCTCCATGGTCGCGCCAGTGATGTTGTTGGAAGATTTTAGCTGCCCCTTCGGTTTCGAGAATTATGTCGACAGGATGTAGGTGGAGTAACACCTCTAGAACCCTGCTAGGGCAGGATCGGAGTACACCGGTGGTAATGAGACATGCTAGTGTCTGTGCCTTGCCTAACACAGACTTTCCCTCCGTTGGCAGGGCTCTCTTCCACCATACGACAGCACCGTAGTCTAGAGTTGTTCTAACTATTGCTCTGTAAATCCAGAGCATAATTGATGAGCCGGAGGTATGAAGACTTTTGTCACAAATTTTTTGCATATCCAAAGGGCCCTGGTGGGTTTTTTCAGCAGCCGCTTCGACATGCTTTTGCCAGTAGAGTTTATTGTCGAAGATTAGCCCGAGATAATTGTCTTGATTCCCAATCGGTAGTTGGGTATTGTACATTATCGGTACGATACTAACATATTCACATAATTCAAAACGAAAAACTTAGGCCAGTAACCCCTCTTATGTATTATTTTCAAGAACGTTTTTTTTTTCAACTGAATTATCTAACCTAATATTTTTCATCGAATTACAGTAGGTAGAATTCATATCAAAGGGAACAGTGAGGCAGTTTTTTTTTAATTTGGCGCAATTGTAACGGAGTCCTTAAATTGCGCATGCTCCGGGAGCAAGTTTCCACACCATAACATAGTATAACTAGTGATTATGTTGCATGGCAGTTTGCGATTTGCTGGGGTTGTTTGGTCGTTTTCTCGTCAAATTCCATAATTTGGAAAATGTGGTATTTTCTTGGACATTAGTTGGACATTAGTTTAACTATACAACTTTCTTTTAAATGTGCAACTAAATAATGAGAATAGAATACTTTCACATAACTCCTACGATCTTTTGAAAATATCCTGCTACACCTGAATTTTCTCTGCTTAAATGCATCTCTTGTTCATGTACTCCCCAAATACCCACATATCCATATGAATGTTTATTTGATTACAAATGTCGCCGCGCTAGCGCTGTTTCACCAATATCCCAGTATTCGAATCAATTGAAATGTCAATCTTATTTTCGCGACACACACTCACAAGGCGGGCGACACAGAAAATGAGAAACTAAAACCTTGTTTGTGTCGTTTAAAACATTTCTAGCAACCGCACATTTCGATAGATCTAAAAAAGAGTCTAAACCCGTATGGCGACAACGACAGTAGCGATACAATCAGAGGCTGATTGATATCTGTCCCAATTGAGTATTTTATCAAGTCATTGATAAGATCTTGACTTCCTGCTTGCTGCAGGTATTAGACTGTGAAATTTACGTACGCCTTATGTCGTTTAACAGTTGAATCATATAAAATGCATATTGCAGAGGTACTATGGCTTTTATAGTGAATAAAATATTTTGATTTTTGTAATCGATTAAAACGATAATATTTATACAAACCATTTTATAAGACGACGATGGTATCAAAGTGTTTTGACAGTTGTGTCTCAAAAGGAGTCCATATGTTTACTTTGTATAATGCAAGTGAAACTGCATGGTCCGTTGACTGTGACTTTTTATTGAATTGATTGAAGAAATATTATGTTATTATACTTTTAAAATGTAGGTACTGCAAATATTGCACCAAATAAGAAATTTATTGAATATTTTTACGTCGCAATATATATCTGTTTACTTATGCTTTTTCTACGTATTTTTTTGAATTACATGTATCTCTTAAGGGCAATTACCGGCGACTACTGAAAAAGTAGTCACAAACTAAAGTACGTATTTTCACATTATTTGTAATAAAGTTAATGAATGTGAGAAAAAAGTCATTAGCACTTTTAATTTGAAAACAATTAAATTTAGCAGATAGCTTTAATAAAACAAAATCGTAACTGTGATAAGCTCGCACCTCTTTTCGTGAAAACTATTCGAAAAAAAAAATCATGTATCAAAGTAGGTTACTCTGCTTATTTATGAATCGTATTTTTATCATATATCGGAGTATGACCTTCTTAAGATTTACGTTTATTTATCACGACACACGACTGTCTGTGCTGTGCACACAATAATTATTTTCGAAATTCGTCAGTCTATATGACTTTATGATCCTTAACGAGTTCGGCTTTATGGCTGTCTTAGTGATCGTAAAAGAAGATAAATTACTGTTTTTAAAACTTCAAATAAACTGCATACATAAATTTAATGGGCAGTAAGCTGAATTTGTGTTGTAGTGCAATTTGTAAGATTTCGATCTGTTAGTGTTGAGTTTCAATCAAAATTAGTGCCAGACAAAACACAATGAAATGAGCACTTTGACTGTTAAAATGGTAATTGTTTGTATTTTCAAATTTGCTGTAATATTCTTATTATGCAGGCTATTGAGTACATTTCAAAGAAGCGTTGATTGGATGTCAGTAGTGTAAATATGTAGCTATAATATAACAAGCTAAGAAAGATCGATTTGACCCCTTGTGCTCGCTCCGATCATATAAAATTCCATACAAAAATTCTCAAATTGAAGAATAAAATAAAAAGTGTGGCGATTTCTTCCAGGCCCGCATATGTTTTTGGTCTATTCTTAAGACGTATTTATGAAAGGTGTAATTTATTAATTGGGTCCGTAAAGAAACAGATATTTTGAAAAACTCACTTTTGGGTGATATTTCGGTTTCATACCCCGACCCTCTTTTTTCCATTTCGTCTGTTATATTTTTGTGAACTCGATAAAGACACACTATATATGAGTTTTGGATAAGCTGGGTCCATAATGAAAGACTCCATTTCTGAAGTGAGGTTTCTATGGCAGCCGCATGATTCAATGCTCGATTCTTGGTCGTCCCAAGGTATGTTCTGTGCGTTCGATAAGAATACAGTTATATAAGCTTTACTTGCGATAGTTTCTAAAAGAAAATTCATTTTTCTTAGAAAAACCCACTTTCGATGGTTGAGTATTTTTCACAGCCCTATAACCTACAATACTTATACCTTTCCATATTGAAGTCTGAAACCGTCCCGCATTATCAAAGTGCAGCTAAATTGATCTAGTACTTTTGGATGAAAAACATTATGAACGTACAATGTAATTGAATATGTTAAAAGCATGCTATGTCTTTTCGGTAATTTCGGGTTAAAATTTCGTTTGTTTCTGTATAGAGACATATTTATGTGACTTTTGGGCAGAATTAATCCCTAAAGGAAAATTATTTTCAACACAGGTCCGGATTTACCGTCTGTAGTGCCCCTGGGCAAGCTGAAAGTAGATGAAACGCGTTCATGTGTCGTGTACCATTTTTTTTTTAACATACGTTGGTTTGCGGCGTTTTTGGAAGTAGCAGAACTTCAGTGAAAATTACAGATAATTTACTTCTTAGAAAGAATTTTGGATTGAACGTCTAATTAAATTTAATGTTCAGAGGTATACGTATTGACACTCCAGTAAAGGTTAAATTAGGTGCTCATGGAGGAGCAGATATTCTTTAGAGCTCAACTGAATTTTAGAAAAATATGATGAATTTATGCATTGGATGCATAAGCAACCCCTAAAACTGTCACATGATGGGAAATAATTCGATTTCTGAGAGTTGGCAATATAAAACCAAAAACATACACTCGGTGCCAACAACGGGTCACTTTTAAGATATTTATTATTTTACTATCGCAAAAGGTCTTGACGCCCTAGGAGCGGATCTCCGTTTCCCCCGGGTAAGCCCGGTTCTCCCGCCACAGCCCACTAAATTGATTATAATTAGTACAGGATAAGTGTCCGTAACGTTTAGTGAAATTGAAGTCAATCGAAAGGTCTCGACTCCCAAACAATGGAAGTTAACTGTTCTCCATCTGCCGCCCCACGAAATGGTCGTTTTGAATACTTAATGAAACCAGCCCGAAATTGCAGTTTCTTGGATTAAGAGGTGGGGAATGGTATACCAGGAAAAAGTGGATCCAGGGAACAGATCTGTTCATTGGTGGTAAAGACCTTTCGTTATAATAGGGCAGAAGTAAAAAAAAGTAAGTGTCCGGTTTTCTTGGTTTCTAGTGTATGTTACTTCTCCGGTGCGCGATTCCCAAAACTATAGTGTTGAACTGGCAGGATGAAGTCTACGGCGACATTTTAATGCCCCGGGCACAGATAAAAAAAAAATAATAGTCGAAACGCCTATTGACGTCAGTTATGGAAGTCCGCCACTGACCAAAGATTCGACTTTCGCAGAGTTTCCTTTATTTTTTTTTCTGCCTCCTAAAATATTGAAATGTGTATATTTAACAGAGAATTAATTCAATGGAAGGAGGAAAGTTTCAGAAATATGCCGGCTTTCAAAATTTGCCGCCCTTGGTTTATAATGCATCCCAATGACCTATAACACTTATCATATATTTCTGCAATTTAAAACCACCCCGCAATACCAAGGATCCTCCACGTACAATTTCAGTCAAATCGGATAATTTGTTAGGTGAGAACGAACACATGAACAATCGACTTTTATACGTAGTCTGCATTCGATTAAAATCGAAATTAAAAATGGAACCATTTGATTTCTGTAAAAAAATGGGCTACTTGTAAAATCTCATCTTTATACTCGTCCCTTTAATCAATTTCTACACGTTTCATTAACCGCAGCTACCAAATAGGCACAGTACATTTCTTTTAAAAAATTAAACTTCTTGTGGGATTTTACTACAAAGGATCTTATTTTTTTATTACAACCCAACGAGGAGTCCTTCTTTTTCTTCCCTAAGAGGTTGAGTCATGACAGAAATTGTTGTGTGTAAGTGTTGCATAATCTCCAATGTCTAAATAGACATATCCACTTCATTTTTGGGAATTACTGCAATGCCATGTCTCATTATCGAAAGCGTCACGACCAATAAAATGAATCCCAAAACCAGGGCTGGATTTACCATATATGGCAGTAGCCGAAACGCCGTTATGAAAATTTTTGAGTTTATTAGCATTCACTTCTATTTCACGCTTCCCAACAAATTTGAGTTTGAAAAAAAAACAAGGAAGTTACATATGCAGAGTATGCTGTAAAATGAAATTGATCTAAATTTTTCAAAAATTTGTTATCAAAATTGTGAAATTCTAGGACTGAGTTTTAAGCTTTTTGTAACAAATTTAACGTTTGTGATCATTATATTTCCCGTTTTTAATGACGGCTGATAAAACCTAAATCCAGCGTGCAATTATTAACTACTTAAAATTTAGCAGCTGAATTTAAACTCATCTCCCATTCTTTGAATATGCAAGGATGCCTCAATTATAAAACGAGAAGTTAGCAGTTAATTTTTTTTTTAAATTCAGGCTTGCCTAATTTACTGACTGAAGATTCGATTCAAAAAGAAAAATTAGGCGGGATTTTGACTTCGTTTTGCTGTCCATTACTCTCATCTTTTGGATTTCACTTAAAGTGCTCTTAAACATTCAGAAGCTGAAAACGGCGTGAATATCCAGTGGCATAAATTGATCAGTCATCGAAAAACGTTTCGATACAAAGGGAATTTTTAACGCGTCTAAAGTATCAATAATTCTATTAAATTCAGGGGTTTCCCCTTCTTTTATCAAAACCGGGCTACAAATCCATAATGCGTGCGACATAAGACATTCAGATTAGTAGAACGAAAATCTCCGAAAATCAACATGATGGTCACTGATTTTTTTATTCATCATTTCATCGAGCCATTTCCAAACTTGAAAGGCATATTTCCGTAATTTTGTATGCGTTTAAACTTTAAGTACTTTATAAAAAATATCAGTTTAGGAAGGTGTCTTGACTGAACTGCCTCATCAAATTAGAGTTCAAACCAAGAGTACTCCATTGAAGACGGAACTTGTAAAGTAGGTAAGAGTGTGGCAGGCGGGCTTACAGGACACACTAAATAGATTTTTTTTTGACTAAAACCAATTAAAGAGAATAATTTCGAATTTTCCTAATTACAATAAATGGCTTCATAGTCCTTATAATCTAGTTGAAGCATTTATCAGTATTCTTTGCTTATATGCTTAGAAATAATTGCTCAACACATATTTCAAAAGTAAAATGCGTTTAATGTACACTCTATGAAATTTTTACTCTTATAATAGAAGGAAACTTTGTTTCCTTCTATTATAATAGTGAAATTACTCTGCAATCTAAATTTGCAAGTCAAGTGTAATTTTACATAAAAAATGTTTAAAAAGTACTCCAATATATTAGCAAATTTACACCGCGCTATGTGTAAAAACACTCCGTAGTAATAGGAATATAATGCGGTTTCACTCTTTTTTCGTTGTAAAGATTTAAGTGGCGAACCTTTATAAATAATATAGTTATCAATAAATCTATTTAAGGCTATATAAAATATAAACAAGTATCGGTCGAGTTTGGCTGATCAGTTTTTCGTCTGCATGGGAGGTTGCAATATGGTATTTTTTGTGCGATCTGTACACTTGTTCTTCTTCTCAGTACCGTAACTCAGCCGTTTATAGGTAATTTCCAGTCAACTTTACATTGCATATCATTTCGGAGTGTAATGTTGCAAGCACTAAATATTTCTTATCCACACATGTACGGAAATTTTGGACCACGCCGAGATTCGATCTCGAGACCTCTAGATTACTAGCATCGTAGAGTGCGGCTCAACCAAGTGAGCCACAGAGCGTGTACACATGAGTTCTAAATGCAGAGAAATTTTGGAAAAATGTGGTACACTGTGCTAAGTACAGCCGATTGAAGTATGACAACTGGAGAGCACGCTACAAAAAATGAGTAAAACGTGCAACTGCACGTTGTAAAATTACACCACAAATCCGAATTATACACATAAACGTTGTAAAAATGCACCAGAAAATCTGAATTATACAGAAGTGTAGCGTAAAAATACATTTCACACCGATTTTGGTGTAATTTTCTTATTTTACACAGAAATTGTTGAAAAATGCACTCTGTATGTGATTATAAGCGGGAAAAAGTGTAAAATTACCGCATTTTCAGCGGAAATTTAAATTCACTTTTTAGAGTGTAGACTTAAATCGCGTCACAGATATTTTCAACTGTCCTGCCAAGAAATTGGTTAATATGTCATGTACCACTAATAACATGGCTGTTTTTGGCACAGGTTACAAACGTTAGTCACAAATTACTTTATAGAGGCAATATAAAATAAATTGCAATCAGACACATGACTATAGCCACAGTTATTACAGAAATATTAAAATTGTCTGTATTCCTTATATTAAAACACGGACCAAATTATATCATACCCTCATCTAAAAAAACACAAAATCGATTCATGTCAATCAAAATTATATTGCAATATGTATTGGTGTATCTTTCATAGCCGTCGCGAATTTATTCTGACCCCGTCCAACAAGCACGTCAACATATTTCGACACAAGCGGATAAATTAACGTTACACTTAATATTTCTGGTGTTTCACAAAATTGGTTCAACGATGGATTAAATTGGCATGCGACGATCAGAGATACTAAGTACGCTGAACTTATTTTTTTCAGATTTCCAATTACGAATCGCGTTACAAAGACGTCCGTCGTAAGTAATTGGCAAATCTTTTTCATTATTTGGAGCCAACAGAATCAAGCTAAAATGGATGGATAGCTTCTTTCAAGATTTAATTATTAATTTCCTTATTGTTATTATTTACTAACCGAAATTGAGCCTCATTGAGTTGTCATTTCAATTACACGAATAAGTTCAGAGTTTGACAAATATTCATCAAATTGGACACTTCTACCACGAGCTGAACTTTCGCCTATTGTCAAACGACTATATCCGTATGTCCAACTATAACATTAAGCACGATATCGATTGATTGTTAGACAAAAACATATTTGAATTCCATCACATAATGGATATGTATATTATGAGTATTGAATACATCATATTTAATTCAGTGAAAATCTTTTGAACCAATTCCCACACTTTGGAAAATATTCTGAAAATCTGACCCAATTTCTTTCTCGCAATTACGCAATGAATCGTTGTTTACGCCATTCAAACTGCGTGCTGGACACAAATAAAAATTGCTATTCCGCACCAAAAATGCATCAAAGTGTTTCAGTATTTCGTAACATGTACACAATGAATGAAGAGTGCACTTACCGTCATTATTTTTAATCACGACTATTTATTATATAGTTAAAAGACCGTGCTTTTAGATGTACTCGCACGTTTGAAGACACCAAGTGACCAATTGTGGTGGCGATCGCAGACAAGGTCCTATGCTTATCGAATAAGTAATGAGCATGAAATCGTTTTTTCGGCTAATAAAGTGCAGCCTAGAGTGACGATAACGACAATAAAAAAAAAAACACTTTCACTCAGTAGGACAAATTCGGAACCGATAAGATTAGCAGCACTCTACCTACTATTATTATGAAATTTTCGGTTACCGGCAAATGAATATGAAAATTTGTTAGCAACTACTGAGCTGCTAATTAGATTCAGTTCATGTAGCATCGATTTATAACTTTCATAGGGCGAGAGCGGTTGGCTTTGACGGAAGTGTTATTGTTTCGCAAACTTACCATAGTGACCCAAAAATGGAAGAAGATTACCTTTAAAAGATACTACATACACCAAAGATATGATATTGTTCGGTAAATTCGTTGCAAGTCATGACGGATTATGGAGTGAGTGAGTGTTTGTGTACACACAAAATCGCCATTCATTTTCACGAATTCAGAATTGCAAAGTAATCATGCAGACAAATATCGCGATTATACGAACATGGTAAGAATATATGGAATTTGTCATCTATTTATGGTATAATTCCATGATAAATCTCTTGTGTTTGCAGAGCTATTTTTGTATTTATGGTTCTAGTTAAGTTAAAATGTGTGTGTGTGTAGGCGTATGTAACGAAGATATTGTATCTGTATTGTTCAAGATAGGACATAATATATGGCTTGGATATCCATACTTCAACTTACACCTACCTAACTTTTGATTGAACAATATTTTTAAATCGCACGATTTTTATGTGATCCTTCGCAAGTTGCATCCCGCTCGTAACGAAACATGTATACAATTAAAACCGCCTCGTCATTACTGATAGGCAGTAGTTTTGCCATTTCTTGATTATAATTGCTTCGTGGTCGCTAATTTGCATCGTTTATATGGACACACGTAGGTACAGCAAAAGTAGGCTATAGCTTCATTATACGATTACCACACGTAATTAAAAATTACGATTACGTAAAATTATGATTATTAATAACAATTGATATTGAAAATCGAGCTTCCGCTCGTGATATCGGCAATCGTAGTTGCGGTTAATGAATTCCGCTGTAATGCATATTAAATCGATGTATGTACTTAACTACATTTCTAGAAAAGCGAAAGTATTCGGGAATTCAACTATTTCGTATAAAGTACCGATTTTTGTATACAATATTCAACTAGAAAGTATCCGATACAAATCGATACGAAATTAGACTATCAATATGGGCAACGATATATTTTTTGTAAATATGAATGATATTGCATATTGAAAATAATGAGAATACGTATGATTCAACTATTGCTTGTGTTTTTTTTTGGCTTGTCTATTGGTGATAGTAAAGTGATGCTTATCAGAAGGGAATTGAATGGCTCGTTCAACTATCCCATCAAAGGTGATTCTAGGCTCAGAGCCATAGCTGTTCGTCCGTAATATCGCGGCCAAGGAGGCTTCAACTCTGAAAATTCGAAGATTATATCATTATTCCATCCCTTAAATATTATTCAAACAAAGTTAACATGAGATATAATATGCTGTGCCGCGTTAATTGGGTCGGTAGTATAATTTGTTTGAGAAATAACGCAATCAATCAAATTGATATAAACATTTACGCATTTACCGTCATCCTGGTATGTTCTTTTTTTGTGATAATTGAATATGAATGTTCCCCAGGAAAGAATAAAATGGATATTTTAACTAGTATCCAATCAAAGGTGATTCTAGGCTTTAGTCGTTTTAAAATTATTGCGCAGAACAAAAGTTTGACACGTTCATATTAACTTAATCCAAATTTTCAGCTTCATAAAATTTAACATAAACCGTGCTCGATGATACAGATAGTAAAACTTTAGATTAGTTTCAAAATAAATTTTTCTTTAAAAATTTTGAAAATAATTTTTAAATTGTACCTTGATCTCTATGCAAAGTTGGTAAAAGATGCTTTAGTGCTTCAGTGATCTAATTGAATTGCAATGTATGGATAACGCGGTTAGACTGGTTTGTTAGTTTTGATAAGTAACCCTAGAAATAATCTTATCTTCTTTTATTTCTTGCTGATCTATGTTTCAGATTAAATTTTTTTTTGGAGTTATCCTTTTCCATATTGTAAAAATTATTTTTTTCCCGAACGTCGAACTGACAAAAACCGAAACTTCGTAGAAGCAAGGTGCTTTGAGTGTGATTTACCAATTAATTCTGTCTATCTAAAACATTGGTTCCCAACTGGCAACTGTTGGCGGACATTTTTAATAAAGAATGTCTACGTTATTGCTTAAAAAATAATCCACATTGCATCAGCCGTTATCTTGTCACTCCAGAAGCCCAAAAATAGTTTCAAACCGATTACATACAGTACCCCAAATGTCGACTTTCGAACGACAACCATAATGCCCATTCTCAGTTTCCTTAGAGAAGTGTCTTTTTGGTGGTACTATGTACATAATATCCTTTGAAAACCCAAAATGAGCTTGTGGTGATTTTAAAGGGCTCAACTCACCGAATACTGTATTTTGATATGCATATCGACTATAATGCATTCTTAAAGAACTTTTTTTGTCCAAGGACATCTTAATCATAACAGGTGCCGACACCAAAATAATAAGGATCGCACCACTTAACTCCCATCCCAAATCGCTCCACAGGGGGAGCCAAGAGAACCAATTGAAAGATAACTTTTCATTCGCTTCAACGGCCAATTTACCGCTATTCCCGCAACTCATCAGTGATTGTCGATTCTTTGTAAGGGCGATCAAAGGAAAATGTATACCAAATTTAGCAATGATCAAACCACTGAAAGGTTGACTTAAAGCTTCGTTAGGTTTTCGCTATGTTTTACAATGTCACATTTTGTCACGGAACATCCCAGCGTACACATCCTAACACGTGTTTTACTATGTTATGTTCCAAATAATTATCACCAAGCTAAAAAAATTGTTTTAGACACTAATAAAAGAAAAAAATATATGTTGCTGTGGGGACTCGAACACGCACCTAACCTGGCGGATACCCAACCAGGCTGCATCGGGGCGATAAAGCTAGCAATCATCACATGATCACGTTCGAACATTTTGCAGAGCATTTACATATTGCTGAATGGAGAGAAAGAAATGTCCAACGAATCAATGATTTGCGGTGCGGTGGCGGACATAATTGGTTGAATTAAATTTCACTGCTAAAAATGTTTATGTGCAAACTCTTCACCCTGTTTGTTTTCAACATTCAATTCAAGGTACAGTGGCTCCAAAAACATTGTACGTACTGTACAACCACTGTTACGTACTGTTTCATTTCAACATTCAACGTTCAGTGGCTTAACAACCACTGTCAACCAACGTCCCACAATGTTCGGAACACACAATATCATTCTCCCGTTGCCCAGAAGCTCTTCAACTAACGATGACGATGACGATGACGACGACGACAATGGCAAGTATGCTCTGCCTGCATGTACCGACCTGTGCGAGATAATCTGTGATGATCGCTAGATTTACTTGCAATTATCGAGGTCGGCATAGCCGAGTAGGTTAGATGATAGGTGTTTGGTGCATGGGACGTTTTCGAGTCGCAACAGGGGCGTAAATTTTTTTCTTTTTATTTAGTTACCTGAACATTCTTTTGATTTTGGTGATCATACTAAAACGGTTACTATTTTCTACTCTTCGTAAATTTACGCGATAAATCTTATGCATTTTGGATGCCTCTTTTTTTACGCGCGCGTTTTACATGTGACAAATTCGAAAGTGCACGCATATGCAATCGAAAATTCAATTTATACCTGCTCGTCATTTGCAATTGAACCAGGCAATTGCAGCCATCCACGTAACTATACTACACTGTGTGATGACTATAGACCAGATGATGATGATCACTAAAGATGTTCTTACTGACAAGGCGCAGTGTCAAGGCGGGCCGTTGTTGACTTTTTGGAAGGTTTTGACGATGGTTTAGCCAATGGTTCGAACCCCACCTGGGGCATCAGACTTTTTTTCCTTTTTTTGGTGGTAATATCCTTTAACAAAACTCAAAATCAACTTATCGGGGTTTTTACAAGACTCGTCGCAACGGATTCTGTATTTTGATATCCATATCCTTATACATATCGTCTATAATGCATTCCCACAGAAAAAAAGGAAATTTTGTGTCTAAGGACATCGCAACAAGTAAGTGTATTGTATTGCTGACAACTCGATGAACTTTTGACGATATTCAGCCGAGCTAAGATTTATCTTTTCAGATGGCGTGTTTTACCTAAATTTATTTTAATTAATAAATACTTTTATCATTCATGATTTATTTTACAATGAGAATAGTTCAAACCTTCAAGGTTTTTTTTGTCAGTGTAAAGAAACAAGTACAGACAATAGACCATAATAAGCATTTCGTCTTCTTCTTCCTCGCCTCTCCATAACACTCTGCCACGTTGCTTGGCTTATTGTCTTAGATAATAATAGGACCACTTAACGATATTTCCACTGCTCTTCGAGTATCGCCGCTAGAAAATGCATTGATACGAGAATTTATCTGTAAAGGTAGCCTCACATTAGCAACATTTTGCATGAATCTTTGTGTCAAATTAAATATTTAAAAATTAACATGTCTCATTTTTGAACGAAAATGCATACAAATTATAAATTATCCTTATGTGAAGCATGGTCTACCAAAAAAACATTGGAATAAAAAATTGTGTTAAGCATTTTTTTGCACAAAATACAAATCTAATAGGATTATAGTACCAAAGAAAATTACCACTATACATTCTATATTTATGCCGGGTTCCCAATTTATTTTGATTAAACCATGTTTGTGATACACAAAATAAAGTTTTGTGCAGAAATATGTCTTCAAAAATTTCCTCAAATATCCCCGAAGCGGCAAAATTTTGATTGTTTTTGTTTTTTTTTTTTCGTAAAAAAATCATCTCAGACTTGCAAAATTTAGTACAAAGTACAAAAAAGAATATTTTGCTGCATTTAAACTTATACCGTAGGTGCCTATGATTTATTTATTAATATTGGTTTTTTTCTGTTGTATAACAAAATAAATTTTACTTAAAATTAAGTGCAAAAACTTGAGTTCCGATTTTTGTAACAACCAAATTAGCTTTTGTGCGGAGCCCTGGAGCAAACAATTTTATTATAGTAATTTTTGTACCAACATTTTAAGACACCTTTTTTTCACAAGAGTCTGAAGTTCTCTCGAACCATGTTCGACCTGCGGATCTGCTATTGAGAAGCAGTGACTTAAAGTGTGGACAGAGAAAGGTAGGTACTAAAAATTAACGCAGGTAATTCGGCCGGAATTTCAGCTTGCAAGCCACTATAGCAAAAATGTTCGCTGCCTTATTGCCTATATATTTTTAGTGTTTGTTTAAAATAATGGCAAATACCCTTTTCGCTTAATAAGCGAAGGGTATACAAATTAATTAATAGAAACGAACGTAAACGTCTGGTAAATATTATCGAGTTTGTTGGAAACACGTTTTTTTTTGTGCGAAAAATCCTCAAACAAAACAGAATTTTCGTAAAAATAAATTTTGAATGATTTTTCAAAAACTAATCAAGCAAACTTTGACCTATTTTCTTCAAGTCGACAACGGTAAACTGCAAGTACATAAATTCCTCCTATGGATAAAACGCAGAGAATAATACTCTAGGCCTAGGTTTTGCCGTGGAAGGGTAGGGTAGACCACTCAATATGGAATCTCCCGCATTGATGTTTTCTATTAGGATTTCCTTGTTTATTATATCTTTCAGAGAGTTTTAGCGAACGTTTATTACTGAACTAATCTTGTGTTTGTGATCGCCAGGATTTTTCGATATTCACTCCACAGTATAAGCCGAGTCCCACCAACCGTTAGTGTGTGTACAGCATTGGTCATTCAGGCATCTGGTAACCTTAGTGTAAGCGTGTTTTTTTTTTTTTGCTTTCTCCATATGAGATACTATAAGAGATATGTACAATAGAAAGGTTGTTATCCATTTATAAGGCTAATCAAACTTAGACCAGTGGTCCGAAAAAAACACAATTACAGTAAAACTTCGTTATAACGCTCTTCTGGGGTCTAAGCCAAAAAAGCGCTAGAAGCGGAAAACGCTACAGCCGGGAAGTCCAAGAAATATACTTTTAGGTGACAAAATTTATTATTCGATTGATACATGGAATGAAATAGTAAAGAAATGGCAATCAATTGATTACTGGTTAAAAAAAAACAGCTTGCGTATAAGTCCGCAACTCAGTGGGACATTTTCATGTTTTCAACAAATGCTAATGTACAGTACTGATGCAACCTCGAAATGATTTATACAACCTAAGTTGAAAGTTACACTTTTTGGGTCGTTCAACAAAAGTTGACCGAAAGTTGAACGTGAGTTGAACCTAAGTTGAATTGAAGTTGAATTTGAGTTGAATTCGAGTTGAATTCAAGTTAAACCCAAGTTGAACCCAAGTTGAACTCAAGTTGAACGTAAATTGAACCCAAGCCCAACCTCTGTTGAACCTTGAATGGCACCCAACAATCACAGGGTACCACCTAGCCCAATTTCCGTTGAACCTTGAATGGCACCCAAAACTCACAGGGTTACTACCTGTAATGCCAAAAGCGTAACGCTTTTTCGTTGCAATTTTCGTGACGATTTTCGATTTATGTGCCAGAGTCAAGACATAAAAATGTCAAAAACACTTCTTGAAGTTCAACGTAACAAAAGGTCATGTTGTGCTACTTCTGGTATTGAAAAATCATTATTCTACATTCTATTCAAAAATATTAGCCCGAAATTGGTTCTAGATCCGATATAGAGATTCATTATTGTATCTTTAACCCTGAATTATTTTTTTTGGGATTATTTGAAAAAGTTTGCTATAATCTATGTGTAAATACCTCAAATAACAGTTATTTTTAGTTTTTTTAATATTCACATCCCTAAGGTCCAGGAAAGTCAATATCCTTCTGGAAGGATCACCGAAGAATGTAATATGAAACTAAAGTTCAAAGAATAATATTATTAGAAAGCATAAGCAATTGATTGATATTAGAAATTATTAATCAATTGTGAGTAGATTTAGTGTGGTACGTCACAAGTGTTGCGAATTTAACAATTTTCGGCTAACTTAAGCTGGAGATCTAATTTACTTTGAAAATATGTTAAAACGCGAACCTTTCTATTGCATCTCCGAGTTACATGCTAAGTAACTACAGTCAGTCTGATGAATAATTTGGTAAATTAACGACATTTTCTTAAATAAAATGCTTTGCTGAGAAACATTTTGCAATCAAAACCTTACCAATTTGAATTTGCCATCTCTGAGTCATATACTGCATCAAAATTTGTTTATAGTGATGCTAAAGGCAAAAATCAATCTAAATCGTAAAGATATTCTAAATTCTTCCAGAAGAATCACAGGGTTATCTGAAGCAGTAATAATTTAAGGGATATATCTCTCCACCGAAGAGAACTATAGTACATCTTGATCTGCATTTGGTCGATATTTCCCAGTCTGGATGCCAAGGCTCATATTAATACGCCTCGCATGGGGAGCAAAAGAGAAGTGTCTTTACAGGAAAAATAGTAAAAATTGTGGGTTTTAAGTACCTACGCGTTAGGCGTCCACCATTCCATTTCCACTGATTGGTTTGGGAAATCCTAAACACAGAGTGGTTAGAAGAAAGGGATATTTTGGGGAAACTGAAATTGTCTTGATTTGAGTTTACTAAGAGGGTTTCTTAAATTTAGTCTTGCAAATCATTTGATTTTTGAGCGACTCACTATGGATAAAAATGCCAATAAAAAGTAGGCTAACTACTTTTGGCTCAAGAGCGGCAGCTAGGTTTAATCCGAGTCGCTATTCATAAAAAATTAGGATTATTTACTATCATGAAAAATGCTTGTAAAGGTTAATAAATAAAAAAAATACAAATAAGATGTAATTTATTTAAAAAAAAAATTTATTTGAAAATATTATATATTTTTTGAATATTGCACATACGAAAGTCATATTGATAACAATCACAATCCTGTCACAAACCAGTGAATTTTCTTAGCGAGAAAAGGAAAAACTAGTAGTAAATCTCTATTACAAATTGGAAAATTAATACTTTTTATTTCAATTCAAATTGATAGTCGTGTTCCATTTTTTTTTCAAGATCTGACACCTATTGTATTAAAATACAATTGAATTTATTACACTTTGTTATCTAGACCAAGTAATTTTATGTGTCGAAAAAAGCATTAATTCAATTTCAAAATTTTGAAGAAAGAATTTAAAATAATATAATTCAAATAATAGTTTCAAAATTATCTTGACGTACACTTTATAATCATTATTCCCTCCATTTCACCAGAAAAAATCATTCACCCACTAAGTTATGCTTCCTCTGGGATCAAACAATATAAAAATTCTCTACGAAATCATCATATATAATAGGGCGCAATTGCTCCAAATCGGATTGCAACATACTCGCAAACACTCTATCATTCACTTCCCTAAGCAAACAAGCATTTTATACGAATTGAATAATCGACAATTGAACTACATTTCATTACTAATGTCGGTATATTATATGAATGAAACAAGACAAATACGTTATAAAAAATAAATAATAGAGACAAACAAGCTATTATGCATCATATAGAGAGGTAACTCCATCAAAAATCTTTTCACTGTATCTGGTTGTATGCTGTATCAAAATTACCAAAAAGCCCTGTAATTATTATTATTACACGATACACGTTAGTGTAGTCGTACCTCGTACGGACAAGTAAAATATATAGTTAATAATAAAAAAATATTTAATGGATTGTTAGATCAAGCAATCTTCGCATTACCGGATACTATACGAGTACATATTGAAAAGTGAATCTTTTTCAGATTTGATCTTTGAATATGAGAGGGATTGAATACATAATTTTTGGTATCATAAATTTCGTTGATTACTCTCTTACACACTTGATGATGATGGTTATCATTAATTGTTTGATTTTGGCCTGGTCGAAGAAAGGTATCAATTACATAATTGACTGATAATTAAGGCTTGTTAGAGGTAATAGAATGTGTGTTTTGAAAGAAAAATTATAAAGTGTGGTCGGCGAAGTTTTGATGATGAGCTCGCACATCATTATTATTAGATTTGAGTAACGGCCTGATGAAAGGCCTTGGCCACCAAAAACAGTAATTTCAAGAGCTTTAGGAATCTGAACTCAAACCTTGTCTATTATTGAGGACATAAAGTTCGATTACTGTGAGTCTAAACTTTATCGACCTGTATATTAATATTTGTCATTGTTTACCTTCAAAATCTAGTTTAATGTTTGGGGTGCAAATGCACCCCAGGGCATGTTTCACTTAATATAACTTCGAAATTTTTCAAGTTTTCATTATCAATTTTTCAATAGCTTAACAAAATTTAGTTTTATTTTAGTTTTTTAATGTTTGCACAATTGTAGATACATAAATTTATTTTTAACGAATTTTTTGTGGAAAGAAGTCAGTGGTTCTGTAGTGGGTGCACCACAAATAATTTTGTAAAATTCAGAACTATTTATTTTAATGTTAAATTGATATTTATTTTGAAATAAAGATAATAATATCTAAACTTTCATCTGGGATGAGAAAAAGACTTTATAAATGGTAATAATAGTACGAAATTTTGTTTTTTTTTTCGGAATGACTTTTGGGACATCAAATGTGGCTGTGTTTCAGACACGATTTCAATTTGAAATTGTTTCATATTTCTCTAAATTTCCTAAATAAACAACTGAAACTTAGTCAAATGATCAGAGATACTAATTGGAGAAGAGTGTGCTGACTAAGATTTCAAAAAAGAGTTGCATTTCGGAATTCGTGAACAAAATTCCTCTTCGTGCCCATTAATTTCGGCCTGCTATTTTTATCTACGCGAAGCGATTTCACTGTTATAACTGAAGTAATAAGTTCTGCTAAAAACGCAAAGTGATGAGGAACCTGAAGAGATGCATAACTCACGCAAAATCCGTGAATTGGATACACACCATACGGAAGTTTCATGAACATGACTCTTGTTTGAGTTTATCATGTCATTCATTGTATGAATATCAGTGCCTCCAAAGTCAACATGTATGCCTCCAGCATTTCTGAATTCGCACTCACTATCTCATTTTTGTTTTCCCTATTTAATTAACATAACACACGATCAAAATGAATCAAATAAAAAAAATTTGGAAGTCAGTTAATGCAGATATATGGGCATACATACAGGTGGGGTGCATTTGCCCCCCATAACATGAAACTAGTAAGAAAATCGTTGCGGTAAACTAGGGTTAAAACCGTTTCTTAGAAATGTGTTTAGTGCAAATGTGAAAGTCATTAGGATAGTTACACAGGAAATAAAACACAAAATAACGGTATAAAAAAATCCTTTTACTTGCGAAAAGTGGCTAATAATAGTTCAACTTCCATTGATTGATTTTACCTAAAAAAAATAATCCGGGATAGAATTGTGTAAGTTTTGAGCTAAAGTGAATTTCTAGCCAAGATCCCCTATTCGCTGGCAGAAGCTCATCAGTATTGTTAAATTGTCGTGTACTGGTATAGCTCTTCCTTGCCATATATTCCCAAACATTTTAGATGATATTTATATCTGGGGAGACTGACCACCAAGGTCATTCCATAACTTTGATGAATTAGTCTTGAAACCAAGTTTTGATCAGCCTTGCTTCATGAATGGAGCCATTATCTTCGTTAAATCTTAAGGAGTTGCATGGAAAATATCGGTAATATTAAGCATTATATTAAGAAGAATATGTTTATAAGTCTGGGCGCTCTGAATACCCCTGATTTCCATAAGCTCAATAGTTCCATACCAAAATATTCAATCCCAATGTACCTATGGAAACTGTATAAATTGTTCAAATGAGTGGAAGCGCGTTATTTGGTGCAGATGGATTTACGTATTATTTCCACAATTTCAGTAAGAAGGAATTAGTTTCGTATCACGTCACTCAAGGGTAAGAAATGTCGAGGTATGGGGTTGACTATCTCGGTGTGGAACTATTAAGCTTCTGGAAATTGTAAGTATTCAGAACGCCCAAGTTAAAAGGAAATTCCCAATGTAATGCCAAATTTTACCGACATTTTCCATGCAACCCCTTTTAAATTTAACTGGATAATGCCCCCATTCGTGAAGCATGGCTGATAAAAGATTGGTTCTGAGAGTAGTCCATCAAAGATATGGAAAGACCGCCATACTTCCTAGATCAACATTTTAAAAATGTTTGGGGATGGATGACAAGGAAGATCTATACCATTACATGACAATTTAGCAACACTTAAGAGCTTTTGAAAGCAATTAGGGGAAGTTGGGACGAAATTGTCTTAAATTACGTTCAAAACCTAGACAATGTCATCTCTGATAACATTTTTTTAGCTGAAATCACTTAAAGGAAGTTCAACTTATTATTAGCTACATTTTCTAAAATAAAATTATTTTTTATACCGTTATTTTGTGTTTTATTTACTGTGGAACTATCGTAATGACTTTCACCGTTTTCCTTTTTTTAAGAATTCTCGTAATAAAATCATAACGGTACCTCGGATCTCAGACCTTGTGCTATTAAAAAAACAAGCAGGCTACTGAAAACAATATCACCAAGTTTAAAGGAAGTACCGTTATCACTTTCCGACATACAGCCATTTTCAAGTGGAACTATCGTATTGATTCAGACTGGATATCTGTAGTAAGTGAAACAGAATACAGAAGCAGCAAAATTGCATAATACTTAGTTTTTTTTTGTCCAAACAATTTAATATTATTACTTTTGTCTCAATTTTGAATAAATTAGAAATTAATATCTTGAAATTAGTAATGCGAAAGAATCAAAGAGGAGGAACGAGCTAAATATTTGACTCTGCTAAGAACACTAAAACAGCGCTCAGTGCTACCAATAGTAGCAGGTATAGTTCAAAATATTCGCAAAGCAGCGCAGGTATTTCGGGATAATCGTTGCAAAATTTTGTTAAAAAATCAGTGTCAAAACGGACTCAAGATTGCACTTGGAAAAGTTTTTAGGCAAACGATCTGATCCTTTGAAGCATCGAATAAGTGGTCTTTGATACATCCATCCTGCGTCTACCTCGCATTCGCCATTAGGAGTACCTAAGCTATGCAGCCATAACCTCCCTCCCTTGCGGGACGACGAGAATTTATCCGGCTTAAAGCCGGAATGGTGTTCTCCGCCGGGATGCCTCCCTTTGGATCCCCACCTTGGGATGCGACTCTAGCTGGTCGACTTGTCTATCACCACGAACCCCCTCGAGTCCAACGCCTAGATGGGTAGGGACCATGGTCCCCTGGGCACGCAAATCCCCGAGGTACACTATTCGCTAAAGATTTCTCTATAGCAGGTGTGATCCTCCTTTGGCCCCCTTTCGGAAGACCTAACGAATTCGGACGCCTCCGCAGGATCGTTATGCCTGTTTACTACTCGTCGGCTTAAAGCAGACTCGTAGCGCTACCGTTCACATAGGTTTGGCCTCCGTCCGTTTACTAAGCAGCAATTTGATTCGGGCCGTGTGGTCATCAATCCACAAGCCAGCTAGGTATAGGCGCAAAGGCCATTCTCCCTAACTGGCCCCTTCGAGGCTTGGGTTCTGCGAAGCCGCCAACTCCGAGACTAGACACGTACGCTTCTATGTGGTTTCTCCCCTACGAGGAAGCACTGCGTCGTGTGAGCTTGTATAGCTGACTTTTTGAAGGAATAGGGAAAAAGTCAAGCTATGCTGTGTCACCCATACATGACGAGCTCGGGAGCTCGGGACCGTCAACTCCCGAAGGTCTTTTGTACAGATCCACGCCATGGCGTATCAACCATACCAGGGGCCTCCCTGCGCTGCTCGGGTCCGTGGTGTCGCAACCAAATATGTGTGTTACAAGAACACACTTCCCCTGCGGGGGTCTTTGATACGGTTAGCTGCAGCCTTTTAAATCTTTAAGAATTCACCCATCGTTTTAAGCCATAACAAATAATATGCGGTATTCAAATTTCGCAACGCATTAAAACGATTGGTAATCCCTCTAATAACCAATAATAAACAAAATTTTGTTCTTTTTAAAATGAAGTTCTAAATCGGACTCCGCCAGATTTTCTTCAGAATACATTTTGTTCGATGGTAGGAAATTTTGGTATCAGATCTCAGCGGCAACAGTTTTGCTTTCGTTTAAAATAAGATGCTATTGATCTCGAATCAGTTGTAGGTAAATCATACATTAAGCTTTCAAGATTTGTAATTTCTTACATCAATTGTAACGCCCTTGGCTCAAAGAAGGATGATGTGCTCGATCTAAGACCAAATTTAAAGCCATCAAAACTCATTTAAATTTCCATTTATTTGTTCAGCCATCAATGAGATTTTAGCTAGGCTTTCTAGTGCTCCTTTTAATTCATTCATGTATTTAATTTGCTCGTCTTGAGACCCTCTGTTGTTATCACCGGTTATGAATCCTCCTTTAGTCGATAATGTTGCACTATCAGTCAATACTATTTTGGGTTGGAACTTGGAACATAAAGATCTGTACGGATATTCTAACAAAGCTAACATTAGAAAGAGATACCTTGGCATCGATTCACTATCGCTAAGTGGGGGTTTATGTGTAGTAAGCGGTTGTCGAAATAGAGAGACGATGAATTGAAAGACATTTGGCTGTAGCGCAGCACTTTTCATGATTGAAGCCTCCATGAAACTCGTCCGTTCCAATTTCAATGTGAGGAGATCAAAATTTTGTCCTTAAATCCTAGCGTATCGGTTGATTTAAAGATTCTAATTATCTGAACCTTGGTAGCAATTTTAATAATTTATTTTCAGAAACTACTGTCAAGTAAGTCAAATTGTTCATAAACTAGTTACAGGTCATTTGTTTACAATGACCAAACAAATTGTCCTATCAACACTTTCCAACTGTTGACCACCTAATGCGGGACACACTGTATAGGTACTTAGTTCCGCTACTTTCTATTACAAACGTATGTATCTTGCTCTTTTCCTTTTTAAGAGGTACTATGATCGTCATATTTCAATAACGTATTGCGAAACTTTCAATTCAAGTGGTTTGGAGTAATCCATCCTATTCAAAATGATTAAAATCCATTATCGGAAAAGTAAATAAAATATTGACGACCGATTTTAATTCGTATTTTTGTGAATATCATTTCAAGAATTTTTAATTCATATTCCAAATCATAATCTTCACTTCTAATTTAAATTTTATATTATTATTCACCACTTAGGTATTGTATAATCCACAAACTCTAAAATTGGCAATATTTATTTTTAGGTCATTACTACTCGACATAAAATATTCATAAGTAACAATAAACCCAAAATTATACAATATATCCAGCAACACATACAATTTTAGAGTATATTAAAATTGATTTGCGTTAAAAACCTATTGCAATCAAAATTCATTTTTCATATAGACAATATTGGTCAGAGAGCCGACAATATCGTCGCACTGAAAAACACTATATCTAGTTAAAGTGTATTTCCTACTTGAAATTTTGCAAAATCATTTCGCACAAAAACTGGACCGCAAACACCAAGAAAAAGCCCTCGAGCAATTACCGACTCGAACGCAAATACACACAAAATATTGTCAGATTGGTTCGTAATAAAAAATTGATTCTCCATTACTCATAATGCATTTCGGAATTTACATATGCGCCCATATTATGCTCTAATTTAAAATGTACAACTATGCGCCGCGTTAACGCTTACTCGTACTTGTCGGTTCACATATTTACAAATTCATTAATGTCACGGGCAAAAGTTATATTTGCACAGAATACAAGTGCACTGATTTTTTGATTGGTATTCAAATATTTTTTTATGTAATAATAATCGAACCGGTTAATAAAAAGATACAAAAATTCTTCTTCACATTGTATTGCTTTGACCGTCGCATCGTGTTGTGCATATTATGCGTGTATTGAGGCACGATATAGTTCAAAATATTTTAATATTTAAATTATTATTATGATTTCGGAGGTCGGTCAACTACTACTTTTTTTCTCGCGATCCGGTAGACTAACATTCGGGCTACATACGATTTTTTCTTCTGCTATTTTTAGCCTTCTTTCTTTTGAAGGTACAAGAGCACGATGCTGATGATTGTCAACATTACCATTATGAATATTGTGTAATGTCATTTTGATAGCTTTGTTGTTGTTCGCGCAATTCCAATGAGTATACAGTGACTGTATTTTCTGCTGACCATTTTTTTTTGCTTTTACTTTTTATCCAAATGGAAGGTCAAAGTTTTCAAAGTGGGTCTATCGCGGGTCGTGAATTTGCATCTTTCGATATAGAGATTAATTTGTTTATTTTTTCTTTTCATTGATTCGATTCATATTAATGGATAGAGATAATGTGTACAATTTCATGCAATTGGAATATAGATTGAATGATATATTGCACGTTGAATTGAGGTGATTATTGGAATATTAATGAATATTACCATTTAATACGGATTAGAGTGGAGTTTTATATGTGAATATGGAGCTAATTGATATTGATTTATTTGAACAAAATGTGTGTTGTGAGAAAAAAAGTTAATCAATATTAAAAGAAACAAATCATAATCATTTGCTATGTGAAACGATTTCAAATTAACATGAAGCAATTTGAGAAATGTATTATAGACTATGTGGCACTTTTTTGTATTAGTTATACATTGTGTAGTATTAGGAAAAGTTTTAATTTGGTATTTGTTTTTACATATAATTTTGTGACTGAGCGGGAGTGATTGACTTCGATGCTTTTCAGACCTAAAATAAGTAGTAGTTTATTGGAATAATATAATGGGTCTGCAATTACTTCAGAATCAAATTCAATTAATTTCTTGCACCCCGTAACTCATACTTCTAGATTCTAGAGTTGCTTTTGTTGAACATTAGCGCATTTAGTTCCAATTTGGGTTTGCAATTTATTTAGCTCCGATGTTATGGTGAGGGACGAGCCCATTTATTTTCATAATAACGATTAGTTACATATAAAGGGTCCTGGCCCTTCATATAAAGGGTTCTGGCCCTTCCTATAAATGAACTTGGCTCTACCGATAGTCGCGTTAAAAGAATTATGTTAAATGAAATACAGTTCATGCATGCCTTGTACTTCTTTTATTCGTAAGCTTTTCGAACCCTACTTTCAAGCAGACAATTTATTATGCCGTGGGAAACATTTATGATATTGCACAAAATTTTCTTTAAATACTACAGTTGACACGTGTCGGTACCATTTCAAAAGGATGAATTTGCGGATTTATAGCTTTGAGATAATGATTTTTTGAAGTTTGCAATCATTTAACGAGACCGAGGCTAATTTCGGGCGCGGCCGAAATTTGGATACCCTTCGCTCTCCTCCGGGCTAAAAGTTTTTTCGGGCGTACCTACCACATGTATTTAATGTTATTTGCACAAATAAAAAACTTTTTCTTAGAAGAACCTAATTTGGGGAGTTGGGTTTGTATGGCAGCCCCATGTAGTCCAGTACAATTGGTTCAAAATAGCCCCAAACCTAAACATAAAAAAAAAGAAATTTTTGATGCCAAATTGTTGAAGACACTCCCTTATATACGCAGTAAAAAGTTACACTAATTTGCGCCATTGGTTAAGGGGGAGGGGGTGGCAAAGGGGTGAAAATTCAGTTTATTGCAAATATCTGGAAAACTATGAGTCTGAGCTTGAAATGTCCTGACGACGAAACAAACTACATAAAATTACCTTTGTAATGATATGTAAGACTCTAGACATTTTCTCAGACAATTATACCCTAGACCCAAAAGTGTTTTAGTGAATTTACATTTTTTGAGTTTTACATTTGGCACTGTAACTCCTGATAAAATAGACCTTCGATCATAAACTCTTGTCCATATATTGCTAACAAAATTTACTTAATTTCTACCAAAAATTGGAATGCTCCCACCATTGACGCCCCCCTCACTCCTCCTAACATCTTTCAAAAGGCATGCCTTTAGCTTCTTTTTAAATTGAGCCAGGCAGATCAAATTTGGTGCACTGCTTACTCTAAGCTCCATTATGCTCCCCACCAAAAATTATTACCATCCTATCAAAACTAAGGGTACCCCCCATACAAAGTAACCCAAATTTCTAACAAATTTCACATTTCTTCACTTCTAAATTCTATCTAAAATAGAAAAAATGAATTTATCTCTTAGAACGTCCTTATAACAATTAAAACTGTAGTCTTCTAAATGTATATCCAAAAGTTTGTACCAGAGCGTGTCTTACAAGAACGAAAAATCGGGTTTGAAGGTTGCTAGTACACGTTACTCGAAATATTCGCAAATGGCCTTAGAACTGGTATCACTGACCTTCAAACCCAATTTTTTGATACTTGTAGCGTACGCCTTGGTACAAACTTTTGAAAATACATTCACAAGACTACAATTAACTGTTATAATGACGTTCTAAGAGATAATTTTTTTTCTATTTTACATAGAATTTAGAAGTGAAAAAATGTGAAATTTGTTAGAATTTTCGTTCACTTTGTATGGGGGTACCCTTAGTTTTGATCGAATGGTAATAATTTTTGGTGGGGAGCATAATGGAGCTTAGACTAAAATCGAGAAAAATATTCCTTGACGGTTTTTTGTTGTATTTTTTTCTTGTTTTTAGCAAATGATTTTTTCTGTGTACCAACAGCCGGTAATATGTCGACGATTCTTATCATTTATACGCCGAACCCAATTTTTTTCGGCAATGAGCAATTTAAAATGTTACCATTACTCATGTCCCGAACCAAGATAACTACGTATTCCTCACACGCCGTTGAATCTGTCGCTTAAATATTTTGCTTGTAAATTGAACCACCGGTTGGCAATAGGTTTGTAAAATAAACCCCCAAATTGGCCGGCGGCCATATGCAGCGTATACAAAAAGCGGCGGTACAAATGAAAATTTGGTAATATTTGGCCGAAACCGTTCGGGAGCTAAAGTGAAGGAATTGGGCGTCGCGGATGAAAATAGGAGGTCTTTGAGGAGGTCATTATATTCCACTATTCCTACCATAGAGAGTATCATTGGTAATCTCGTTTTTTTTTTCAAGCTTTCTATCCATTTGAGCATTGACAATGATGTCTCATCTGTCTTATCCATTTTGAGATTATTTGTATACCCGGGCACGCCAGGGACCAGAAAATTCACTGTTTCTCTCGATTGCTTAAACCGACTGACTTCATTTTTCTAATGTATTATCCATGACATGTTTTTCATATAATATCGTCACCAATATCCCAGAACCGCGAAATTACCGAATTAGCGATTTTGAGATAATGTTATTTTTAACCTTCATATGCAATAACGTATCTGCTATAAAACCAACAAAAACTAAAACCGCTACCTTCATTGAGAAAATGAAAACGCGTTTTTGCGAATCTCCAAAAATGTCCACAGAGAAGGTACCAGAACTGCAAATCTCTATACAATTCCCACAAAACAATAGGAATATGCGAGATACGCGAAATTCCTAAGGCGGATTTATCGTACATGTAATTATGGCTGGATAGTCTTTTCGCATAGACAAGACACACCATAGACTCACGTATAGACAAACTTGTGCATTACATCCGGTACAACCTTGAGTTGTAGCAGCTGTATGATGAGCTGTATGTCGAAGTTCGTTAAATTGCAGCGACTGGAATTGGGGGGCATGTACAAAGGATGAACGACGATCGCATGCCCAAAAAGGTGATGAGCGCGCAACGAGTGGACGGAGCCAGATTGCGTGGAAGACCGAGAGCCCGATGGGCGCATTCTGTATGTGAGGACGCCCACCAAATGCTAGGCTTTCGGAACTGGAGGACAAGGTCGCGTGAGGAGGTTTTCAATCCAGGCGGCCAAGGCCCGACGTCGGGCTATCGTGCCATAAAGAAGAAGAATTTTTTACCACTCGCGAACTATTTTATTCGTGTTTGACAGTTCATGACAAAGTGGACTAGAATTAAGTCCTGTATAAAAAGTACTATCTTCAAAAAATGTTTTACGATAGTCTATTTGTAGAGGGGCCTAAAATGCAAGGAATAGGGTGGGTCGGATTAAAAACCGCAGTTACAATTACAGCAAATTCCACAGGCATACCAGGATCAAATTTGTTCCGTGATGGAAGATAAGGTGTTTCTAGAGCCTAAAGCTGACTTCTTATTTAAGATAAATTTAGAGTTTAAGCCGAACAATTTTGAAAGTTTAATTTATCTTTTCACAAAAACAACACAAAATGATGTGTTTTCATTATATGCATTTATTTATGGAAAATTAACTGATTTCGAGATTTTTAAGTGAATTATGAAAAAAGACCAAAGTTTTCCTGCACTATGATTAATTCTAAAAACATAGAGAAACTTTTTTCAGCCATAGAAGATTTGATGAGACGCGGTGTGCCATATTCTGTCAGTCGAAACCGACAACAATCGTGCTTCATGCACTATTTTTGGGAAAAGAAAAAAGAAAAAACAATTTTTTTTTTTCCTTTTTTCCTTTTGTTTTCGTTCATAGAAGATTTATTTTGGTAAAATTCTGAAGATCCAAATTGTCTTATGAACTTTCGAAAATGTTAGGACAATATGAAATGTGTTGAGCGTAGAGGCTGATCCAAGGGACCTATTGTGAAATAGAAACAATAAATTTAGCATTTGTTTTGAATTCGAAAAGTATATACACTTTCTACTTCTTGTCTGTAAAAAAATATCTAAATCGGAACATTGATTTTCGTAGTCGCGCTGTTTTTATGGTTCGATAAATTTTTCAAGTGGCTTTTGGGCCCCTCGCCACGCTGGCCTTGCGGGCCCGCGTGCGCCGCCTTTGGTTGTAAGGTATAAATTAGCGCCACTTTTATCACGGACTTTTACCATGGATTAAAATAGGGGAATTTTGAAATTTATCTCAGTTTCGACTTTTTGTCTTTTATCATTGTATCACGAGTGTAAACCCCAAACTTATTATTTAAGACGACATAGTGCTTTACTAAAAATGTATTGCCGAGATGCACTGAGTCAGTCGTCCGACTTAAGTTCACGAAATGATGTTACCAATACCAGGCTGCAACCCAGAAGCCTCCACGAAAGACTTGTACAAGCTGCTGAAAATGTAACCGGTCCAGACAAAATAGGCATCTCTTAAAATACTCCTTTTTTCATCCAGAGGTTCGTAAGTCTCAAGATAGGTGTCCTATTTTACGATTTAAATTCTTAAGTTCGTAAAGATGACTTGCTAAAAATATGTAATGTATTTTAATTTTCAGTGCCAAATACACTGTACTCAGCAGCTCAATAAATTCCAAATTGACACGTTTTTGATTTATTGATTAAATCACTGCTGACAGCTTTGATCTCGCGGCAAATATTTTGTCTCTTTTGTCGACTTTGTCATCAAAGTACATCATAATGTACATATAAACGTGAACCGTCAATCAATTATATCAAAGTGCCTTGATGTCTTTTTCAATAAATCCCTTTGCAATATACATTATCTTATGATTATATTGGATTATAATATCGATTCTTTTTGAATAATTAATTGTTAATTTTTTGCCAAAGATACTTGTAAAAAAAGCGATGCGACAAAAAATCTACAAAAGCTTCTAATGTAAATGATACAATCTACTCATAGATCATGGACCATGATCCGATCTGCCAGATAAAAGGTTAAAGTAATTTATCATGCTCAATTTCAATCTAAATTCTTCAAACAAAGTATCTTTATGCTAACATATATGTATGTACATCCATGCAATGCTGTGATACGTTCGCCAAACATAAGGGTGAATGGGACTCGATCTACGTGCTTGGATTTATCAAAACCCGACAATAGTTTTAGTATGAAATATTTTAATGAAGGCCTACATATACGCGAAATATTCGCAGTCCTATATTCGTCTAAGTTCTGCTATAGTTCAAGGAATAATAAATATAATGCAAATACATACATACATACCTCATTGCTCAATTGAAATGTGAATAAAGTAATAATTTCATGAAAGGTAAATTGCACCGATGACATTTTATTTATATGTTGATGAAATAGGTGTAATTTTTGTAATTATTATATGTATAGGGGCTATAGAGTGAGTGATTTCATTTCATTATCCGTTGACGCGTTCAATTTTTCAATTCTTATACTTGCTTAGATCTCAAGCGTTTGTACATAATTTTCCTGTCAATTTCTTAGATTCATGCATATGCTTGCGCAGAACTATTATAATTTATCATTTGAAATATTTCCTTATGTGCTAATGTTTCATTCTTTTTATTTACAGGTAAGAATATGATGGCCAATCAAATGAAAGGTGATGTGGTATGGTTACAACAGAATCAGAAAATGTAAGCTATTTATGTAAGGTTTCTATACGTCGTTCGGAAAATCTATTATGGTCCCTGTTAAATTCATAGTGCAACATTCGACAACCTATATAATCCGCCTGGTCAAATTCTAGAATTCAATGGAAAGATCAAATTCTTTTCAAACCGATCTGGTAAAAAAAAATCCTGAATTCAATTCCTACATTAACTAGCCGACTAGTATCGTACCGATGAGCTCCCATTTTGCCTTTGTACAAAAAAAAATTTAAACGGTAAAAGGATTAAAATTGAACATTCGTATTTTTATGCCTTGAAGCCCGAGTGGTTATTCTGTTGTTGTACAGTTCTAAGCTACACAAATTGATTTTCATTTTTCAAATATCAATCCTAGCTTTGGTCGGGCGCCTCATATCGTATGATGTGTAGTTTGATAAGTTAAGAAAATATGGATTAAAAATCAGGCAGTTATAGCTTTGATTACGTTTCTAAATGTTTACTCATTCATGATTCGTTAAATTGGACGCTAACATTTTTCGAAAAGTTTTATCCAAAACTTAAGACTCTGGGTTGCATCTTTGAGCGGCTACAGCTTCTGTAAATGTGCGCCGCAACATGCTGTACATAACACCCTACTTTGCTTGATTTTTGCAGGATGGTTAGGGATGGCAAAATTGAAAAAAGTCCATACCGATTGGTGGTCCGTAACTTTAAAAAAGGGGGAAAGGGGGGTATTTATCCGTTTTTTTTTCGCGATTATTTCAAAAACGTCAAAGGATACAGAAAAATGGTCTGAGGACGAAACTACATAAAATTTCCTTTGCATTGATATAGGTATATAACACACTTAGAAAAAGCATAGCAACCCATGCAATGCGTTAGTCCAGAATGGCCATCAGAAAATAAAAATGGCGCCGTTTTCATACTATTGCAGTTCATAGTATGCGTGAAAATTTTATTCAAACGTCAATTTTTTGTTTACAATTAAGAATATAAAATCCGCGTAATATTTATTACTCTCTTAAAATGCCAACGTGATATTTAATCCTTCTGTTGGCGTATAGATCCAGACAGACCATTGGTACTATATCTTGATGAAAAATATCGTTCAACAATATTTTCCACCTCTTTCCATATATATTTCAAAGGAACCGACGGCCACAAATGCGATCAAACGTTCGGCGAAATGTAAACTATGTCTAAGGAAACGAAAAAACGGCGTATCATCGTAAGACATAGTATGTAAACTGGTTCAAGATTCAAAATTAACCCTTTGAGGACCATACATTTTTGGCCGAAGCGATTTTGTTTTTTGTTTTATTTTCGTGATCACTAGGTCAATAGTAGTTATTTCACCAAAAATTGTGCCCCTAGCCCCCCATTTTACCCTTCATTTCGCTAGGCAAATATATTTGCCTGTGGGTTGAAAGGGAATTTATCATCTAAAAACGACTGAACATAATTATGGCATTGTGACGTGTAATTCATGTATTTTAAAAGTAAAGATCCTAATTGAAAACAAATAATGTTAAGTGTGGAAAATATTGGAGCAATCGCGAGATGTTGTGGAGCAAAAGGACACATTACGTTGGGTACAAAGCACATCTGTGCAGTCATATTCATCCATAAAAGTACCACAAGGACAAACTTTCAAAATCTCTCGGTTTCCCATTTTGTGAAGAGTTTTTTCCTGAAAAGGCCAGTGCTGATCATCTCTGGAAAAGGGTGGACTCGTGGTCTACTAAAGTAGATGTGTTCCTCCGGCAAACCGGCTCGATATTCGGTGCGGATCTCTGTAGAATAGCTAAAGGTTACGGTAGAGTATTGTATATGCGTACGTAATTCGAAAAATATCCAAGAGCAAACTTGCCCTTTTTATGTAATAGCTGACAGCAAACAGGCACATTACGTATATTTTGCTAAATTATGTAGCGACAAACCGCGCCCGTCTAACTTGAATTGTATCAGTCGGTCAGATGAAGATGTTATGTCCCTTGCATTTTTCTTTATGTCGATATCAAGGCTTTCCGGGATAACCCTTTAATTCAAGCATAGTATTGGTGGAAGGGAAATTAGGGTAATTAGGGCAAAGGATCGAAAGGGGGACAACACAAACATCCATGGTCACAGTGAGACTCGAACCCACGCTTCGGAAACTAAGAGATAGAGACTTCTCTTCCACTGAGCCGCCGAATGCCCACATATGCAGATATGCTCCCCACTGCATAGAAACCGATGTACCCTCGCTTCATTATCTGCCGGAAATTGTCCACCTGCCATATTAGAATGTTGATAGAGAATGAAAAATTTATTGACCCTTACAAAAAACTGTCAACATAAATTTTAACTCTTTTCTTTGCTGTCGATGGGCATTAATGTAATACAACAAACTCATCGAGGTTATAAATGTTTTTTTTTTTCAGTGTAGACGTGAAAGTTGTGTAGCCAGTTTCAGACACATAGAGGCGCCGAATTGCTTTGGCGGAGTAAATAAAGCTGGGCTTCTTTTTGAAACTGTCTATATTAGGAGTAGATTAGGCGTTTTGGAGATACAGCAGATTTTTCTAAGCCAATGCCAATTTTTAGACTTAGCCTTTATTTGTCAAATATTATTTCCAAAAAAGACCAAATTTAGTAATATAATTTGACAACGTTTTCTTTGTCATAATCTCTAGATTCGTAAAGCAGTAGTCTATATATTTCGTTTGGTTGCTGAAAAAAAACAGCTGTCGTGAGGTAGAAGGTTTTTACATTTATGAACGCTATATACCGCAAATTATTTGTCCTTTCAGATTCATAAAATTTTAAATTTACCCCATTACAAATTCGATAAATTCACCACAATTAAGTGCAAGTGCGAAAACCTTCTTACACTATTCATTTTCGCGACTCTAACTCTAAATGTTGCAAATGTTATAAAAAAAGACAGTGCGTTTTGTTCCGTTTCAGACCATAGGCAAATATATTTGCCCAACTTATTTTAGGCATGTACGAGTTCACTGAACTTCGAAAAACCTGGAACGTTGCAATTTTACAAAGAGAAGGGATAGACCAAATGCACTAGTTGAGGCTCATACATTTATTCGATTTTACCGTTACATTACAGCCCCTTGAACTGTGACAACTTTTTACTTAACTTTTTGGGCCCCTGGGGGGGGGGGGCAAAGCGGGTCAGATAGGAAATTATACCCATAATAATGTTGTTGTCCCAACTCTCATTTATGAATTTCTTTCCGAGTATTTTGTTATATTTTTAACGTGAACAATTTTAAATGTCAAAAACCTCCGGGCAAACATATTTGCCTATAGTCGTTAAAGGGTTAAACCTCTTCAAAAATTAAGATTGATTTCACAGAAAATTCAGCTATACCTTAGGCATAATAGCTCGTAGGCGACGACAGAAGGGTTAATAATTGCATCGACAATATTTTGACGTTTGAATTATTTCGTGGAGTGTAGTGTAATAAATTTGGAGTCAAACACATATGGGTTGTGTGATCACATAGCCATTCTGGACTAACGCATGGCATGGGTTACTATGCTTTTTCTAAGATAACGCATTAGAATTTTATTGGAAAAAGAAAAACAATGAAAGTGGAGATCGACACTTTCCAGATTGATTATACCCTTTATCGCCTCTTGGTGATTGTGCACGTTGGCTTCTCAACCAAGAGTGGATTCATCGGCAGCTTTAAAGCGGAATGACCAGTTCGACCGCCTTCCAACAATGTAGCAGCAATGCCAGAGGATGCAAAAGCCGTCGCAATTTGACATCTTGACCGCCTTGTTGCCAGAAACAACGAAATGACGAATGTCTTGCCTGTCCCACCAGGAGCATCGAGAAAGTAAATGCCTCCTGTTCCATCGTCAACAACCTTCATAAGCGAATCGTATACGTTCTTCTGATCGGCATTCAAAAGCGGCACATTTATTCGAACTCATTCGGCCAGCTCTCCTCGATCGTAATCTTGCTCCCGTTGCAAGTCGCAATTAATTGCATCGTCCATCAAACGATTTGGCGCTGGCATTCCCAATTTCGACAGCAGACTGCCGCACACGAGCACGGTCATGTCTTCGATCAGAACTAAGGCCGTTGCGCATCTCGTTGTTAATTTGAAGATCGAAATTCTAAGTTGTTATGCGAACTTTATGCAAAATGTTGTCAGCCATCTCTCGAACAGAAGAAGATGAAGGTAAAAGTGTGAGAAAATGCACTGTCCTCATAATTTTGCGCGTGTTTGATAGTTATTCACAGCACAGCAATTATTTATCTTGTTAGCTTCTTCACCCACAATTTAACGCAAACCGTCTTTTATCACAATGAATTCCACAATTATTCGAAATTATCAAAAGCTTCATAACGAATTTTCCACGTCTAAAATCATCAAATCATTCGATAAAATGCAAAACTTTCTTCCTGAATTTTCCGAGTTTTCTACTAAGAATTTTATATTTCTTCATTCGAAAAGCTATTGTGGAAAAATTGAAAGCAAAAAAAATAATTTTAAAGTTTTCCAATTTTTTGACATTTCCGGAGGGTTTTCCCAAAATTTACTTTCGTAAAAACCTGCTCCTGGTAATTGCAAACAACTGAAAATTTTTTTTTTAACCAAATCGATCCAACCGTTCTCAATTGATGAATTACTTTGATTTTTCAAATTTTCCGAGTTTTCCTGAGGGTTTTCCAACATTTTCTTTCGTAAAAACCTTCTCTTGGCAATGACAAACAACTGAAAAAAAAATTGAACCAAATCGGCCCAGCCGTTCTCAATTGATGAATTTTTTAGATTTTTCCAATTTTCCGGCTTTTCCGGAGAGTTTTCCCAAAATTTTCTTTCGTAAAAACCTTCTCCTCGTAATTACAAACAACTGAAAAAAAATTTGAACCGAATTGGATTCAGCCGTTCTCAATTGATGAATTACAATAAATTTTTTTCGCTCCATATTTTTATATATATATAGATTCGGGAATAGACTAAAAAATAAATTGGAATATTTTCATTTTAGAGCTTTTTTAGAAGCTCCATAACTCTTGAAAAAATGCAAGTTGAGCCGTGAAATTTTGTGTAAGTATCCAAGATAAGTTCAAAATAATTTTGGTTGAAACATTGAGTCGCTCCGATCAAGGACCCCCATTATCCCCCCATTTGAATTTGGCAAAACTGCATGTCCGTAACTACCCCAAAATTGGAACAGAAAGCTAAATTTTGGCCTATGGCCAATGGGGGGGGGGGGGCACCGATATACCACAAAAAATCAGCTCAATCGGATAAAAACTAAGGGTACCTCCCATACAAAGTGACCCAAGACAATTTTAGTTCCACTGTTTATACAATCTGTTTCTGTAGTGCGTAGAACAAACTGTTGGTGGTTCACTTCACTATGAAATTCCTACGTTGGTCCCGGCATTTTATTTGTTAAAAATAACTAGAACTACAGGATTACTTTATGAGTCAGTCGGCTGTGGTTGCTTATGCTCATGCTGTTTTTGAGCATTGAACTAGAACTAGATATCTATACCGTTTTCATCAGTCGATGCGTATGCTAGCGCTAAAACGGCATACATGAAATACAACAGGGTATCCTAAAAATCAGCCTCATTCCGTTAAGTAATAAATATGTTGACAAATTTTGTCATCAAAGAAAAACGAAAAGAAGCATGTGTTGAGTTTTTCAGGCACTACATATTGTTACAAATTTACAAATTTCTCGAATTTTCTCGACAGCAAAATGTTGTATTAATTCCATTCAAATCTGTGAACTACGGAGTTTGATCCATCTTTCGTTTGTACCGGTTACTGGAAAAAATTGAATCCGTACATTGCGGCAATTATTTTTAAAATGTTGCATATACATGCATAACGTAGACATACTAAAGTATTTATTTAACATTTAAAAATCCGGCCCGCGAATATTAACAGGCCTCTGGCGCGGTCCGAAATGCCATTTGCTCAAAAAACGCTACTACACAATGACTTGCTTGTTGCAATGCATGTTATCATTGGACCTTTTAATTTATTCCAGAAGCGGTGTATTAATAAGTACCAAAATACCAAAGTCCGCCTTTATTAATTAACTGTAACAAATTAACTGTTTCGGGCTGAAACAAATGTTAGATAATAAAAGAAGAAGTTTAACAATAATTCCGCTAATAAGTAAATCCTTGAAAGAAATATAATTAAAAATCAATATGAATTTTGCAAAGTTTCCTGCATCCGCATATTCATGCTAATCATAATCTAGTTACGATTAGCACTCAATTTCAATGTTGCATCCTATATGCTCATGTTTCCATTGAAATGATAAGAAGTACCTATAAATATTTTTGTCGCTCCTCTTACATCAGACGAAATTCGAATAATATTGAGTAACGCCCCAAAAATATTAAATTCAGCCATCTGTTTTTTATTGTTATTAGTTTCAATATTATGTTCAAACGTTAAATGAACTAAACGCTTTAAAATCAAGCAAAAGAGGAAATAAATCAACATCTATTTATGCAAAATTAATTTTAAAACATTTACAATATCAATAAATTCCGTTTGCTTGTGTTGCTACTTCCGAAAATTTTTACAATTCCTCAAATTTTTTCGAAGGCTACATCACCTATATACCACACCATATCGAAAGGGTGCCGCCAAATTCAAAATCTAACGGCCAATCTATACAAAAATATTGATGCATATCTACCGCATGCTCAATTGCAAAAAACGGTGCTTACATAAGATTTGAACTTGACGCCAGTGATCTTCAAATAAATTTAATGGCGTTGAGTTGCGGTATTTTCGGCGATGATGATGGTGAAGATGACGGCCGGCGCGGCGCAATGCAGTATTATATTATTGTGAAGATGTTGATGAAGGCTTGAAAGCATCATCAGCTAGGCGACGACATTATGCAGTATAACACATACCAGAGATATTGTACCTACATATCTGCAGATTGCTGCGCTATTCACGTAGACAGTCAGCCGGAGGTAATAATGCAACCTTTAGCGATTATCGTGTCTCGCTATTTTTGGATGGACCAAAGTGAATTAGCATTTCATAGGTGTTTTTTTGTGGTATATTGAATTTCTGTTATTCGCGCAGTTGTTATGAGAGATTATGAATAAGTATAGCTATTCACCTGTTTTTAACATCTGTGTAAAATTTATTTATTGTTCAGGGTAGTGATTACAAACTGTGAATTGTCCCCGCTTCAGGTATATTTTGCATGATCGCAGAGATAATAATGAAGCTGGTTTGATCGAAGACAATTTTGTTGTTTTTCTTTTGATTAACGTGCCACATGGCATCATATGCGAAGATAATAATAAATTTATTAAAATGCTTTCAATATTATTTATTTGTAAGTGGCGATAAGGTCAAATGGTCAAATGGTTAGTTGGAATTGGATAATTTTGTATGATGATGTGATATCGCAGAGAGTTTTTTTTTCTATATGACAAGGAATCTTTGCATTTTTGTGTTTTTCTTTTACCTGAGAAGATTTAAAATGTATAAAAAGAAAGAGGAAGCTTTCGAACAATCTCTTCGTGGAGAAATATTTTGTGCATTATTTTATTACCACAAGCTTAAAAAATAAACGACGAATGTCGATCTATTAACCTTTTATTCTTTGTTCGCTTTATGCACTCACAAAAAGAATTTAAAATAAGATAATGAAAAATTAAAAAGCTGCTCCCTACTACAAACTTATTTCTGCCGAGTATACGTATTTTGGGAGCACTGTGCTCCCTTCTTCAGTGCGTTAGCAATAAAAGGAAACTTTTTCAAAAAAAAAAAATTTTAAAGAAAGGAGTGTGAAATATATTAGTATGTATATTGCACTATATTTTTCAAGATTCTTATCATATTGACAGCCTGCATGCATTATCAATAATGCAAGTGAGTATACTCTTAATACTACAGAAATTAACCAAATAAGCGACGGAAATTAAATGTCCCGATATCTAGCAAGCTCTTGCGGTGCTTTTTTTAATGGTTATAGCAAGCATTGGTTATAACCATGGGTGTAGCCAAGATTTCGTTTAGAAGGGGAAGGGGACAAGACAAACTTTTTTCAACATTATCGATCATACCCAGGATCCTTCTTAGGGGAATAGAAACCCTACAACATCAATTAAGGTTTTCTGTCAGTTTTAATTGTCGGTCTCAAAAATATTGTTCCAAGAGGTTTACATTTAAAATTAAAATAAAATGGCACTCGCACGTGTCTTGCCTTTTGCTCTCGATAACATCCACATGGAAAGGCTATTTCACGTCCACGTCAACATTTCCAACATGCCCGCTATCCGAAGATTCTGTGTTGAACTGAAGTGGAAAAAATCAAAAAAGCCTCCAAATTCCATAAAACGATACAAAATATACCCAAGCAGAGTGTAAATGAAAATTCATACCCTTTTGTTTATTGGAATTACATATACTCACAATTTGTCGACCGATGATAAAAATTCAAATTCATATTCAAATTCTTTTTCTTCTCAGTACCATATAGCCCCATGTGGGGCCATGGTGCGTTAACTCAGCCGTTTATAGGCAATTTCGAGAACGTTACATTGCATATCATTTCGGCGTGTATATAATGTTGCAAGCACTATATATTTCCTATCCGCACATGTTCGGACATTTGGACCACCTCGAGATTCGATCTCCGGACCTCTAGATTACTAGCATCGTAGAGTACGACTCAACCAAGTGAGCCACAGAGCGTGTCATATTCAAATTCCATTTCTAAATTTTGCTTCTACTACCAGGCCAGCAACGTCCGCTCCAATGGAGAGATCAAATAAGAAGAAGGACGAAACAACTCTTGAATCTCTGCAAGTCAGCTATTGCAAAAATGGAATATTTCACAAAACGACGGTGCTGCCCAATGGCAGAAGAGCCAACTAAAAAACTATTATGCTGCCCTATGGCATATGAGCCAACTAAAAGCTATTGTGCTCCCAATGGCAGACGAGCCAACTAAAAAACAATGGTGCTGTCCACTAGCGGACGAGCCGACCAACTTTAAAAGGAAGTATGTCCCGCCATATAGTGGTCAGCACATTCCGAAAAAAACGTTATATGTAATTTAAAAAAAAGGCGTTACAAATTTAAATTCGATTATAATATTATTTTTAAAAATCAATGCATTACGCAAAATCCTGTGTTTTCTGTTTGTTTTCTGAGTGCTATTTACTACCATTATCTTCCCAGAGGGACCTTCATGTGGTGAATAATATAAAATATGAGTTTGGGACCTGGATAACGAAAGCCGTCAATTTTGTTCGGTATGACGTCCCATGTAGTTTGTGGCAAAATATTTTCTTTCTTGTACATAAGGGATGGGATTATTGCGGAAACTAAACCTTAGTGTCGCACTATGGAACAGTTTTAAGTTTCGAAATACTAATCGTGTCAACAGTTTTCAGAATCTGATTATGTTATGAAATAATGGCACTCTTACGTGGATATGCCATTCCCGGATATCAAATGCCTGAAAACTATACCAATATGTTTCGAAACTACCTATACAATATCGGCAGCAGAATTTCCGAGTTTCAAAGACTGAAATATTTCGACTTACTGAAAACCTAACATCGCGAATTGAGACCAGATCATCAACCCAGTTTCTCATTTAAAGTGCGAAAATTGTTGTACCTTTTCAGAAGTCAAAATCGCATTTTTACATTTGCAAACAGCGACGAGCAGTTTTTTAATAAAATGGCTGCATTCATGTTCAGCGAACAAAAAATGTAGCAGAAAAGAGCTCTTCCAATTAGATGATCATTCCACATGAGGGCTTTTCAACGGAGAAAGAGGTCGGTGGCGGGCAATTATTGTAGCATTTCCAGTGAATTTCTTTCGCTGACTGCAGCCAATGTGTATAGTATAACAGTAAATAAAAAAATTATGTGATCATCGATCAGGGAGGAGCGCTTGCCTCCCGTCCCTCTCTACTCCCATGGTTACGACGACGAATTTTACCGGCCCAAAGGGCAAATCGTCATTTTTGTGTGAAATTATTGCTTTTCTATCATGTAGATCAAGTGTGGGCTTAAAAAATTCAGAATACAGTTCGCAACCCGGCTCATATGTAAAAACTAAGTTGCAGGAATTGTGATTTTTGGAAGGCCTACGACCTGAAGCGACATTCCATCGCACTTAACCTGAGCGTTTTTAAAATATCGTAAGAAATCGAAAATGCACGTTGTGAAATTAAGATTGCTCCGAACGTCAAAAAAATCGTACAGGTTTTAACCACCAAACATTTTTGGAATCTACCCCATGTTTTATGCTCCAGATCTACTTTAACCTTCGGGCGGGCGCAATGCATCTGACAGATTAAGTGACCAATTTTTGTTGCGCCAATCAGCGATATGAAAAGGGAGAGATCTGAAACTCACAGTAGCTTAATCTTTATCGATCAACTACCCAACGTAGTTTTCAGTTTCTATCTACCATATGTCTGAGGGGCGGGAGGGGATGAAATAATCTCTCAGATGTATTGCGCCCGATTGTGTTATTTTCTCCTTTTCTATGAAAATTTCCACATGTTATACTCTTCACATTGCGGAATAACGTTGTGGTGACTTTTAGGCTCATCAAATCGTTCAAAAGTGTGATTTTAGTAAAATAACCACACATTTTTTAAGCGGTCGAGTTGTTGGAGGTTTTTTAAATATTGAAGCTATTGAAAGCGGAATATTCTTAGAAAATTGAAAATGTGAAGAGTATAAAACTTTATGAGCGAGTTTTTGTTTCTAAAATTTCGTAGAACTGTTTCAAAAAGACAATGCAACAATAAATAAGAGTCTTAAATATACAGAAACTTAGTTTCATCCCTTTTTCTGCACTTAATCTGTCAGATGTATTGCGCCCGATTGTGTTAGGATTAGTATTGCGCCCGCCGGAAGGTTAATTCGGTACCAACGATCATTCAGGCTAACATGATGTGTCTTGGTTGAACCTTTCAGTTCACCGTGTTATGTGTCCATATTCAGGGTTTGAGCAAGTCGTACAAACCGTTCTGGTGTACGACTCGGTATTGTACGTCTAGAGGTCTAGTAATGAAGTTATTAAATGTCACTGTATCTAACGCACAATTCGTTGTATCCTAGGATATTTATCAATTTATAATAAACTTTTTAGTGCTTGATCGGCTTGCTAATTCTCCTTTTCACACACCAACGCCTAAATAAAAGCCTTGATGTAATTGCTTTTGACTTTACACTTTATTATCTAGGGGCCCCAGAAATGAAATGCGTGCATTTATGAAAAAAAGTTGAATAAATTAAATTAGTTAAAGGAATTTGCCGAAAAAAATTTTAATGATGAAAAAGCGCAAAATTCTTTGACATGAATTTATTTAAAAACGAAAAAAAAGACAATTCATAATTTTACGACGTTTTAAGATCCTTTGAATTCCCATATATGCCACCCTGTAGAGACACAGCAAATAAAGATGCTGCATCAGTCAGGTTTAATTGGCGAGAAAATCAAACGCTAGTTGAGAGATTGTTGATTTGTTTAGAAGACCTAAGAAAATTTTTCGCGATTCGATAACTTCTTCATTAGTACTCTGTTCCATTTTGTCCATATCTTAAAAAATAACGTGTGTGTCATATAAGATACCCCTCGTTTACATTTAAGTAATGGGCTACCGAAGGTTCGTGGTCTTAAAGCGGGGAAGGGACTAATTTTTGCTTGTCTTGTTTTTCTGACATAATTTTTTCAAACACAATAAAGAACAAAAAACTTATCAAAATTTCAGATCCCGAGCCTTTCGATGGCCTCAGTTGTGCCTCTCTAGTTTTTTCTTTTTGCTTTACATCGCCATATGACCGCTTACAACGATGACAGGACGCTATTAACAGTATGATCATATATTACACGGTGTTCGTTATAACGATATAACCGGGCACAAGGACGATCGGCTATAACGATTTAAAATAGTCGGTCCATTCAGTATCGTTAGAAGGAGTAAGGAGGCCGAGCCTAGCCTAGCCTACGAGTCTAGCAGTATTTGCCTGCTGCAGAATAATCGTTTTAGGTAGTTTCTAGAAACTCATTCCAGTCATTAATCATAATTTTTAACAATTGCTGATTGATTTAAAATCCTGTTGTGATTTTTTTCTTTTCAAGAAAATCGATAAATTCCAAAAATAATTTTTAATTATTTTTTTTTTCATATGAAAGTACCGTATCAAATTTCAAGGAATTTCCTGAAGTTTTACGGAATTCATGCAATACAAGTTTTGACGAATTCATACTAACAAATAAAATTCCTGCCATCATTGAATAAGACGGAATTGTGAATTTTGTCATAATCATAATCTTCTCCCGAAAAGGAGTCAGCCAGCCATTCATCAGTAATTCTATAAAAGTTGCAAACCATCTTTTATTATTCTTATGTGTCGATGACATCAAAGCAATTTAAGCTGCGAATCCGGTTCTCTAAGTCTATGGCCGACCTTCGACAATTGACAATCAAAAATACCACCACAAAACATCACCCACCCGCCAGTATCACAAAATGCCTAGAAACGGATATTGTATGCACGGGCCCACTGTATATTTAAAATTAAGTTGAATAATGTTAATACCATAGCAGGAACGAGATTCTTGTAATCGGTAATATATTCTCCGTGTCTTCTACGAAATCATAATCCGTGATGTGGAGTGGTAAAGTCATAATTGTTTCAAGTTCGAGACGGATAAATGTTGTTTTTAAATGCGTGGGCGTGGGTGGTTTAGAGTGCGTATTCAAATGGCGCTCACTTAATCAAGATCGCGTTTTTATATGGTATCAAGTTATATAGTTCTGAGCATAAAAACAGAAATGTGAAAGACCCCAAAGATTTGTGGGAATAAATATCACCTGAGGGGTGACAGACATTATGTCTCGTTTCAGTTTATGTCTCGCAAGTCTTGTGATAATACTCATGCGCCTGTTTTAGAGGCAATGCACGTGTCATATACAAACGTGGAAAACGATCCGATTTTTTATTGGTAGTTTCAGTGTAGAAATTATTATTGCATCCAGAACTTAAATTTTAGCTTGCAGCTAAAAATTGACGAAAAAAAAGTTTCGCGTCTAAGTCTTTTGTTTTATAGGGAAATAACCGCAAGAATTATAGAGCAAACACTGAACGAAAGTAATTTATTGTTATTGTTGTTTCAAGCGCATTTCGGAATTCAATTGTAGTCCATATTTCAATACAATTTACACAATATATGTAACATATGCTTAGCACTGCGCAACATACTTTTAACAATTGGAACACTTTAACCATTTTACCAAACAGCTCTGAGTGCAGTAAATTAGGGAAAAAGTACTTGAATACAACGCCTGAATCGAACAGGTGCTAAACTATAATAATCTTTGCTATACATTTTCCTGTGTTGTTGTGAGCTTCAAACAAAAAGCGCAAATCACTTGCAAACAACATAAACAATGCTTCTGTGAACATATTGTACTTATGCCTTTATACATAAGATAGCGCAAAAAATTATTATCTATTAGCTGCTCCAGTACTCTATTGAAGTTGACCCAATTCTCATTAAAACAATTTTTTCCTTCTCAATGTTCATGTACCTTTATAATACGAATTACGTGTACGTATAGACTTATACTCTGGCGTACTATGCATACATGAGTCTATATTACAATTACGTAACAACAAGCTGACGGATCTAATATCTAGTCATGTTGCAGCAGTAAATTAGACAGTGTGCGCTCGATCTTAGGCAATCTTATGGTGCTTACACTGCATTTGGTATACTATACGGTGCGGCGCGGCTGTGAAGAATGAGGTGGGCTCTTCGACATTCTATATGGTATCCACCAAATTGCATCGTGTACAAAACACGATTATTGCCGATAAATTAAAGCAGACACCTTTTCTAGATATTTAGGAAAAATTAAAAGATGCGAATGAAGTTTATTCGTGCCTATGAAGTGCATAGGCAATTCTAGATGAGATCAATTTTCGTGTACGTATTTGAAATTACTAGATGGTCGGGATTCGTATAAATTTTCTGATATTCTTTGATATTAGGATGTAATCTTGAAAGATCAAAAATGTTCCATCAAACAAAAAGGCAAGCCCAGATGCAATAGAGTATAATAAACATTTAACGTTACTTAACAATAATTCTAATGTCAGATTGCACTGTACTGAGACTACCACACTATATTCATCACGATGCTGATTTGAAAAAAAAAATTCTCACACGAAAGTGAAACTTGGTTTGATGCGAATATTTTTTCAGACAACAAGGCTACACTGTTGCCATAATATCCGTGCAACTACAGTAAATGAACGATTGAAAATACACGAGTACACACCATGCAAATGCAATAATACCATAAGTCATAATGAAGAAGCCGGTCGACAACTAACTACTTAACTCGTATTTGATTGACTATGGCCTATACGAGTATTGTGCATCAAAGAAAGACTTAGAAAAAAATTAGATATGATGGAAGCGACTACTTACTTATTTGTAAGCGATATATCTATCTTTAGACTTTTTTAACTTGCTGCTAATGGTTGCACTATGTTTTGAGAAGGTTGTTCCCGTGGTCGGACATTTTTTATGATTTATTATTAAGGTTGGTGCGGTTGTAGAATTGATGTTTGGGATGTTTTCGCGAAGAGCACATCGTTGGGAATGCAGCGTAAAAGAAAAAAACAAGCTATGAATTAGGGTTATGTGTTGGACATATTTGATGTGTTTTTACTATTGCTGGAAATTCTTTTGAATTTTTTAGTAAACATTTTGTTTTGTTTTGATGTAAATGAAAAAAAAAACATGCCAGCTAGATCAGACGTTTGATAGAAATGAACTGAATGAAAATTTAACCCCGTTTGACCTTAACCCATATTGTCCAGGAGGAAGGCGTTGTGCTAGTATTATGAAAATTCGCACAGTAGTTTGGCATAGAAGAAATGAAATTTAAATTTTTTGTAACATGTACTTTTTTGGCCGAAAAAAAATCTCTTCAATACACTGAAAACGTCTTATTTTTATAAATAATAGACAAAAATTTAGAAACAAAATTGAATTAATCTAAAACTTAAGTACAAAAAATGATCTCCGCTTTATCTCAATAAGTTAAACAGATTCAAACAATAAAAGCAAAAATTAACTCATTGCCGGACACAACGCCAAAATTTTACACGATTTGTATGTCAAATGCTCAAAATTGGACGTCTATAGACGTTCTGTCCGGGAAAGGGTTAAATAACATCAAACCTGAATTTGTAGTAAAACTATTGAAAATTATCTGTCCATAAGATAGGAAAAAGAGGATATCGTTATAGTCCAGCGTTGCGTTTTCGCTACTTTAAATTTTGAGCGTATGTTCTGCCCTCAAATAACAGCTAGAACTCCTTATAATGTTGCATCTGTTGTAGTCTTTCTTGTTTTATGTCCGTAGATTTCAGGAAAATGTTTGATCTAAGTATCATCAGTAGCATCCGTACCAAAAAATGTGGACATTTCTCAATTTTCAAACCCTAAAAAATCATAAAAAATTCATAATTCCTAAATGAAGCTTTCGTCCTCGGGGGCAAGTTTATGTTTTATACCAGAAAAGCTGGAAACATGAAAATGCAAAACGATGCAAAAACGCAACCGTAGGACAAAATGGGTTAATCCCCGTTTTTATTTTCTTTTTTTTAAACGACTGTAACTTCTGAGCACTGAAAATTTCAGCAAAATGTCATCATCCCCATGATCCACCTAAAAATTTACCCAGTTTGTGCTTGTGATTTTTTCGTTCATGGGTCCCATGAAAATGGGAGCATACGTCCGCCCTTGGTCCCCTTTGCGATTTTTTGTGTTGTGTCCGATCATTTTATGGATCGCTGAAAATCACCATTTTTAATTAATTAAACACAGTGTTTATTATGAACTAAATAGAGTTATTAAAAATTAATTATCAGATGCATTTCGGGTCAACTTTTGACTGCAAACAGCTAGGTAGTTTTAATGGCTCACATCTTTGAGAGCCTGTAACTTCTGAATGGCAGACAGCCAGGACATTTTCGTAATCGTGATGTACTAATGAAGGACCTCTAAATATGCCGAAAGGGCAAAGCAACGTCATATACATTTCGTATTCGTGATATGTTTAGTCTTTCGGCGCCAAATATGTATATAAATATAAGTTCAGAGTCTACACACACCTTTTAGTTTTATTTCCTTAAATCATAACCACGCCATAATACTAAAATCATAACTTCTTCTAATTTATAATAATTCTGAATTCTGAACGATATTCTTTCCAAAAATTACGAAAAATATTTTTTTACCATTCCAGTACTGGGTTAAAGTACAGTGTAGTAAATCGTGACCATAAGATTGTTATCTTCATATTGTTATCACAACCTATCCCTGAGGAAAATATTTTTATATCGAGTTTTGAAGTTGTGTTTATTAGCAAAAGGATTTAGGCTCCTGAGACTACTGATTGCAAAACAACAAAAACTAGTCTTAAGTATTTTTTCCATATCGAGCTCTGAATTAGTCTATTTTGGTTCGTTTGACTTCAGAGACTTAAATTAAATATTCCTGTTGAAAAAAAAACCCCTGATCCTCGTAGGGAGCATCAAATTAATGATCTGCCTTTATAGGTTCACCAACGAATCAACGCGTGGACCGGTTTCTTCCTCCAGGCAGTGATCTTCCATATTTCAGGAGTCACGTTCGGTGATAAGAGTGAACCTTTTCCATACAGAGGGATTGAATCTAGCTATTCTAAACATATAAGTAACAAAGTCTTTTCAGTGCTTTCCCACCTGGTTTGCTTGAGAGAAGCCTTCTCTTCACGAATTCCGAGACACACAAGGATGACATTAACCTTAGTAAGGTCAAGTTTTTGCTCGCGCCAATATTCATTTTTTTTTTAATTTAATTTAGCCAAACTGGGCCAACTCATGTTGTAACTGTGGAAAGAACTACAGCCGCAGCCATGTTCTAAACCCTAGAGGGCATGTCAAAATCACCGCTTGCAGGGCGCATGCGGCCCACCTCTCACTTTTGTGCGGCTCGCGGTAGGGTCTAAGGAACGGGTTGGGTACGATACCCCGCCGATCATATACTCGTTTTTTTAAATCCCGACATTCAATATCCCGCCATTTCAAAATACCGCCAATTAAAAATCCCGCTCAATTAGAATCCCGTCAATCCAAAATCCCGCCATTTCAATAACCCGCGCGCGCGATTTATGAAAGAATACTTTCCTTTTGTGACGGGATATTGAAAAGCGGGGCAGAAAAGGATACTTACCTTCTTACTACATCACATTTGCCGTTAACCTTCCTATACCCGCGTCAAATTTTGTTACACGTATACCCGCGTCGGTCTCACAGACCGATGATTTGCCATTCTTTTTAAATTGTGTTTTTTCCATAATAAAAGATAAATAGAGGATAATAAATAATAAAACTAAAGTGTATAATGAAACATCAATGTCATTCAGTAACTTTATTTCCATGTTAATCAGTTTTTTGCGCAAAAACTTCAACATTGCAACTTTTATACTTAGGAACTACAAAATCTTAACTTAAACATTTTCTTCCTTTTAGAAAACAAAAATATTCTTTCGTCTCGCATAAACACGCGATGTGTACTAAAGTAGAATCAGAGAATGACTTAAAGAACACTAAACAAAAAATTAACACAATAATTTTATACTTACACAAAAAGTCACACCTATACCCGCGTCGGTCTCACAGACAATTCTTTCCAAATGTACCAATACGCCCGTTTCGCGTAATCACAAGACATGCACTAAAATAAAGTCAGGAACAATTCCGGCAGCTAGCAAAAAACTCGACCCGATACCTTTTCATTTAAGCTAAAAAAATTTAAAAAAGTGTTTTGTCGGTCTGACAGACCAACACGCGGGTATAGGAAGGTTAAAATGTTGATACTGCTATACAGATTGGAAAATTAAAGCTAGTTAGTATTCTCTTATCAGTGAGGCGGTGAGATTCAATTTCAATATTAGTGAAAATACCTATGAATTTTTCCGAATTGACACAAAGTTTGGAGGATGCAGATGCCAAAACAATAGCAGATTGGTTTGGAGTTTATTTTATCCATGGGAAAAATACCAAGTCGGGTAAGCCAGAAAAACCAAGGTTACCGCCTAAGTTCTGGAGTATTGCTGACGCAGTTGCAGCAAATTTACCAAGAACTCAAAATAATGTTGAGGCTTTGCACAGACGATTAAACTTTATCACAAGGAAAGCCATATCGGTCTGTACCGGCTGGTGGAATTGTTAGGTAAAACATTGCTTCTAGCTAAAAACCGAGGGGAGCAGTCCCGATCCGAAGGTCGCACCCAAAAGTAAACTAAGGTCTTTAGACGTAACCATAGCAGTTACTTTCAACTAAAGAGGACTATGAAAAAAAAATTTTTGGCGCATAAACTAATGTAAACACTTGATAAGTCGAACGCATATCTATATTTTTTTGTTAACAATAAAAAAAAAATTGGCGGTATTTTGACGGGATTTTTTTATTATTTAATAGCGGGATATTGAAATGGCGGCATTTTGGAGTGGCGGGATTTTGAGGTGGCGGGATTTTGAAATGACGGGATTTTGGAATGGCGGGATTTTGTAATGTCGGGATAACGTAAAGCGGGATGTTGTTACTGTGGAATGAACTACAGCAGCAGCCAAGTTCTAATTTCTAGAAGTAATGTCAAAATCACCGCTTGCGGGGCGCATGCGGCCCACCTCTCACTTTTGTGTGGCCTTCGCTAGGGTGGGTCTAAGGAATACGAATTAATTCATACTTATATAGAAAACCGGAAAAAATTGAACTGAATCCAAATTTCACTAAAACTTCGATAGAAAGAAGAAATTGCATTCTATGTTAGTTTTAATATTTTGAATCCTTCTTAATGACTGAAGCAAAAGTTTTTATCGTCAAAAAGTTCCGGTGGTAAATTAACAGATTATATAATTACTGATCGATTTGTATTCGGATTTCTCTGTTTTCACTAAATACAGCCGCAGAAACTCAAAAATGGAAAAGTGACTTTTTGTTTCGATTGTTTTATCAATTTTCGATTTGATTTGAAATAAAAATAGTCGTGAATTTCTTTGGACGTTTTCAAAATGTTCATCCTATGGCGGCCACTTAAATCCGAAGTTTGTTTGAGTTTGACACCCGTGTCTAGACGCTCTTGCATTTATTTAATTATTCGTAAAATAAACACTGTTCATAAAAATAATTTCTTTAGGCTTCCTCGAGAAACTATCTGTTGAACCGCTGCTAAGAAGAAGTCGAATGCTGGCCCTCGAGGGTCTGAGTGCAGAATATTGATTAAATTTGTGACACGGTGCAGCATGTTGTGCCTCGTTACTTCAAAAATGTGAAGAATGCTCTAAAGAATTACAAGTTTTGGATTTCGAAGAAAATTTTGAATTAAATGTTTTTTTATTTAACTTGCTGGTGCCCAAATTCCACTTACTTTAATAACTACTTTGTCCATCCAGCCACGGTTAGAAAAAAAAAACAAAACATCCCAAATTTTTAATTTTGTTTTTAATTTTAGAAAAATTGTTCAGGGTAAAATCTGGGACTCTGTTTCTTTATTTATACAATGTAGCATTTATCGGAACCAGCAGTATATAAATGTTAGTTCTCAATTTTAGTAGCTAATTGGATAAAATTACTTCAAAATTCACGCTTCGCGGGCAGACAAAACAGGCGCGTCGCTAGCATCGTAAGCCTACAGAATAGTTGAACTGCTGGAAAGCATTCTGCAGTTTTCAGTATTTCCGTTCCTTTTTCCATTATTTCTCTCCATCACTCTCTTTTTGATTAGCGAGACCATATTATAAAGAGTGTTCCATATAGTGGTAACTTTCTTGAACTAAGAGTCCGTTATACAATTTTGGAAGAATTCTGGTGCCATAACTTAATCCGCTAATGCGTGTCAACCAAAGGTCTCTTTTTCAGGCGACGTACGCTATGCTATAATTTCTCCCTAAGTATTTCAGTGTTAAATTTTAAGTCATACTAAATGCGAAGAATCCCACCCTGAAAAATGTGTACGACTAGGCAGTTACTTTCCTTACTGAAATATAAGTTTAAAAAAATGCCTTGCTCGCAATGGCTTCTTACTAAACCTTTTTCCCTATACGAAAAAAAAGTCCTCAGTCGAATGTACGTCACAAAATTTATCGTACTTTGCTGCACCAGAACGCCACGAAACCCCAATTTAGTATAGAGATTTCGGAATAGTGCTATTGTAGCTGTTTGATAAAAAAAATTAGTACGTACTACCCGCTTCCACGAAACAGTATAATAGGTTCCCAATGACAAAGCTCGACAGCCGCGCGATTTGTAGACAGACTAGGAACGTGTAAAAACAATTCGGTACCTCAGTTTTGTAATTTGAAATATTTTTCACTGAGTTAAGGTTTCCCCTAAATATCCAAGTCGGATAAATTCTGCGAATGTGTAATCCATAAAAGCACCACGAAAAATAAAACTACTTTTCCCCCTGAAAACCATTTACATATATTGTTTCTGGTGCAAAATCTTTTCAAAATCAGAGAAAGGTTACTCGCCCAAGACTTTCGTTTTTAAAATGACTCAAATTTAATTTTATGTACACGACTGTACTGTTTTTTCTGAACAAAATATGGGAACCGGGTAATTTCACTCTCTTAAGTATTTCGTGTTTGCCACTAAATTTTTCAAATTGAATTGAATCTAACTGATATAAAAATCAAATTAAACTGAATTGTGTCAATTTCAACCAATTCAATCAGTGTCACAAAAATTCCATCAACATCCGTCGTTGATTTATTGAAAAGCCAGAATCAATCAGATTTAAAGTAGCTATTGGCCATCCTCACTGCCATATGATTGACAAAACAATGTTCCGCACGGTTCAACATCAAATAAAATGAAAAGCCAAGCCGCGCAATCATCGTGGTACAAAGATGAATGCCCACTATCAAATTGATGCGATGTTTGAAGAAAATCAACATAAACAAGCCGTCATGAGATGAAGGCGTTACCAAGGTCAACTGTTAATTCTATGCATACCGCGAGTGATTCACTGAAAACTCGTCGTCATTGCAATCGACAACATCAATTGCCAATAGTCCACTATGAATTTTATTTTTCGAAAACTTTTAAATAAGGAACAATGTATATTATTTTTTTTCCTATTGATACCGGCACGAAATCAGCTCAAAAAAATATTTCAGTTAGTTCATCAATTCAATATGCGCGTCGGTGGTGGTCTCTTCATATATTGTGCGCGGGTTTGCGTGACTTGTTGCCATATCAATCCAAGTGTCAAGTGTTTATCTTAATCAGCGCTACACAATTACAATATAGGCGGATCAAGATACTTTAAAAACGGTTAGTAGTGGATTTTCAAATATGTACCGTGATCTGTTGTAATACGGAATGTAAAGCAATGCCACGCGCTTCCAAAAACAGATTTAGCAAAATGATTATTTCAATAAGTTTTTTTTATTGCAAATCGTCTGTTGATAGACATACTCGTATTAGTATGAATTGTTCGAGTACTTTTCGGGTGAAATAGATAAATAATATAATTTAAATAGGCACTTCTCTTTGACGATTGTTACAGTTTTTTTTTGTGTATTTTCATTACAAACCTGACTTTTATGTGGAGCAAGGTCACTGATTTTTTTCTTTGATATTTTGAAATGCCAAAGGCAATTGAGTAAGCCTATGTTATTTCCGTATATCGATCTGATAAACATGATTTTAACATGAATTAAGACATATAAATACAGTTAAATAAAATTCCAATGATATTTGTAAGAAAAATTAGAAAATTCATGTTTTGTACATAATTTTGATACTACCTAATTTTTGCGATCAGTAGTCTTCTGCTAGCTGGGGCGATTGATAGATGCTAGCGCTTAGAGAAATTTCTTACAACTGCAAAATCTTATCGTATTTCATTATATTAATTTATTGCAAATGGATTGTTTTACTATCTACAGGAAATTTTGATGTAATACCTTAAACTGCACAACTGGGTCAAAACCCCTACATTCCTATGGCCTGGTCTCAAAATTGAACTAATAAATCTCGTTGCATTTCAATAGAGCAATTTCGCAATTTAGAAGTGTCCCTCTCTCAGCAACCTCCATCTGAGTAATCCGAATGAAAAAAGCCTCCAACGAAAAAAAAAAACTGTACAAACGTAACTCAAAACTTTGGCACGAATTCGTGCATTGCACTTATCTGAATGGTTCCGATCTAATTACGCGTTCTGATCAGCCACGCCGTCGGTTGCCGCGTTCGACCGTTGTGCTGTCATGTCAAGCCAGTCCATACCCCACGGCTTAAGAAAAATTATGTTTTACCACTCACGCTGAAACGAAATGGACATGCCGTTCAAAAACAAAAAAAAAAACATGCTAGCACGGCATTTTCACATAGTAAAAGAACTGTTCAACTAAAATTAATAGTTTACCATGGACGGTTTTCACTATATCGACTGCGAAATGTCCAAACTTCGCTTAGCACATGTACTGTGTATTGCAGAATTTGCATACTGGTCTAGGTTGGCCCCAGATTCCAAATAATGCATACTTTTCGATTATAGGGTATATGTACATATTTGCATGTTGTGTCAATGCTAAAATGACACGATACAAGTCAAACAATTGTTCGTTGTTGATCGGGTGCAGGCTTGCTAACATTATCATATAGACGACGCGACTAAATTGCTAAGAAGTATGCTATGCTGTGCCGCGCAGACACGGCTGCAATGCAACCACTGCACCACCCATTCAACTTATAAAATCGATTGCACGACTAGATGGACTAGATGTGGCCCGGCTATAGGCCATTCTGACTAAAAGAGATTTATCTTAGTGCATGCATTAGTCACGATTCGTCCACACTTTTTTGATCCAAGTGGCCTGAATTTGAATCGTATCGAAGCCTTCAAGCTTACCTGTTAACATTTGACTCGATGCACTTCTATACACAAGCACACATTGTTTTTGTTTGTATCAAATCGGCATGTACATACAGCAGGTATGTATCAAGGTAGAATGGCCCAGTGCACTTAACAGGCGGTGGCTGCAGCAGCAGCAGGGCAGACTCGATTGGCAGTAAATTGCAATAGAGCTAGAGCAACTTGAAAGGCCAGGCACAGGCTTCGTTTGCCTGTATGCATTCCAGTGAAGGTGAAATTAGCAACGAAGTGGATTGAATGATGTAAGTGAAATAAGCTGCTGGCTATATGAATGTTTCTTATGGTATAAGATCAGAACTGAAAGATAGTACAAAAGATTCCGTTTAAACTGGCGCGATTAATTGCGGCGTACGAGTTTTATTGGAAAGTATATCAGTTTCAGGGATTGTTGTTAATTTGCTGTTGGCAACATGGCTGTGAATAGTTTGCCTATTATAAAATGTAACCGTATGAATGGCGCCATCAAGAACTATGATATAATAAAACATAGACCGGTTGGTCGCAAAAAAATTATGAAAGATAGTCATTGAACTAATACCTCCTTATTAGGAGTTTACGAATGTGTAGGTGTTTTGCCCGCTATGGAAATGGTTCTTGCCCAGTGGAGTTCAGTGAACGTATACAGTCCCATAAAGCTATGACGCAATTTCCAATTAATAAATCTTTGTTTGAATTGGACATTAATTGTCTAATTGTTTTTCAAGTCTTTTTGACAACATTTTTTTTAATCTTAAATTCGAACCCACACCAAAAATTACGGAACGTGAAATTGTTATTTTTTTTTTGTGGCGGAAATAAAGCCACATTGAAATCAAAAATATTAAGCTAAGATTACTTACTCCATTTAAAGTACAAAATTTCCATTGACTTTGAAAATATGTGTATTATTGGAATAGGTTACTCGCTTAAGTCTTTCGTTTTCATTATGAATTATTATTGTTTTTTGAAGATTTAAAATTGGTACTTGATTTAATGTATGGGTGATTCTGGTCGATTTTGTTCAAGGTGAATGACATATTTGCAGAACGTACCCCAAGCTAGAGCTGTTTCGGGATTTGACAGGGCACTTACGCTTGGTATCTTTTTCAAGTTCAATAGAGCAATAAACCGGGAAATTAAGGTTTAATTTAACACAACATAAAGTCAGGGCCGGATTTTCCCTATGGGCAACCTGGGCAACTGCCCGGGCGGCATATCACTTTAATTATCATATTTTCAATTGATTTAAAGCTCTGTCGAACTAGTCACTTGTATTGCCAGAAAAAAATTAATCTCAGCAAAAGCAATCATTTCGCTCAGTGGCAGCTTTACATATTTGCCGCCTCTACAAGTTTCAGCTCTCCCTTTTCAGATCATACAATTTAACGAGTGATCCTTGATTTCTATAACATGGCTGGCTAAAAAAACATCGAAACAGGCTCAAATAAAGTACCTGAAAGGTACGAGAAGTTAGAAATTGCGCCCCAATCTCCAAACTACTTTGCATCTACCTCTGGATTCGATGTAGTTATTGCAGTACATGGCAGGTGTATAATAATTTTTACACTTTTCATGTCTATTTCGAGCTAGTAGGGACTCAAAATCATGTGCCTATAACGGATTAGTTTTAGGTATTGCTTATGCACCCAACGCTCATTCATTTAGTTTGTAGATAATATTTTGAGGTTTTGAAATCTACCAACTCCAGGAGCACCGAACTTGACCCTCCATACAGGTTGCTTTAACATTAACTTTGATTGGTACCGAAAATAACTTCAAGATTCACTGAAGTTCCTCTTAATTTTTTAATCTTGCTTTTTGTAGCTGTAGGACTACATAGTTCCACATCCGGTAGAGTTGTTATTCAATTGCAGCTGGAAAGTAGTTGAGGTCCCAGAATTCAGGTCTCCCAGCGCAACAGTATAGCGGTACTCCGTCCCTAAGGCAATAACCAGAGGGAAGTGTCTTCAAATATTGAAATGCTCACACAAAATAAAAATAGTTTTGAATGCTCAGATTTTCATTTAATTTGTCGTAGTCAATTCGCAAAGGCAATAGAGAATGAATCAATTTTAAGGGTCATTTTGCAAAATTAAAGAAAAAGTTCTAACAGGTCACAAGCTATCCATTTGTTGATTTTATAGCTACAGAGCCGGAAATTCAAAATTTTTGTAAACCAATGGACTACGTCATAATAAAGTGGTCTCTCCGCATCATTGATGTCCCATTAGTGGAAAAATCTACATAAAAAGCACTCCTCCAAGACTTGTTTGTACAAACATGGGCATTGACTTTTTCTCCTACCCTGAACCGGCTGGGAAACATTGTATTTAAAAAAAATTGTCATGTGAAACGAATGATCTGCTTCCACATTCCCCCGTCACAAGCCTGCCCCTGGGGGATAGTAGGTTAAGGAAATAAATTACAGTAGAACGTCGACTATCCGAACTAATTTTGACATGGGTTTGTTCGGGTAAACGAAAGTTCAGTTAATCGAGCGTCCATAGAAAAATTAGAACATAATCCAAATGTGAAATTACCCGACAAGCTGAAATCGTGAAAAACGACCAGAACTGAGCAAAAATAAAAAAATCCAAATTAATTGAGCGATGCAGATGGGAGGTTGCTTCCGTCAGGCCCTTGATTTTTAATTTTTTTCGATGTCTTTCACAAGAAAAGAATCTGAGTGCCCGGTTCGGTTGAACGGGGTTCGGATAGTCGACGCTCAACTGTATACACTGTATAAGCCACATTATATTTTTAACCACTAAATAAATAAATAAAATAAACAATTTACTAGTGACAGGGGCTTCAATTAAACTGCTGGCCAGGGGCGCCATAGAGGGTAAATCCACTACATAAAGTTAGCGGCTAATTCGGCGGAAATACGGAATGTAGATCAAATGCGGGGTACATTTACAATCGAATATGCCCTAACAAGTGCTGAATCTACCTCAGAAGCATTTTTTTGTGTTCCTAGTTTTAAGCATCATATTCTGAGAATTCGCCTACCTATTTATAAAAATACAAAATTTTTAATATTCTGGTAAAATTTTCTTTTAAATTTTGAAAATATTTAGAGCACAAAATATTCATATAATTCAAACGAAATATTGGAAAATAAGGCGTAAAAACGCGTGCACCTATTACGAAACTTTGTAGGCGAAATAAATATATATCAAATAAAATTTCTGATGATTGCTATCCATCAAATGGGAAAAGGCCGTTGCCGAATATGCCCAGTCTACTCTATTCCTTTCCAACACAAATCAATAGTGTCCCGCACATTTTCTGAAAAACTTTGGTTGATTAATTTAAGCTACGAAAATCGAAACGCGTCAGGTACGCATTCCTTCACTAACATACTTTCAGAAGTGGGCAGGGGCGCAAAGTCGAAATAGCTACTGACGGTAAATCCGTCACAGAAATTAAATATTGACTTGCTTTCAATAGTGACTTCAAAATGTCGAAATTGGATACAAATAGATAACTATCCTTACCAGAAATTACATTTATTACACCGTTTAATCGAGTGCAAGTTGCTAGTTTATCCAAACAAAAAAAAAACACAAAACAGAAAATAATTGTCAAAACGTCACAACAAAATCTCATACAACAGCACAACTACCACCTGAGTTTTCTATGCGTCTAAGTATCGACCTCTGTATCGTTTCCAAGACTACTAGCAAGATCAACGTTTTCCTGTCCGCATTATGTAACCAAGAATCGACTAACCCAGTGACCTTAATGTTGCCGCGCAAAGATAGATATCAATCTTCTTTTTTTCTGCAGTGCCTTTTCTCCTTTTTGTACAATTTTTCTACCTACCTCTCCATCTTCTTCTTTATTATTGTTTCAATTTCACTTGTATTGTTTGTATACTTAGACGGATTTTTCGACTAGTGCACCTTCGGAATCACAACAAACGCAATAATAATGCTCGCTTGTTGCAATATTGCACAAAGGAAAATTGACGAGACTTTTAGATAGCCGTTTTTATTTTGTATTGTATAGATGTACTTGCCCATATTTGAGAAGGTCATCTGTATAGATACTATTTGTGGTTAGAGTTTGAGAGTCAATGATTATTATTGTTTTGTGCCCTTTTCAGACGATTGCATAATCGGATCTTTTTTTTTGCTAAAAATTTTGATTTAAGTATTTCTTGGAACAGTTTTCTTTATATTGGAAAAAATATGTGTACCATCGAAACGTATACATCCAGACTTTCAAATGATCGTACTAATCAGCGTGACTAATTCTGCGCACAGAGCAAAAGACAATTGGAATCATATGTCTGTATAAATCGGATAGATACACATCATAGTATACTTGCTTAATACTATTACTTAATCGCGTTAGAAAAATGTGTGTAGCAGCAAAGTGCAACAAAGCGAATACAATTCGATCGCACGCTGTAATTATAAAATTGTTATATTATTTCCAATCTGATGATTATTTTAGTGTGCAAAGACAAGACACACACCAACATTACACTGAACGTGTACGTACTATCGAGCATTTCTCTATTACCCATTTCCTAATGATACGCTTCAACAGCTGTGTTGACGATCAAATTACCGCGCGCCACTATAGTGCGCTTATAGTCTTTGACTTTACTGGACTGTATCTGTAAATTGCATTACTCTAATATATACTTGTTGACGACTGATACTTGTCCACGTATAGTGTAAAATGCAGACTAAAATTGCAATCTTAACGATATTAACTTGGAAAATTGCAGATAACGATTGGTCAATGAATATAATGTGCTTAGCGCACACGATTCGTCGCATATCAAATTGAGCACTAATCTATGGTATTTTATAGTGGAAGGGTGGAATTAAACATAAAGTTTATAAAACATTTTTCAAGATATTTTGCCGGCCAGAAATACAGATGGAAATACTTTTTATAAAACTGTAAATCCTAAAAATGGAGTTTTTCCATTAAGGCAACAAATTTACCAATTAAGTATTTCGCTGGCTCACAGGAAACTTACTGACAAAGAAAAAATGCAGAAAGGGTTTATATGTCGTCGAGAGTCAATCTAAAATCCCAGAAATCAATGGCTGTTTTAAAAATCAATGAATCAATTTAATAGGTTCACAAAAAAATAATGATATTCTCCATAGTTATTAAATTTGCAGAATTACTTTACTGTTGGTAAATTTTGCAAATCAAATGCTCAACTTGACGTCAAACATTACCATAGAAAAGTGTTAGGCTATGTTTGCACAGCCGCAATAGCTGCAAATACGAATTGATCGTTAAATTCGTTCCGTATTAAGAAATTTCAAACTGAATAATTGGCTTTGATATCTGTGCGCAATTTTTTTTTTGCTCTTTTCTTTTAAATTAATCATGTCCACCATACGGGCCTTTCTCAATACTGAACAAAAATTAAAGTAGACAAGATTTAGACAACATTATACAGAAAATAAATAATTCAGTTACCGCGCGTATGCGCTCTTGCATTACAGCATCGGGATTTTGTAACAAATTTCAGTTTGCTCTAGATTTTTGTACATGTACGCATATGTAACCGATTAGATATTAGATTTATTTATGCTTATGTAGGCATATGAGCTTGTTAATATATAAATTATTATTTTGGGTGAATTTATACTCTTTCGGAGGAATAACGAATAAATTACGTTAGTAGGCTATATCTTGTTGTTTTCGATGATAAATTGATTCAAGTTGGTTTTTGCGGCATTTGTTTGCATTTAAATAGGTTTGATTTAATAATTGGGTCAAGAGAAATGTGGAAAGCTATTGGTTTATTTCTTTATTAGAGACACAAGCTGTGCAGAAGTAATTTATAATTCCTACTTTGAGGCAATTGGAATTTGAAGTAATTGTCTGTCGAATAAATTGCGTACACTGCAGAAATGTAAAGCAGATCAAGAGAAAAATTATTTGCGAATAAATAGCACTGTTGA